>PVJL010000698.1:265347-357146 GCA_004026885.1 Lyroderma lyra | reverse complement strand
TAGCTATCAGGGAAATGCAAATCAAAACCACAATGAGATCCCACCTCACACCTGTGAGAATGGCTGTTATCAACAAGACAAGAAATAACAAGTGCTGGAGAGGATGTGGAGAAAAAGGAACTCTGGTACACTGCTGGTGGGAGTGCAAACTGGTACAACCACTGTGGAAGGCAGCGTGGAGGGTCCTCAGAAAATTGGGAATGGAGCTACCATTTGACCCAGCAATCCCCCTACTGGGGATCTACCCAAAAGACTTGAAAACCTTTGTCTGCAAAGACTTATATACCCCAATGTTCATCACAGCACTGTTCACAGTGGCCAAAACATGGAAACAACCAAAGTGCCCTGCGACAGATGACTGGATAAAGAAGCTGTGGTACATATACACAATGGAATATTACTCAGCTGTAAGAAAAGATGAAATATTGCCATTTGCAACAAAATGGATGGACCTGGAGACCATCATGCTTAGTGAAATAAGCCAGACAGAAAAAACAAAGAACTGTATGACTTCACTCATATGCGGAATATAAAACTGAAAGCAACAAAGAGAAAAGAAACGAACAAACAAACAAACAACCCATGGACACAATCAATAGTTCAATGGTTATTTGGGGACGAGTGGGTTAGGGAGGGTAGAAAGCAGAGGGGGTGGGAGAGGAGGGGGGGAAGCTAGATATAAGGTGATGGAAAGAGAACTCACACTGGGTGGTGAACTTATTACACAACAAGTTGACAATGCACTGTAGAATTGTATGCCTGAAACCTATGTAATCCTTGCTAACAGATGTCACCCCAATAAGTCTAACAATAAAAATTATTTTAAAAAGTTAAAAAAAAAACAAAAATAATCATAAATTATATTCTAAACAGTCCCTCAATAATAAAAATCTTCTTGAAGTTAAAGAAAAAAGAAAAAGTATTTATTGAGCACCAACTAAGTGCCAAGCATTGTTCTGAGCATTTGGAATATCACAGTGAAAAATAGATAAAATCCCTATATTTGTTTACCTTCTAAAGGGAGAAGACTTGTAATAAATTAATACGTAAAAAGTAAAATAAACAATTAATGAATATATATTATGTGAGATGACAATATGTGCACAGACAAAAACAAAACATGTACAGGGGGATAGGGATTGCCATTTTAGATATAATGGTCAAGAACAGATTCTCTGAAAAGAAAACATTTGAGTCAAAGCCTTAAAGAGTGAGCCTTGTAAGTCCCTGGCAGTGCCCTGCTGTGTTAGAAGCAGAGTTAGCCAGGGAAAGGGGAGTTGAGATGGACTCAGAGATGTAACAGTGTAGTTAGGACCATGTACAGCATCCAACAGAAAACCTCTGGGAACATGGCCTCTTGCAAAGCAGAAGAGAATAGGAGGGCATTGGCTGGCCCTCGCAAGGCACAAAAGTCACAAAAGAGGAAGAAAAGGCACCTGGTGCCCCAACCCAGCAATGACCAGGTTTGCTCTTCCACTGCTGCCTAATTTTAAGTGGCTCCTTTCAACACCCAGCCTCAGAACCCCCTCTCTCCCAGTATACTAACATGCAGCAGCAGTGAGAAATATAATAAAGCAAAATCACAGTCATCGCAGCTTCATACATCACCAATGCATCAAAGTGCAGTCCATGAACTAGCAACCGTTCCAGATCACCCTTTAAAGAACCACTCTCCTAGAACTGACAGGACACTATGAAGCATGCAGGAGGTACAAAAAGGGCAGAATGTGCCAGCAAGGACAGATGGTATCTGTTGGAAGCCCACCTCACGGGGGCTAGGCAGCCAATGTTATGCACAAAATGGTGAAGGAAAAGTCAACTTGAGGTTTATAAATTAAAACTGACTTCTGAGCTTCTCCCCTTTACATCCACTGATGTAAAGTTGGACTCTTACTTTCATTGAATACCTAGAATAGAAAGCTGCGAGAAACCTCCCCATCTATGAGGTCTGACAATTAAGTCTGTGAACTCATCCTGGAAAAAGTGCTACATACCTCATTGCTGAATATCACTACAGTCACCCTCGAAGTACTCCTCTTGGGAAGCTATGCACCGATGCCAGCACCTAGTCCACCTTTCAAAGCAAATTTGGAACTCTTTTTCTGGAACAGCCCTAAGAGCTATCATTGTATTACCTTTGGTGTCCTGAATGTCATCAAAATGTTTTCCTTTCAATATTTCCTTGATCTTTGGGTAAAGAAAGAAGTCACTGGGGACCAGAACAGGTGAATAGAGAGGGTGTTCCAATATAGTTATTTGTTTATTGGCTAAAAACTCCCTCACAGACAGTACTGTGTGAGCTGCTACATTGTCATGATGCAAGAGCCATGAGTTCTTGGCAAAAAGTTCAGGTTATTTTTGTCTAACTTTTTCCCACAGCCTTTTCAGCACTTCCAAATAGTAAAATTGGTTGACTGTTTGTTCAGTTGGTATAAATTTATAATGAACAATCTTGCTGATATCAAAAAAGTTCAGCAACATTGTTTTGACTCTTAATTTGGACTGATGGAAATTCTTTAGTCATAGAGAATTGGCTGACTTTCATTGTGCACTTCGATGCTTTGTTTCAGGGTTGTATTGGTACACCCATGTTTCAACATCAGTGATAACACAGACCAAACAATTGTTTTGCCTCTCCAAAAGGTCTTAGCAAACTTCAGTTCTCTTTTGCTTTCATCCATCAGTGAGCTCCTTTGAGACCAATTTTGCACACACCTTTCTCATGCCAAGATCTTCAGTTAAGATTTTCCTGTTTCTCTATTGATGTTTACTTGGTCTGTTGTGTGTCTCACAGTCAGCCGATGATTTTGATGCACAATTCAACCAATTTTTGCAATGTTTTCATCAATTCTGCTTGTCACTGGCCACCCTGACCTCTCTTCATCAGTGACACTTTCTCTTCTCTCAGGAAAACATTCAATCTATTTGTACACTGCCATTTTCTTCACCTCATTATCCTTATAAACATGGACCAACATGTTCCTGATTTCACTCCCATTCTTGCCAAGTTTAACAAGAAATGTAAATGTTTGTTCATTGCTCTAATTAAAACTCTGACATTCTCACGACAGCACACAAAAACAAGCAACAATAACAAACACCACTCAGTAAGACACCGCCACACATCAACACGAACACAGCTGTGAGACACAGAAATACCAGGTTATAAAACCTTACTGAGTTGCTTGTACAGTGCTACCAACATAAGGGCACAGTGGCAAGTTTGAGAACTTAACTGGCAGACCTCACAGAATCCGATAATATTTCCAGGAACCATTAAAAAGCTTGCTTCCCCCAAAATAAAGTATTTCCTAATTTGTTCCTTCTTACACACTAGAACCCTTATACTTTAAGTGATTAATAAAGAAATTCCTAATTATATGTAGCTTCCCATTTCCCAGAGAAAACCAGAAATAATCCTACTGTTGAAACTTGAAAAACATTGTTCTGCCATTGCTTTCTCTCTGGGTAACAATGGAGATTTTGGAAAAGCTTCCTGTTGACAAATTTGGCACTCACCTAGCAAACAAAAACACTAGAATTCTGCCAACATTTCAACCTAGCAAACTGCCCATTGTTGTATGGCATTAAATACAGAAAAGGAACAACCCAAAATGATCATGACAAAGGTTGAAATATTACCATTATCTTATGGCAATTTTCTGAACATCATTCTAGTGTGGGACTTTTGTTTCCTACAGTGCAGTTTGGGAGTAGCATTTATTTCCTGAGAAATGTTTAGAGGTTACTGCACTTATACTGGCAGATAAGAGAGAGAGCTAGAAGATAGGAGAGAAAGAGAGAGGGAGAGAGGAAGGGAGAAAAACTGAGAGACTGAGTAAGTGTGGTAGCGGGTGGGAGAGATGGACCATGATTATAGGCATAAACTGGTTGTGTTTTGTTTTTCTGGTGGTTGTTTTTTTTTTAAAATTATCTTGAAGTTGATGAAGTGTTTGCTTTAAGTTGGGAACTTCCCTGCAATAATTACCTTACTTGAGATTTTAATAAAACTATCATAACATAATCAGAAGCCTCGCTTAAGTAAATTACTTTTTGTAAGTAATTATATTTCTACTTTCACAGCTGTAAAGCAAAAAATACTCAAAACAAAGAAAATTCATAGCATCTCAAATTCTTATTTCTTACTATGTGAATCACAAGCACAAATTTTGAGATCCATACTTAGAATCCACAAAGGTCAAAGTAGCTCCTAGGTTATTGGGGTGGGGTGGAAGGGGGAATACTGCCAGTTTCCTTAAGTACTCAACAAATGTACCCAATCTGATGCTAACTAGACCTAAAAACATAGAGCTTTAGTAAAGTTGCTAATTGTGACAAGTTACAGCAATTTTCAGGGATGTTTTAAAAAATCTAATAATTCTGGCAAAGAGAAACTGAGAACTGAAAAAAACATATGTAAACCCTCAAGCTTTTCATTTACCTCTAAAAAAGATGTTTCTTTTGTTAAAAAGCAAAACCTTTTTTTAAAACCCATGTTTGAATACAGAAAAATAAAATTATGAAGTCAAACAAAATTTGAAACAGCAAAGTAACGAAATACATAACAAATACATTAGGTTCTTTAAACAGGGAATACAAAACTGGATTCCATCAGAAAGTGAGTTAAAGCACTCTAGACTTACTCCTCTGAGTAATTAATAAGAGAGTATGACCTTTCCCTACAAATAGAAAGGTCTGTGAATTGAAAAGGGACCCCCCCCCCAGCAAAGGTACCCAAAAATGCTTTCGTGTTAAAGAAACTAACTTGACTATTTCAAAAATCATCTTAAATCCCATAACACGTATCATAAATGGTACTTTATGACACAGCATCATTTCTACAAGGGTTTCCTTTGTTTTTCCCTTTTACAGAAAACCTAGATTATAATGCACCTACTTCTAGGGGACTAGAGCGTCAGGGAGGGTTACAGGACAGCCTCGGGGTGACCAAGGCCAGGTCCACTTTGGGGCATCTCTTTGTAATAGCTACGTTTCTAAGAACCGTGTTGGCCACAGCTGGGAGGCCCGGCCGCGGCCAGTGTCCGAGCTGAGACGTGGCGCAGCGGCCGCTGGGAGCAGCAGGCGGGGCTGAGGCACCAGCAGCGCACAGCGGGAGGGCCAAGCGCACCGGCCCTTGCCCTCCACCTCGGTCCTGAGATCCCTGATCCCTGTTGCTCTGCTAAAATGACAGAGCAGCCGTCCCAGCACGGAGATACTTGCGCAGACTAGTAACAAAATCGTCATTCCGTAAACACTGCACCAATGTAATTCTCTGCACTCGGAGAAGACCACTTAGTAATAGCCCGTAGATGCCTGGGAGGCATTTCTCTTCCAAGGGAGATTGAAGCCCTGTGTGTGGACTCCCACCACTTTTTGACAGGCAGGAAGAAGGCAAGTCAAGCGACCTCCCCTTTGCAGATAGGACAATTAATGTACCGAGCAGTCCGGTCAAAGGAGACTGGTGACAGAGCCAGAACCCATGTCATATAGCACAGGTTTCTAAGTTGTCCTGAAGGAAAAGCTACCTCCTTTAGAAATCTTGGGGGTGGGGTGGGGGGAATATTATATATATATATTTTATATATATGTAATTTCCTCTTTCCATGTTATTTTTTAAACCCTTTTCCAGATTTTATTTGCTACCATGTACAAACTAAAAGGTTGAAAACACAAAGGATAAAATTAGAAAAAGAGAGAACTATAAGAAAATGTTTATTGTATAATATATGTGCTTCCCCATTAGTCTAGATTGTGGAGTAGTGACTCGGGTGGTAGTAACATCACCCACCCAGATGGCATAGTATTTAATCTTAGTGCTACAAAAACTAAATGAAAACAAGTCTTGTAACATTTTCTAAACACTTTGTTATTTGATATCCCCTGAAATTGTGCATGGGCTACCTACCCTTGGACTCTACGATTAACTTGACTGCAAGGCATGGGATTCATTTGTGCTTTGGGAACATTAGAGTGATTGAAACAAATCGTTAAGCTCCTCAACCATTACTTGTAGAAGATGTCATTATATATATGATTTTTAAATGTATGTAGAAACTATTACCATGAATTTTTTTAAAAATTCACTTTGAAATTTATAGTGACTCTTTGTCATTATAGATCTTTCATACAAGAAATTCTAAAAATACAATTACTCTCATGTGGAACTACCTAGATTTAATGACTTGCTTCTAACAGATAGACTATAAAGCAAATGATGGTTTGTGAAGTCAGAGACAAAGCTATTTAACTTTAACCTAGCATTCCCAAGTCAGAGACTCTGGTGAATTTGCCTGTCTGACATTCCTTCTCTCTTTTCTGGATTCAAAAATCATAATTTTCTACAGTTATCTTCAGGAATTCTTTCCAAGTTTTAGATACTTCTGAATATATGCCCTCCTACCCGCAGGGTTGGGCATGTAACCCAGACCTGGCCAATCAGATCACCCTATCTCAATAGCCTACAAGTGATTGGTATAGTGAAAGACATAAGACTCAAGACAGACTAATCAATCTCTTCCCTAAGAATTGATGTAGGGATGCTGGAGGAGAGAAAGAGCTTCATGCTCTTTGGGGATCGCAAGCCATAAGCAATAGATAAGCTTGGTATCCAGAGACCATTTTTTTCCTAGTTTATGGAAAAAGTATGTCTGACAATGATGCCAATACATAGGGCAGGTGAGCAAATCCAAAAGAGGGAGTCGGAGGAAGGCTTAGCCCCCTACATCATTTAACCACCTAATGCTAGACCTGCAGTCATTGGACTTAAAATGATGTGAGTCAATAAATGTGTTTCTTGCTTAAATTACTTTAAGTTGATTTTCTGTCCCTTGCAATGAAATTTTTGCCTAATACTAGGGGTAAGCACAATTTTTGTCACTAAAAAGATCTCATTAAAAATTTGAGTAAATATTAGAAAAAATTAATGATCACTGCATTACAGCCTTTCACACTATTATCCATTTCCTTCTTCCTAAACTTTTCTCCTTCATTGGTTGCCATAATGCCACACTTTCCCAGTTCTTACCCTAAACCTCTGACCATTCCTTGTTTCCCCAGTAGCCCCTTAGGTGTGGGCGCTCCATTTCCTGTTCTCAGCTCCTTCTCTTTACATAGTTCCTCACTCAGTTTCGTCTATCTTATGCCTACCAGACATGATAAATGGTCCCCAGCCTCCATTCCAACCTCCCTCTGTGAGCCCATTCTTCTACAGAGGATGGAAAGGTAAAGGCCACAAATCCCAGACTTTCTTGCAACAAGGATTCTAGATACACACTAGGTTCCACCAATTCAATGAGCTCCAGTGAGACAATTGGAAACAGAGGTGAAGCAATGGCTAGTTTCCTAGATATTTTGTTGTTTGCTATTGACAAATAGGGAGATAGAAATGTGGGGTTTTCCCATAGCAGCCAGTATGGAGTCACTGACACCATGGTGTCTAGAGAGTTGTAGCATCAGTGGTTGCGACAGCCTCCTGTTCCCAGGATCATGAAGTCATACTGTGCATTCTTGCACTAAAAAGTTTTGGTGGCATCCTCCTGATGCCCACTATCCTCTTGGGACCCATTGGACAGTCTTGTTCTGGGAGTCATTTCTGGAAGCCCACCTCTTCAGCCCTTCCAACGCCTTTACAATTCTTCTGGGAAAGCCAGAGGGAGTGCTTCTCACCTAGTTCTCCAGAATTCTTGCCATTGGAAAAATAGGATAAAATAAACGTTTTTTTGTAGCTCATCAGTCTAGCCTTCCCTCTTGCCGATTTTCCCTTTACACCTTCACAAATTGACAAGCCAGTCCTCGCTGTGCGCCTGTCATCGGCACATGCTCCTGTGCTTTCCTGCATCTCCTCTCCCTCTTCGTTGCCTGCTAAATGTCTGTGTAGCCTTCAGAGATTGCTCCAGAGAGATTAGGCAAATGTTTATAAGCACCACAGGATTTAATGCTCAGTACTTTTAGAATAATCATGTTAGTGTCTTAGAACTTTTGTTTTCATGTTTATTTTTCCATAATAATTGAAATTCATTGAGGGCATAGGTAATGAATTTTTCTGAGTTTCTCAAGCCTACCATAATATATGACACATAAATGAACACAATGGAAATTAAACCCTCCTTCAATTTATGAAATGCTGCAGAAGCTTCAGTGCATTTCCCTTCAGATTCATCTCCTTAGAGAGATAAGATCAGCAATAAAATCTTTCCATTTTGAGAAGACAGTACATACATGTGAAAACTTTGTTAGTATCATTGCTTACGTAGCTTCAAGAAGGCCTTTAACAACACACGGCACCACTATAAATCATGTAAAGCCAAGGAGATTTCACCCACTTCCTCGAATCCACACAAGCTCAGTTCTGCCCCTTACCCCAGCCTATCTTTTCATTCTCTCCCTCAAATTCATGGGAGAAAACACCAGCCTACTTTGACAATCTCTTTCTTTTGTAATTGTCAATGCTTTCTATTTTGTGTGCTTGTATAATTTATAGAATTCTTTTTTAAACCAGATAAATGGAGGTATCTCACATTTTTTATCTGGGAGTAAGGTGATAGACACAGGGAACTCTTAGTAAACTTAATAAAAACAAAGCCAGTGCAACTACCAGACACCATTTTAGTAAGACTATTCTTTCCCATACTTGGAGAAGAGTTCATGCTTACTTGTTAGTGCCAAAGTGCATAAGAGAAAGTATAAAATAGTGATGTTAGCAGGGATACCACATTCTCATGGCATACCATGAGTATTTTAACCATGGTATGTGGTCCTCAGTAACTGAATAAAAGACAGCTGCCCTTATTGATCCTTAATGCTTACTTAGAAAAGAGAAAATACCACATTCCAAATTGCAATTGGTTGAATAGGAGATACTTAAATCTCAAAGCCTTTGAAGAAGAAAGAGAACCTCTGAAGCCAGACTTCTAAGCTGCAGAGGTCCTCCAGGCCATGCAATACTTAAACTTACACCCTCCAAAATGCAAGGAGTGAACACAGCCATCATCTGAGGCAGTTATTATTGTTGAATCTGCACTTTCTGTCTTCTTCATGTCACTATCAGCATGGTCTCCTGTTTGCCAATATCGACTTAATATGACTATAAAAGAAAACAAGTCCTTGCTTCCAGATTTTACTTTCCAAGGTAGGCTACCTGCATTCCCGAGTCACGATTCATGAAAGGAGAGTGGCACGACTCAGTCCTCTGCAGCAGTTTGCATGACTCATCTGGTGACCAATCTAGCATTAGTCCTTTTAATCTCAGTTGGGACTGCTATTTATGGACATGGGTTCCTGGTACAAACACAAGAAACACACACGGACATGTTCACGCACACACTCACACACTAGCAAACCAGAAAATCTTATTATGCTGAACAGAAGAAATTTTAGAACAGAGGTGAAAGTTACTTGCAATTATCCTTGTGAGTTATCCCATCATTACCTATAAAGATACTATTTTTGCTTCTTCTACAAGTTGTGTGCATTCCAAGAAGGATGTAATGTTAACTGATACATGGACTTATCCTTCACTTCAATCCTCAAGCAAATCAGAATTGCAAAAGTTAATCGAGAAGCAATTATTTTTGTTTTTAATAAGGGCCCCTTATTTTCCAAGGAAAATTAAGTTTCTTCAAATTACAAGTTTCCCTGGTGAGTGAAAACATGATGTATGAAAGTCTTATTTATGCCCACAGTTTTAGGAATAGATTTTTTATCTTGTTCTTAGAGTGTGGTACCTGGAGAAGCAACAGCAGCACATTACTAGGAACTCGGTAAAAATGCCAGTTTGAGACTCCATTCCAGTTATGGAGTCATAAGTTCTGGAAGTGTGAACCCAGCAATCTGTATCTTAGCAAGCCCTCCAGGTGATTTTGCTGCATGTTAAAGTTTGAGAACTACAGATCCCAAGATAAATATTTTGTAGATGGAAATAAGAAGTGAAGAAAGAATGAGTGACCCAAGAAATGCTTAATGCCACAAATACTCCAAGTGACAATGGTTTAAAAGCAATCATGTTATTTATCTATCACACTTATCAACTGCCTAAATACTATTATTACAGCCATAAGAACTCTACACTAATATGAGAAAACTTTGGAAAGGAAGAAGTTAAGCACTGAATTAATATGGATAAAGATTTGGGAGATTCTGGTGCCCACGATCCAGGATCATCTCCCTGGATCAGTAGGAGAGAATCAAGGCAGAGCTTGGTTCTGACATATAATATAGAGAGCCACTTTCACCCTAGAAAACCCATGAAAATCACTTCCAAGTAAGACCCTAGAACAGGATCTTCGGTTCCTGCTTTCGCTGAGGGCTGCCATGACCCTGTGTAGGGCTCCAGTTATGAGAGAAGGAGAAAAAAAGTTTTTCAGATTCCCATCACAGTTCATACTCAACAAATAAGCAATATGTCTCTACCTTGTTCCATGTCCTCTCAAATAATTCTCTGATTAAGACTTTCAAAAACCAACTCTTGTACATTAAGCATTTTGATTCCCTTTGTAGTGAACATCTATTATTTGAGTCTGGCCAGCACCTTATTTTCTTTCTTTTGGCAAGAGTGTACCTACTTCTTTGTGGAAACTGCTCCCTCTTCACCTCATCCTGGGATTAATAACAATGATTTTTCTTTCCCCTTTGTTCACATGGGTAGATAGATGACTCTGAACAACCCAGAGTCCTTCACTAGGATTATTATATACTGAAGTGAATGGGACAGAGAGATGTTTTCTTTTTTCTTTTGAGATGCTCAGCTGGCGTGCTGTAAGCCTGGAGCTTGCTACATAAAACCTCTCTGCTGTCATAAGAAAGAGACCACCATAGAGAGAAAGCAGAGATGAGATGCTATAGTGGTGATTGGGCCCCTAAGATTCCACATGCTAACAATGGTTCACGCAGTTTCTCTGACTCTAGGATCTACCCTCCTTCCAAGTCACTCTTTCTTGCTTGAGATAGCTTTGTTAGTTTTCTGCCACTTGCAACTGAAAAAGTCCTCACCATACTATAAATAAGAGTATGTGAATACCATATATGAATGACTAAAATGATTTAAAGGACTAAGTATATTGCCCAAGGAACATACTTAGTAACTGGAAAAGACAGGATACCAAGCTCTTCATAAGGTCTAATATATTCTCTACTATATCACAGTTATCATCTTTAAAAGTAGGCCTTATGTCTGTCTAATTGAATGCATGAAGTGGTGACTAGTTTTTCAAATCACATATTGAAAAAGAACACAGAAAGCAGCATGAACCATAGAGAAATGATAACTCGGACTCCATTAAAATTAAGAACTTCTGTTAATCAAAAGAAAGCATAAACATATTCATATATTTACCAAAACACATAAAGACAAATCAATAACAAAAAGACAAGTAATGACTGAAATATTTGAACAGAACTTCATAAAAGGTTTCAAAAAGGTTGACAAGTATATGAAAATGTCCTCAACATCCTTATTCATCAGGGAAATGAAAACTAAAGCTATGATGATATCTTACCATACATTCATCAGAATGACTAAAATTAAAAGCACTGACAAGAGCCCATATTGGCCCAATTGCAGAGAACAGGAAAGAGCTCTCTTTAGTACTACCTCTTTGGGAAAATATTTGGCACCAAGTACTAAAACTACATTATGCCTACCTTATAAACATGCAATCCTAATTCCATTTATGTCCACTAAAAATGAGCACGTGTACATTAAAATTCCTAATTCATAATAACTGAAAAATGAAAATAAATACCCATCAACAGGAGAATAATTTATTCATACAGTAGAATTCTACACAGTAATAAAAAAGGCAAAACGAGCTGCGGTGAGAGAAGTGAGAGTGGTGGGAACCTCTCTGAACGGAAGAAAATTCACTGGGAAGGGACAAGAGGATTTTTTTTTTTTATGTTGCTTTAAATCTTAGTCCAAACAGTGATTATGTAAGTATACACATAAGTAACAATTCATTAAATTATAACACTTAAGATTTATGTACTTTCTGTCTGTGTATTATAACTCATTTAAGGAAAAAAAAAGAACACATTAAGAAAATGCTATAAGCACATCCTAATTCTTCATATTCTATCATTTTATAAGTTAACCTTTAAGACTCAAAACATAGCAGCTCAGAAGGGAATGGAATTGAGATCACTGTGTCTATGCGATACCACTGTGAAGTTCAGATTTCTGCCTAGATAAGTTGTGCAATACAAGGATCTAGAAAATAGTAAGTATTTCAGGGTTTTTTAGATACATGTTGTGATAAACTGATAAGCAAAAATAATTCACACATTGTTAACCCACTTTTCTTGATCCAAGTTGAATTTATCTGCTCCTTGAAAATAGGTAAAAATAAAACTCATTGCATCTGGACCCACAAACCTTCCCTATGAGCTACCTATGACTGGTGAACTCCATTTTGAGGAGTACTGTGTTATTAAATTACTATTTAATTTTATAAATACATCCACCTCTTCCAAAAGCACCCTCAAATAATTATATTTTCTCTGTTTTCAAATTACCTTAGAATAACCCATAAGTCACAAAACATTAATAAAATAGTATATACAGCAGCCTTCTTATTTGTGGCTAATCATTAAAGTACATAAACATGACAAAGAGCATGTCTAGGCAAATATATGCACTCACAAATATTATCCAATCTTTTTCCAAACCTCCTGCATGCTGACCTTATCAACCCAATTAAATGGTTATCCATTTCCAAAGCAAAGTTAAAAGCAATAAATATATCTTTAAGATAAATGGGCAACGGCTAGCTTGTTGGAGAATTGTTTCTTACAATAAGTGTATGATTTTTGTCAATTTTGGGGGGAAGTTACAATTGCTACTGAAATAATCTCTTTTATGTTTCACTAATATAATCTAATGACTACTTTTAAAAATAGCATTGTAGAACTGGAGGAGACCTCAGGAATAATTTGATTCTTCCTCATTCAAGAGCTAAGAAAACTGAGGGCCAGCGAGCTTTGCTTACTGGATTGAGTCAGATATTTGAAACACACCTAAATTTCCTCACAGATTAAAAACCACTCTATGAGCTCTAAAGTCTAAATGAAAAACTACATATATCTATAGTTCACAAAGGAAATTTTAGTTTACAAATTATGAAGGCCCTATCGTTTCTGGTCCATCTTCATTGACACATTGGCACGGTCCTTGAGTTTACACCATAAAATACAAACCACTGCTTCTAATCCTCAAAACAATGGGAATCTAAACTGAAGCAGGGGCCCTAGAAATGACAAGGAAAGGATATTTTTAAAGTATAAATAATAGAGGAGGATGACTCCTGAGTTTCCTGGTTGATGGGATAGTGTGATAATCTTTAATCTCACTTCCTACCTACATTCATTCATTTTCCTAAATCATTCTTCAGAATGATCTTTCTAAAGCCCAGGTTTTACATTCCAACAGGGTCTTCATTGTCTATATTAACTGACTTCCCTAGAGGCTTATGCTGACACTAAGAGTAATATGAAAGTCATTTATTCTGAAGACCTCCTAGGAAAATAAAGAGCAATAAGAGGAACAGGAAAAGGAAGGAAGCCAGGCAAGGCTGAAAGATAAAGGCACATCCACGGAGGATAACGTTGGCTGGCTAATGGAGGGCCCTCTCGAGAAAGTGGAGACCAGTGCTATGCACAGTGTGGTTCACGATCTGAGAAGCATGTGTTATTACTGGTCCATGATGAGATAAGGTGCTTGCAGCTTAATCACTAAGCCCACTGTTTATTTCAGCTGATGTTTCTTCCAGAGAATTGTTTCTTTATGAAGGAAGCAATGTGTAGATCTATGTTCTGCCACAAGTTCATCTTATCTTGGATGATAAATTTGCAGATTGGCTACTTTGAGTAGAACTAGTATAGATCACACCTCAGGATTGTCCTAATCAGGAAAGAGGATGCTGGATTATTTATAACCCATCATCATTAATCAGTGCTTATGGACTGTGCTCTGGCAGTGTGCAGTGTAAAAAATTCCCAGGCATTTCCAGATCTCGGCAAGAGGTGGGAGGAGCTCTAGCAGTAGGAGAGCGGGCTGTCCACAAGGAGATACAAATGCTGTTTGCTGGGAGTAACGCTGTATCAATGCATGCAAAAAGGTAAAGGGCTCCAAGGTGAAAAGGGAAGAACACTAACATCATTTGCTAAATTTCCTAGGAAGTCCACAGTTTGTCCTAAAACATGATGCCTTGCTACATTTGGTCTCCATCTTTTCAGTTTTATTTCTAATTACAATCTTACCCCATTTCGCCTCACCCCTCACCAGTGGTTTTTAATTGTGCTCACACACTGGAATCACATGGGGAGTTTTTAGAACAACTGAAGCCTAAATTCCATACCCAAGTATCCTGAGTTTATTGGTTTAGTAAGGCCTAGACATGAGAATTTTTAAATTCGCTCTTGGGTGATTTTCTTGTGCAGCCAAGATGAAAAACCACTGCTCTAAGTCTTTGTATTTAACTACTTGGAATTCCATGAGTTTGACACTGCATGACTTTCTTGCCATGCTATGAACCCTCCAAAAATAACCTCTCCCATTTTTGCCTTTTGAAATCCAATTGACATTTAAGATGCTATTTATACTTTAAGACTTAATTCCATTGCCATTTTCTCAATTACAATGGTTAATAAACATATGATCGAAGTGTTCAACCTTCTTAGCACCTAACCAAAGTATACTGAATTGTCTTTATATGCATTACTGGTAGATATGTATGATAATTTAAGTCTCTTAGAAAGGAGTATGGACATGTGAATCATATGCTTTTATCTAAAATATTTCTCAAACCCTACTATAAGGAAATAATTCTAAATACTAAAGAAAAAAAGGTTTATGTACAACTCCACTGTATTACTTACATAATGAGAAACAAACTAAAAGTTCATCACTAACAGAACCATTACATAAACTATGACATGATCCTCCAGTGGAATATAAATTGAAAATGATACTTAAAAACAGTTATTAATAATCTGGGGAACTGATTATACTGTTACCAACCAACCACATGTACATATTAGTTTATAAAATCTCAAATATGAAACATTCTTATCCATTTTTCCAAAATATGTGAAAAAAGGATGAGAAAATAGATAAAAAAGAAATCAATAATTATTTCAGATTATGGGATTATAAATACAAAAATAAGGGTTTTATTAAAATTATCTATAATTACTACATTTTGACTTACTAAAAAATTAATACAACCTCTTTTAATATTTTCCTTCTCTGGGAGTATTAATTTCTTTCTTATCAATTATATCACTTATTTATACATCTCTGTGACCTTTGGATTATGCCTTGTATTTTTTTATTGGGGTGTAATTTCTATACAGTGAAATCTTCTGAACATAAGTATACTTTTGAATAGATTTCGAAAAATTTGGCAGACTAGTTCCTAGAAGCTTTTCCCAGAAAACTTCCTTATAGCCTTCCTACCCCTAGGAGAAGCAATCACTGATCTGATTTATATCACCTTAAGTCCATTGTTGCAAATGGTAAGATTTTATTCTTTTGTATGACTGAGTTGTACTTCGTTGTACATAATGTATATTCTTTATCCATTCATTCACCAGTGGACACTTAGGTTGCTTCCATATCTTGGCTACTGTGAATAATGCTGCAATGAACATGAAACTGCATATATCTCTTCGAATAAGTGTTTTCATAGTCTTCAGATAAATACCCAGAAGTGGAAGAGCTGGATCACATGGTAGTTTTATTCTTAATTTTTTTGAGGAATCACCATACTGTTTTGCATAGTGGCTGCACCAATTTAAGTTCCACCAACACTGTATGAGGGTCCCATTTTCTGCACATTCTCTCCAACACTCATTATTTCTTGTATTTTTTTTTATAACAGCCACTCTAACAGATAGGAAGTGATGCTGCATTGTGGTTTTTATTTGCATTTTCCTAATAATTAGTCAAATTGAACATCTTTTCAGGTGACTGTTGGCCATCTGTATGTCTTCTTGGAAAAATATCTACTTAGATCCTGGATGGTTTATTTCTTTGGTGGTTAGTTATATGAATTTGTTATATATTTTGGATATTGACTGCTTATCACATGTTTTGATTATGGTTTCATTCACTGTGAAGAAGCTTCTTAGTTTGATGTGGTCCCACTTGTTTATTTTTGCTTGAGAAATATGCCACATTTCCCCTTTGTTATTTAGAAATTTGTTTGCTCAGTGAACTTGGCATTGACTAAGTCCTGTAGAGCAAGATGGGAATAGAGTGACTCTTAGGCAGAATATTTAGGCAACAGTGAGATACAAGTTAAATAAGTCAACACATAATAAATTAAATCATATCTGAGGAGATAGGCTTAAAAGACATTATATTTCAAAGTCAAATATAGACAGACCTTGAGCATAACCTAATTAACAGTGTAAACATATCTATGGATTAAACTTGCCATTACTGGTGGAATGGGCACATTAGAAAGAGATAAAAGGTAATCAGGGAGCCAGAATTTGCTATAATTTATTTAGTATGTGTACAAGAGAACAATACTAAATAAGAGGCAGGGGACAGCACAAGAATTCTAATCACTTAGAGGTGTTCTCTATTGGGGTGGTTCATCAGGACTGTCATGACCTCCTAGATGACAGAACTTCTCCTTTTACCTTTGTTCAGAGCCCCTGATAACCCAATAGCCTGATGACTAATTTAGATTCCCAGCAAGACTATGCACTGAAGCAGACATAGGTGTTCTGACTACAACAAAAGAAACAGTTCCCACTGTGAAAGAATAAATGGATCAGGAAGAGATGAGATAATCAGATAATGAGCATATTGTAATGGACTTACTGGTAATAGTTCACATATTTAATTAATATGGCAGATATTGATTTCACAAGCTGCAAACTTAGTTGTGTTACCAAAATAGCTGTTTTTTCATTTTTGTTTTACTATACTTAAGTGCTATCTTAAACCCCAATTTTCCTAGTGACAAACAGCCAACTTAGTCACTTCAAGGTCTTTCTCAGTCAAATCATGGATTCCTGTCATAAGAGGATTTTCCCGTTGAAATAAAAGTTCCCCCACCTTCCTCTCACTTCATTTCTGTATGTAGTATCCCACACTTACAGAGTGGTTGCTGGCAGAGCATCATGTATAACTCTAAAAGCACCAATCATTGTTCATTTCATCGTCAGCATTTGTCCAAGCTAATGCCCCCTGCGAATGAACAAATAATGAGTTTTTTTCTGTCAACAGGGAGGACTAGAAATCCTTCCCCCTGGGGTATGGAGATGGCAGGGCATGCATTATCATCTCCACACAATTCATCCTGTGAATTCCCCTCTGATCAAAAGACTTCTTCAGGGCAAAATTTCATAACTCTCTCTACTTACTTCTGTACCATTCTACAGGCACATGAAGAGGGGTATACTGGCTCTCTATTGCAGTGGGGCTAATCACACAAAACTTACTGGCTTACAACGTAAGTAATCACTATATTCCTGACCTGTAGGTCAGGTCTTCAAGAGTTTGGCTAAGTGTTACTTCTGCCTCCTCTGGGGTCTCTCAGTTTTGTTTAACTGGTGATTGGACTGGTTTAGAACTCCAAAACAGTTTCACTGACAAGCCTGATGTCTTGGTGGGCAGAGATGGCAGGCTGGGCTTAGATGTTCCCCTCCCTATCCAAGCAGTCTCAGGGCTTCTGTCGGTAACTTTTCCAACAGAATGGTCACACTTCTTCCAATACAACTGGCTTTCTTCTGGGGGAACGTTTCTAAGAGATCCAAGTAAAAACTGCACAACTTGAAAGTCACAGAAGCTCACTTCTGTTGCATCCCATTAGTCAATCAAGTCACCAGACCAGTCTACATTCAAAGGAAAGGTAACTAGCCTCTGCCTCTCCATGGGAAGTAGCAAAAAATTTGTGGCCATTTTTAATCTGGTGTGGAAGAGGGAAATAGCAAGAATTTGCTAAGCCACTCTGGGAGTCATCAGAAACTCAATGAGGTTAACTAAAATTTACATGGCTTTGACATACCACCTCTTGTCATGCTGTAGCATCATCCCTACTCGACTGGTGCCATACCATTTCAGGGTATGACGAAACCCCACCTGAGAAACAAGGCACAGGCACTCACTGCACTTGGAGCACCAGATCCATCTTGGATGTGTATCACCTACTCAGGGTTCAGCTTTGGGGTAGGCTGCAGGGCAGAGAACTTCTTTCCAAAAACCAGCACCTGCATTTACTCCATTTCCATCTTCTTTGGCTCTTTTGTTCTACCCAAGTCGAGAGGATCTTTATCTTTATCCAGCAACCAGGAGAAACAGGGCTTGACTGAAAGAATTTTCTTGCTTGCTTACTATTTATGCCAGGACTTTAGAATTAGAATTTCAAAGGCTATTAATAAACTCCTTTTTTCCCCTCTGTGGTCTATAGAAGCCTCCCTTCTCTGAGTCATGAACACCATGACCCAGATCAAAGAGGTGAATAGACCTACAGGTAACAGGGATGGCAGGAAGAAGAAAAAAAAATCACCGCAGTAATTGTTTTAAAATACTTTTTCTGTCACTTTTATAAATGGAGCTTCTGCTTTTACATGAGTCACTCATGAGTTTGTTTGTTCAAATCCTTCTCTCAGAGACTGTGAGCTGATTAAATCCGGGAGCGCTGATAAAAGTGAATCGCTGGACCTTTAGAGCTGAGGACCCAACTCCTCACTTTATTGTTTTCTGACAAGGGCACTTTCTGGGTACTACTTCATAGGAACAGTAATAAAAAGCTACCTTTTATTTAATTGGTACCTAGCACTGTACTAAGTACTTTATGCATATTACTTTATTTGAATACAATGAAACCCTATGAGATAGGTCTTATTATTATTTGCATTTTACAGAAAGAATCTGGGGCTCAGAGAGATGAAGCAATTTGCGGAAGGTCACACAGTGACAGACGTAATCTGATTTAGGTAATCTGGCTTTAGAGATCGTGCTTTTAACCACTGTGCTATTGGCTCTCTAATATTGTCTGTTTTAAAACTGCAACAAAATATAATTTTGTAATTGTAACATCTTTCTCACAAAACTTTATTTTTATTATACCAAATTTTGACTATCATCACGTAGGGTGGGTGAGGTCTGATTTTACACATCTGTTTGCCAAAAGTCTCTTGCAGCATACCAACCAGAAATTTTAATGAATCAGTTATATGGATAGAAAGGTTGAACACAGCTTTTAAAAAGTTTAATAATAGTAAATCTAGAAACTATAATAGAATATATAAAATAGCGTAAGTGCCAATTTTATTTGTTTAAATACAAACCTCAAAAAATTTAAATAAACCAGGCGAATTCTTTTTTTGAAAAGAAAAATGACATCTTAAGGATTGAGTATTATCACTTTGCTTTTTATGAACATGAAAAGGGATCTTTTAGGTGACTGAGCTAAGAAATCTCTTTCTTTCTTTACATCCCTGTCACATCTGATGACAGCGAAGGTTAACTTGCTAATCCCCAGTTGTGGACTATAGAAACAGAGCATTAGGCTTCAAGAGAATAGTGCTACAATATAATAATAAAGTAATAGAGAACCACATTTCCAAAATCACAGCTGCTCAAATAAATAAAACATCGTGCCCCAGACAACCCAAAGAAAAGACTCAGTTGGAATCAACCTTCACAAAAATGTTAGCTTTAATGCACCATATTTTGACTCCAAATAGTTTTATAAATGTAAAAAGGATGTCTTGAAATGCAGTCATTTAATTTTTCAATTCAGGAAAGACTTCTCTTCCTTTAAATGCACTCTAAACAGTAACTTTTAGGCTACAAAGAAAATCACATATAGGCAAAAATCTATACAGATACCAACAGCTAGAAGAAAACAGGCTAGCTACAGAAGAAATAAGGCTGAATGGGCTCCCCAAAACTTGAATGTAACTTTAAGAGTAGTATAAGTTTTGAGTTCTGTTTTTACTTTTCCCCAAAGTCTCTTTACCACCAATGCCAACTGACACCTCTCAATCCCAAAATGACCTTCCTGGATACCTGGATTTTTAAACTATTAGACACAAGGAAGAAAAGATATACAAATACATAGACATATACAGATAGCATACACATGTCCGAATTATTCATAAACACATTATTACACTTAAGCACTTGAACTTGCAGTCAAGTTTCTCTTATCAATCACAAAGAAAACATATCTCCACAATCAGAGTTCAAGATTTAAATGAGACAGACACTAATCTGTGCTAATAAGCTAACAGTTATTAAATGAGATAATGTAAGTGGATATACATAATACATGGTCAATATTTCTCTTCTAGTTATGCAGAAATATATAAATACTAAAGAACTGGGAGTCTGTGAAGGGGACAGTGAAAAATCTTGCACACAATGCCAAGGATGTACCTTTCATGAGGTCAGGGAATTTATTTTGTTCATTGATGGGTCATTAGCACCTAGACCAGTGCCTGGACAGAGCAGAATTCAACAAATAAGAAATGAATATATAAATAAATGATTGTGTGACAGCAAGGGAAGGGAAGGGAGGAGAAGGGAAGAGGAGGGAAAGGAATGGGAAGGGAGGGGAAGGGGAATAGGAAAAGGAAGGAAGGAAGAAAGGAGGGAAGGAAGGAAGTCTAGCTACTAAACGGTGGCTTACACTTTATGTTCTTTCCGTGATTCTGAAACAAAAGCTAACAAATCACTGTTTTCCCTAAAACACATAATATACAATATATTCACTCTACAGGAGCGTGATTAAGCTCATGGGCCCGGGTGTCAAAGCGGGGCTCAGTTCAAATCCCATCCTATCACTTTGAATTCCATGATCTTGTTAAAATCTCATAACCTCTCTAAGCCTCCGTTTTCTCACCTGTAAAATAGTTGCAGTGCGTAATGAATGACATGTAGTGCCTGCTATGGGCTAATTGTATCCCCCCAAAATGCTTATGTGAAAGTCTCACTCCTCTGTGTGACTGTCTTTGGAGATGGAGCCTTTAAAGAGGTATTTACGGTCAAAGGACGTTCTAAGTGTGGGGCTCTAATCCACTAGGAATGGTGTCATTACAAGAAGAGGAAGAGGCATCAGGAAGGCATGCACTCAAGAAAGGCCACACAAGGACATAGTGAAAAGGTGCCATCTACAAGATAGAAAGACAGGTCTTAACAGAAACCAACCAGACCAGTGCCTTGAAATTAGACTTAGAGCTGGCAACTCGGTAAAATAATAAATTTCTGTTGTTTGAGACACCCAATCGGCGGTATTTTGTTATGGCAGCTGAGCTGACGAATACA
Organism: Lyroderma lyra; assembly: GCA_004026885.1. Lineage (NCBI taxonomy): Eukaryota > Metazoa > Chordata > Mammalia > Chiroptera > Megadermatidae > Lyroderma > Lyroderma lyra. Next base: position 335,866 of record PVJL010000698.1, on the reverse strand, counting down.
GTATCTCAAAGGGCTTTGTGAGCAGTGGACTAGAAAATAAATGTAAGAAGATTTGTATTTAACACACAGGTAATATTTATAAATACTAGCAAATATTGTTGGGAGACAATTCTCCTTAAGTCTCTTAGGTTTCTGCACATCTTCTTAACAGACTATGAAGGCTTTGGATCAGAACTACCTTTTCAAGGATGTTTGTAGAACAAACAGCCTTAGAAGACAGAGGGATAGTGAGTTTCCTATGGAACAGACAGAAGGTTTGTCTATTGCCCAGTATAATAAAGATAGCATCCCTCCAGGGCAAAGGTTGGTCAGGTTTGTTATAGTCTATTATAAAACATTCAGATGCCCTAAACTCAGAATTCTTCAGCTGTGACACAAACCCACTTCGTGTGCAGCATTTAAGATGGCTGCTTCACTTTGCCCCCCTAGAATCTGGGGGAAAGGGTAACAGACGAGAAGGTAAAGCTCACATTGCTTGCAGTGCCATGAGTAGTAAGTCTTTTGTCTCTGACTCAGGACTATCATGTCTCCTGAGAGCATTTCTGATACTATGTCAGCCTTAGGTAAGACTCGATCCTCACTGTTTTTGACAATTATAAGTATTACTACCTTTATTCTCGCTCTTTAGGAAATAAGAGCATTTAAAAATGACTTAAATATATAACCTTGGAAAGGGTAGCTGCTTTTGAATTAAGTGTTTACCAGTACAGAAAGTGTATATCTCCCTAAAACTAATTCTTCCAACTGTGCTCCCATACTCTCTCTGCTACCATTATCTCTTATCGCTAATCCCTCCGCAACTTCACCACACAACCACCTTATCTTTCTCCCATTCACAGCCAAATCTCTTTTAAGAGTCATATTCATTATCAGTCTTCCTGTGCTCACTGTTTTCCTCACTCTTCAATCCAGCTCGATAGGGCTTTCTTCACCACCTTTACTGAAACAGTTTGGGAAGGTTACCACGACCTTCTCCTTGCTTCCAAAGGCAATGGGCATTTATCGTCCCTCCTTATATTTGACCCTTCTGCAGCATTTAACATTGCTATTCAATCCCTCCTTTAAAACTCTCTCTCTCTTTGGTGACATCACACTCTTCTAGATTTTCCTACATTCTGTCTCTGCCTCTCAATCTCCTCTAGTTAGGTTTTAAGATGTTTAGCTCCTCAAGGCTCAGTCCTAAGATTTCATCTCTTGGGGGTCTTATGTGTGCTCACAGGCTTCCACCAGTCTATCACAGATGGCATCTCTGAACTGGACTTCTACCCTGAGATCCAAACTCTTGGATCTAATTCAACATCTCTTGGATTTATTAAAAGCATCTCAAGTTAAATATATACAAACCCAAGTTCTTAATTGCTTCACTCCCTTCCCATGCTAACACCTGATTTTCCTGAAGTGATAGACAGACATACATACATAGATGACATAGACATAGATATAGATAAATGGTACCACCATTCATGTAGTTTCCCAAACAAGATACTCTTTCTTCTCTCTTTTAACCCTCATATTATACCAAGCCAGGTCTTGTCTATTTTGCCTCCTAAACATCCTACACACCCTGCCATCATCATGTCTCACCTGGACTCCTGTAATAACTTCCTAATCAGTCTTTCCACATTTGCTTTTGGCCTCTTCAATTTATTGTCCACACAGAGACTAGATGTATTATCACAATTTGTCCATCTGCTTATTTGCCATCATCCCCACCTAATCCCCGCAGCCCTTCAGTGGTGTTCTCTGCGCTCACAAATTCTTACCATGACTGACAAGGCCGTATGCGCTCCTGCTCTCATTTTCTGTTTCAATCCCATTTCACATCACTCCTGCCTTAGATTTCTCTATTATAGTCACATTATCTACCTTTAGTACCTCAAACACCCGACTCCTCGCAATGTCATTCTCTCTTCCATCTCAGGGTCACCTCCTAGAATGAATTTCTCCCTTTCTTCATCACTTTATACTCCACTCTCCTCATCCTTTAAATTTAATTAAGCATCTCTTTTTCAGGGAAATTATCCTTATTTTTCTATTATCCATGTGCCCTCTGGGACCCTATACTTTCCTTTTACCATGCATAATAAAGTTTATAAACACATGTGTATGGGTACACATATAGTTTTCTATTATTTGATCATATCTCTCTCTTCTCAGAAATTGTCACCACCACAAAAACAAGACCCTGTATGTTTTATTCACCATGATTGATGTAGACAACATATATTATAGGGACTAACAACTCTTATACAGAGCCCCAGGAATAGAAACTAGGTGTAACTAAATTTATCTACCCAGGCCACAACAGAGTATATGGATAATTGACAAATATTTCTCATAACAAATATGAAAATATTGCATGTCCTTTAAATGAATCAATAAATGCTAATTCAGGAGATTGTTATTTTGGTGACTCTCACTAAACCATGCTTCCTAGTACCATACCCTCATGTCACCCTTTGCCCTTGAACCAGGGAGGGTCCTGAGCTTGGTCTAACCAATAGAATGCTGGGTAAGGTGACACTGCCAATTTAGGGGCTAAGCATTAAGAAGCCCTGGAAACCTTTACTCCTGCACTCTTGGGTACCCTGAGCTGCTGTGTAAGAAGTCCCACTACTGGAGAGATCACATGGAAAGACCATGCAAGAAGGGAAAGACCCTGAAACTACGTAGAAGGAGAGAAGCCCAGTCTTCCAGCACCTCAACTGAGCCTAGCCCCAGCCAGTGGGGCTGAACACAGCCAAGTGAGTGATCACCAGCAAACCAGGAACAGAACTGCCTGCTGAGCCCAGTCCAGGTTTAAGAATCATGAGAAATAGTACAAATGGTTGTTGTTAAGCTGTTAAGTCTAGAGTAGTTGAATACAGTTATAATAAAAAAATCTAAGAACCAAGAATAATTAGGTATCAATTTAAAAGAATTTTGATATAAGTTCACTGATGCATCTGGACTTTTTAATGTCAATATTTTGGTTTTTCCACTTAAAATAAGAAGAAACAACCCTAAGTTGAGACCTTTAAACACTAGAAGATTATAATTTAAAAGTAGAAGTTTATGGAGCTCACCACTCATAAATAATACACATTGTGGCCAATTGAATATATTCGCTTCAGACTTCAGTCCTCTTTTAATACCAATATTTACCTAGCATTATTTTTAAAGTTTATGATGTGTTATTTTCATTCAGAAATGAAATTCATAAAATCAAATTATTCCTCTCAGTAGATTAACAAATTTACTTTCTTATAAAGTATTTTTTTGTCAGTCACAACATTTTCTCCTGAGATTAGGTCACCAAAGTTGCTTGATTGCAAAGTTCTTAAATATTGATAAAATAGTTATTTTACAGTGAAAGATAAAACTAAAAACATTTAGATCTTGAACTGAAGATTATGAATTTTCACAATATTTCAGAGAAGCTGAGAAGATGCAAGTATCACATCCCTAATTTATACATAATCTTCTAAGTTCTGAACGATACCGTTATTTACCAAAGGCCAATGGAAAAAATCCCTACTAGACAGATCTCCTTCAACAAAAATTATAACTAAATGCTCACAGCTCAGATACGGCCCATTTACTATCATCAAAAGTAAATCCCCATACAATTAATTTCTGTAAACAATCTTTGGGTTTAGCCTCTAGAACTCTAGTTTTAAAGTAGTTGATCTAGTGGCAAGTATCGACACTTGAGTTTGATCACTTCCACAGCTGCAAACACAGCAGCTGTTCAGCAAAATTTCATTAGAGAAACCTGGAATTCAGCCCAAACATTTTGGACAGAAATGGTCTAACATAATTCTCCTTCAATATAAAGGCAGTTTAGCCTCTTCCCAGAAAGAGCGATTTCTGCTGAAGGGACATTTTCACTGTTACATTAATTGTTCAGATAGTGCTGACCATATAACACCTAAGCTCTTCAAACAGAAGAACACATCAGAATGGTCAGCGCAACAAGCATCGTGGGAGGCAGTGCTGGCTACAATTTAGATATTGTTTTTAATTAATGATAAATTATGTGAGGCCAAATTCTAACAAGAAAAAGAAGTACTAAAGTAAAATAATGAAACGTGAATCTAGAAATACTACTTTAAAATTTCTTGAGGGCTTTACTCATTTCCAAATGAGTTTTCAATCATTTTGAAATAGTAGGGTTTTAGAAGAGAAGTTCTAAAGAAAAAAACGAACCCTACTCCTAAATACTGTAGTCAGGGTAAAAATGGGACAATATAATATCTTTTGCAATGGGGAAATTTATTCTACTACTGTATTTCTCATTCCTTGAGAACCACCCATATGTTGAATGGGTAAATCATTCTAGATTCTTCTTTGCCATTAGAAAAGGCACTCTGACAACCATGTAATTCACCCTTCTTTTGGAAAAGCAAGTGTGGAGCACTGATTTCATTTTACTTCATAGAAGAAATGGAATAGGTGGAAATTTCTTTCAATGTTGCAAAAGTATTCTTGATCTTTGACTGTAATACTGTTGGACTACAGAGAACTTGGGGTCAATAGTAGAGAAAAAATGCTAGAATAAATGAGTAGTATAGCACACACACACACACACACGAAATCTGACTTTATTGTGTTCACAAAACTTTCCTTGAGGAGTTTTCCAAAGTCACTTGGCAGCCTAAAGTAAACTAAGTCTTGGAAAGCAATGGAATAGTAAACATCATTTATCAGAAGCAGGCTTTGGCATAGGCTCTGGACGATATAAGATAAAACCCTTGGCTCAGGCACAGACAGGGTTTAAGGTATTCTGGTCACTGATCTCTCATCACTCCTCTCTGTTTCCACGGAGAATGTAGTGATGACCTGGGGCTGCTAAAAGGCAAAAGTTTGCTCTAGAGAAAAGAAGGTATGTTCATGCAGAAAATGAAAGCAAATACAATTGGGAATAGTTTGTAATGGTAGGAACAAACTAAGTCTGTAGTTTTTGGACAGAAAGGAATTCACTCCCCCGTTTTTCAATAGTGATAACATGATTTAACTTAGGTGAAACACACTTTCCCATCTCCGGCCATCCTGCAGCATGACTCTCCCCTGGCCACAGTGACTGGTTCAGTGGAAATCATGTGATCTACAGGAGTTCTTGAGATTCAATCTTGAGACTTTTATTAAAACTATTAGAACAGTCAAGCTGTCATTCCACTGAACTTGCTGAAGCAATAGGATGTAAACGAGATGGCAAAGTGTGTAAGTTGGTGGCAAGGTTATGTGCATGGTATCTGCTTGAATGAAGCTAGTTCAGAGAACTAAGCAGTGTGATAGAGAAATGGCCCCAACAATATCTTTGAAGTCCTGGACCCAGACCTATCTCCTGGGCTTTTTAATAATCTGATCCATTCAAATTGGATTATCATCACTCACAACCAGTACTTTCAACAAAATCCATGCCTGAAATAATACATGGTAATATATCAAAGAGATAAAGTAACCAAGAATTGTATGGAAAAAAATACATACCCAAAAGGGTCATACTAAATACTCAAAAATACTACAATAAACCTATGAAACCATTCTGTGCCGTGAAACCAGCAGTGACCTCTCAGAATGATGACCCCGAATCATTCTGTCTTGAGCCATTACATTGTCAGCTCTGTCCTACACTGGCACTATGATGGCTAGCATAAAATCAAGATCACAGGTCAGCTGTGGAGATGAGACATTATACTGAAGCAGGTGCATAACAGTTTAAGTGATTATGTGCCAAAAAGAAATTACATAGACAGCGAAGGTTGGAAACACCCCGCTGTGATCTGACATACTGTGAAAGAAAGAGAACTCCCTTAGTCAATAAATGGTTTAGTAAATTTCCTGTAATCATTCTCTCGTTAGCCATTTTTAAGTCTGCTTTTCACAAATAGGATCTATAACCAACTGTTTCTAACTTTGTTATCTATAAAAAAGGACCACTTTTACCTGTTAGTGTTCTGTGCACAAAGCGGCTCAGTAGAATAAATTTAAATTGCTTCAATTAAAGCAATTTTAAACAATTGCAATATAAACTTTAGTTAAAAGTAAGACAATGAAATGCTGCAGAAAACACTTTAAAATAGCAGTAAGTATTAAGCAATACTCTTGTTATCATTATAGTTCCGTTCTCTTAAGACAATAATTTAGCTGCTGATGGGCATGCAAGCAGGTTGTACTAAGCTTTTTGAGTGAAATAAATAATCTTCCTTTCTTATAACTTTTAATCCTTTAAGTCTCTGGTCAATTCTTTCTGGATTACCAAGAGGATCAGCAATAAATTTCCTGGCTCTGATGTTTTGCCTTAGTCAAGCATCATGGTCCAAAATACTGCAGTTTTATTCCTTAATCTCCCATGTTGGTGAACCTTAACTCAGGAAGCCACATCAGAGGTGTGCATTTGAGGCACCAAAGGACAGGTAATGCCCATGCTTGAACCTCTGCCAGGCACTGCCTCCTACAGACATATTTCAGTGAGAAAGACTACAGACGTTTCTCAACCACTTGTGTGGAAAATTGGGTAAAGCAGGTTATTTCACAAAGGTCCAGGAAGCATAAGTATTACTAAGCATTTTTGTAGCAGTCAGTGTGGTACTAACTGTTCACAACACCTAAGAAGCCTGAGACTCAGCCCATTAGAACGGAAGAGGTAAAGTGAAACCTGCTGTAAGGAGCTTGTGTATTTTCAGGTTTCTCTCCATGAAATTAAAAGTACCAGTGCAGAGAGTGAGACAAAACCAAAGTATTTAAAAGGTCTTCAGACACTAAGCAGAAGAACCACGAAAATGTATGAAAAACTTGGAAATCAATATAGTGACTATGTGCAAATTCAGCAGTAGCCACACTACTACTAGAAAACATAACTGAAGATTGAAGGAATTAAATAATTCCAATTATTCCTTAATATTTAGAAGAGAGGATTTCTGAAACTCAACTAAAAGATCAGAACCCATACAAATGCTTCAAAGCAAAATCTCATAAGAATAGATTAGCAAGAAACATATAAACTCATACATATCTGCTGTGGCTACACACTGTTAAAGGAACAGCAGGAGGCCATAACTACACACACACACACACACACACACACACACACACACACACACACTCCAAGAGCAAGTCACACCCTTGTGATCCATTTGTGTCCTTCATTCCACCACACATTTGTTAAATCTGTTATGTAACAAGTATTTGACTAACAATTTGGAGAGCAATAATTCCCTTCTGATATTAACACTTTAATGGTTATTTCTTTTCTTAAAGAGTCCAAAGGGCCACTGGATAGAAACATAGCTCTTCAAGCAGTGGTTCTCAAGTTTAGGATTTTATGGAACAATGAGAATTTTACCTTAAAAAATTATTTTGAGATTAATATAGGAGTTCCAACATTTTATTTTGCAAATTAAAGGCATCACAAAATAATTGTTATATGCATAACACTTTTTAAACTAAGGGAAATTAACAACATAAAAGAGGAAGATCAGACTCTTCAAAAGAAAAGGCAGTTTCCCAAGGAATAAATACTGTGGTCTCTAAATACTTTTTCTCATCCATTTACTCTCTTTTATACTTTCTGGTACTTCATTATGCAAATGTTGCTATACTGAATGGTGTCTCACATTTCTTCGAGGTTCTATCTATTTTTCATCATTTTTTCTCTCTGTTCTTTAGATACACAGTCTCTATCAATATATCTTTACTATTCTTTCTACAGACAAAGAATCAAATCTTCTGCTGAACACCTCTAGCAAATTTCTTCTATGTTATTTTAACTTTCAACTCCAGAATTTCTATTTGTTTTTTTAATAATTTTTATTTCTTTTTTTTTTTTTTGAGGTGAAACAAAGAGATAGTTTATTGAAGAGAAAGTACACTCCGAAGACGTAGGAGCGGGCTCGAGCAGGAAAGTGGCTCAAGAGCTAATTTTTATTTCTTAATGACAGTCTTTATTTGATGAAATACTCATACCTTTACTTTTTAAAGCATGTTTTCCTTCAATTTCTTGAACATATTTAGAATAGTTGTTTTGATGTCTTTGTCTGCTAAGTCTGACATCCTGGTCCTCTCAAATGCAATTTCTCTTGCCTTTTTTATTCCTGAGCTTGGATTACACTTTCCTATTTCTTTGCACGCCTCATGTTTTTTGTTGTTGAAAACTGGACATCTTAGACAATATATGTCATCAACTCTAGATACTTCCTAACCCCGGGGCTTGTCATTGTTGTTTGTTTGTTTAATTGCTTAGTAGCTTGGCCAGACTATTTCAGTGGTGTGTATTTCCCCTGAAGTTTGCAACCTCGGATGTCATTCTTCAGGGGGCACAGCCTTGGCTCTCTGACATCCTCTTTCCCTAATCTATGTTAAATTGTGTACCTCTGTTGGCAAAATAATTAGCTATTAGTTTCTCCTAATTGCAGGCTGATCGCTCTATTGTTTTCAACAATGCCCTGGGAGAGAGGTTGCTCCATAGTCCAACCTAAACGTGGGCACCTTCCAGGGGTAGTATTGGAGACTAGGTTTTGAGGCTTGTTGCAACCACAGAAGCACTCCTTAGCAGTCTCTTCCTCTGGTACGCTCTGTTATACTTCTAGCTGGCCTACAATTCATCAAGCTGCCTCTTCTTAATTGCTTACTACCAAAATTTGTTTCTTTCAGCAACACTCTTTGGTTTGAACCACCTCACATTCTGTTCCAAGTAAAGTCAATTCCTTTGGGAGGAACTACGGAGTTTTCCATCTTATACACTGCCTCACACCCTGGAAAACAATGCTCGCACCACTGCTTTGGATCTGAGGGAAGGGGTGGTGGCCTGTTTCTCTCAAAGGACCCTCTGCTTTACCAGCAAGGTACTGATCGAGGACAGTAGGCGTTAGTCTCCTAGCCTTGCCTTTTCTGGTGTAAAGCTTTGTCCTATGAGAAAGCTGGGTTAAGGGTGATTGGTGCCCATTCTCCTTCCTCAGTCTGCTCTGCCTAGGGTCAACCTTTTACCCCACAAGAAGGGATGGGAGCCCCAGACCTCTGAGTCTTCTTGCCTGGAGTTCTATAACACAGAGCTGGGGCCTACCCATCTAGGGGAGATATTGTAGCCTTAGACTGGAAGCTTGGGGGGAGGAAACCCCATGATTTTTACTGTGACCACCTGGAGTGCAGGTTCTGTTCTGATGAGCTGGTGGGGGAGAGGGAGAGAGAGTGGGTCATGACTTAATTGCCATAAACCTCAATTGAGTACATGTTCAGTACATGTTCTTGAATAAATGTTTCTCCATTTGCTGTATGCCCTTAGGACAATTTCCAGACAATTTACAACTTAGTACAATTTCCTTAATTGTTAGATTTTTAAAATAGTTTTCACCAGTTATGGTTGTTTCACCAGGGGTCAGTCCATGGAGCTACTCATACTGCCATCTCAGAAGTTGATTGTTAGGTTTCTTCCTCACTTGTGCTGTAGACTGTTGACATTTTCTAAATAAAGTCAACAGTGTAAAGAAAGCTCTAAACTAGGATTCTCCCATTTAGATGTTCATGCCAATCAGAATCCAATCTCTAATCCAGCAATTCTGATTTATGAAGTTTTGTGTAAGGCCAGAGAGGTCGAACTTTTAAAGAGCATCTCAGCAGTGTTTTTCAAAATTTAATAATCAATTGAATCATCTGATCACCTGGAATATTTTTAATACGATTTTTATTTTGGAATAATTTTAAATTTTGTAGCAGTTGTAAAGACAGTACAGAAGATTCCCCTATACCCTTCACCCAGTTCCCATAATACTAACATCTTACATAATAACCATGGTATATTGCCCAACTATGAAATTAACACCAATATAATGGTATTAACTGAACTACAGACTTTCCTAAGATGTCACCAGTTTTCCCACTAATGTCCTTTTTCTATTTCAGGATACTACATTGTATTTATTAAAGGATCTTCTTACAATGCAGATTCTGCATTTTATGTAATGCTATCTTTAAGATTATTATGATTAGCTACATGCATATTAGAACTTTCCTAAGTTCTTTGAAGAAGATAGCTTTTTTCTACCTATGAACCTGTTAATTACGCAATCTCAACTTGGGGATATAAATAGCCCCTAAACTTTAGACTATAAATCAGAATGCCAGCCTAGATTCCTCTCCTCATCTCTTATTCTACACTCAATGATAAGTAGTCGTCACATACTCTCTGAGCATTAGCATTGCAAGGCTCTAGGAGGTCATCTAGTCCAGCACTCCTGGTTCACAGAAAGTGAATCTGAAACTCAGAGAAGAACATGACCTTGATGAAAGCCTTACGGTGATTAGTTTCCAATCCACTGTGATGCTCATCTTACCACATCATCTCCAACTTTCCCAAAATTTTCAGACTTTGGGAATGCAACGGCCTCCTTTATATGTAGTTATTATGTATTATTTCAATGCAATAGAAAATATAAAAAACAGCACTCTAGGATGCCCTTAGTCTTATTAAGCTTTAACAGTTTATTATATTTCTCCTTTTTTAAGGACTAAATCAATTCATCCTCACGCAAATGGGACCAATTTATTTTTGACAAAAGTGGAAAAACAGTTCAATGGAGGATCTTTTCAACAAATGGTGCTAGAGCAACCCATACAAAAATATCCATAGGCCAAAAACATAATTAAAAAAGGACCTTGACTTAAACCTTACCATTTATTTAAAAATCAACTCAAAGTAGATGGTAGACTTAAATATAAAGTATAAAACCATAAAACTTTTAGAAGATAGCAGGAGAAAATATTTAGAACCTAGAATTTAGTAAAGTACGGAATGATACCAAAAGCATGCTCCATAAAAGAAAAATATTAATTAATTGTACTTCATCAAAATTAAAATCTTTTGTCCTGTGAAGGACACTATTAAGAGGATGAAAAGACAAGGTAATGACTAAGAGAAAATATCTGTAAACTGAATATTAGACAGAACTCACATCTACAATTTAAAACATACCATAAAAAAGTCTCAAAACTCATTAGTAATAAATAAAACAAATAATCCAATTAGAAAATGGTCAAAAGACTAGATACTTCACTGAAGAGGACACATGAATGACAAGCACATGAAAAGATGTTCAATATCACCGGTTGTGGAAGGCAGACTAATGTCCCCCTAAAGACATCTGTGTCTAATCTCCAGGTACTATAAATATGTTACATTACATGGCAAATGACAATTAAGACAGCAGATGGAATTGAGGTTGCTATGCAGCTGACTTTAAGACCCAGCAATTCTCCTGAATTACCTGGGTGAGGCTGATGTGACTGTAAGAATCCTTCGAAGTGGAAACCTGAGGCAAAGACATTTGAATGATGTGATAGGAGGAGGACCTGCACCACGGTTCACGGATCTGAAGATAGAACCAGGCCATGAGTCTAGGAACGTAAAAGCTGGAAAATGCAAGGAAATGGATTCTTCCCTAATGCCTCCAGAAAGAAAGGCAGGCCTGCCAACACCCTGATTCCAGGCCAGGGAGACCTGTGTCAGTGTTCTGATCTGTAGAACTCTAAGATAATAAATGTGTGTTGCTCGCTTTAAGCCACTAAGTTTGTGGTCATTTGTTATACTAGCAATAGAAAACTACTATACTATCCATTAGAGAAATGCAAAGTAAAAATATGATGAAACATCACTGTCCAGCTATTAGAACAGCTAAAATTAAAAACAGTGACAGTACCAACTGCTTCCAAAGAACCAGAAAACCAGAACTCATAAATTGCTGGGAAAATATAAAACAGTAGAGCCACTCTGGAAAGTAGTTTGGCAGTTTCTTAAAGACCTAATATGCATTACCTAATGACCTAGTAATTCCCTCTGGGGTATTTATCCCAGAGAAATAGAAATTTATGTCTGCACAAAAACCTATTAATAACTGATCACAGCAGCTTAATTTGTAATAGCCAAAACTGAAAAAGACCAAAATGTCCCTTAATAGTTGGATGGTTAAAAAACTGTGAGCATGGCTGTGTTCTAATAAAATTTTATTTATGGCAAAAAATCTAATTAACTAAAAAATAAAACAACTGATATATTTCTATTTCATAGAATACTATTAGGATACAATAGAAAGGAATGAAAAAAACACCAATTCCAATTTCACAAAATCACATTCTATATGGTTCAATTCATATAATATTCTCAAAACAACATTTTATAGAAATGGAAAACAAATTAGATGGTTTTTAAGGATTAGGGACCATAGAAGAAGAAGATTCGGTATGATTTTAAAAAGCACAGCGCAAAAGGCATCTTTGTAGTGATAGAGCTGTTCTGAATCTTGATTGAGGTGGTGGTTACACAAATCCACATATGTGACAGAATGATAACTATACACACATACATTGGACCAACTTCAAACTCCTGCTCTTGATATTGTACTATAGTTATGTAATGACAGTCACTGGGGGGAAATGGGTGCAGGGTTAACAGGACACCTCTGTATTATCTTTGCAACTTCCTGTGAATCTCTAATTATTATCAAATAAAGAGCTGGAAATAAAGCATTTTAGACAGATTTACTTCATTTATTGAATTCTTTCCACACTGATTTGTAATATATCCTCTGTCACACATGAGCCTATTCTTAAACTTGGTATATTTATTTATTGCTGCCACAATATTCCAATGTCTTAATCACTATACCTTTACAATAACTCTTGATACGTGGTTGGGCTAGTCTCCTCAACTTCTTCAAAATTCTGTCAGTTATTAATGGTCCTCAATGTTTCATATACACTCTTGACTTGGCTTGTCAAGTTTCCCAAAACAAAACAAAATAAAAATAACCTCACCTCTATATAAGCTTTTATTAGAATTTATAAACTAATATAGAAAGAATTAAATCTTTATTATATTAAATCATCTTACTTCAAACATGGTATATCTCTCAACTTATCTACACCTTCTTTGAGACTTAAATAAAAATTTTATAATTTTACCATGAAGGGTTTACACACATTTTATTAGCTTTATTCCTCCATGTTTCTAGTTTTTATAGGTGTCTGATTTTAAACAATTTTCTAATTGTTTATAGATAGTACATACAAAGGTGGTTTATTTTATAACCAGCAATTTTCATCAACTTTTGTATTGTTTCTAATGATTTTTCTGGAAAGTCTCCTTCCTATGTTGACAATCATATTATGTCCCCTAAATGACAATTTCACTTCTTTTTCTTTCCTCCTACCAGTTATTTCTTTTCCTTTACTTACTGCTGGCTAGAACCACCAGCGAAATATAAACAGAGGCAGAAGTCATTCTTTTCTCGTTCCAGATATAAATGGGTTATTTCTAATGTGTGACTACTAGCTATAATGTTTCCAGTATTTTTAATGATTTTTTTTTTTGCTTAAACCTACAATAGGTTACCCTATTTATTACTCTTTTCAGAGAGCCAGCTTTTGATTTTGTGTTATATTTTGTTACTATCTACTTTTAATTTAGTACTTTATTATACTTTTTTGTGTTTGTTCTGTCTGCTTTTTAAATTACTGAATTGGATGTTGTGCTTATTTTACCCTTTTTTTTTTCTTTTCCAATATAGACAACCTAAGGATAAAACTCATTTGAACCTTAATTACAATTTTTGTTGCTTCCTATAAGTTTTGTTATGTATTATTTTAATTAATATTAACATTCAATATTAAGTATTTTGCATTTTTCATTATGTTTTTGCTTTGACCCATGAGTTGTTTAAAATGTGCTTATTAACTTTAAAATTTCTTTATCTATCTAGGATTTTTTGTTGCCTGTTTACTTAAGTTTTTAATTTAATTGCTTAACAGTCAGATATTGTATCATCCCAATTCTTTCTATTCTCTCCTTCTAGAATGCCTATTAAACACTCACTGAATTTTTTCTTCTCTCCAACATGTCTCTTATATTCTCATTCATACTTTTTATGTTTTCTTTTCAGTGCATTCTGGTTGATCTTTTCAAATTAATTCAAATTTAAATCAGTTACAGTTGACTAATTCCCTCTTTAGCTATGTCTAATTTGTTGTTTAACCCATTTGATAACATTTTAATTTCAATCACTATATTTTTCACTTTTAGAATTTCTTTTTTTGCATACGTAATTTTTTTATTTTTATCATTTATATTTTATGGCTTTGTTATTTTTAATATTCTTGTTTTATACTCTCTATGTGATGGTTTCATCATTTAAAGGTATTCGATTCTAATCTAGCTTTTTGTTATATTTTATAACTCTTACTCATGGGGGATTTTGTCCTGTGTTTTACAATTTTAGGTTGTGAGTTAATCTTTAGAAGGAATGTATCTGTAAGAAAACTGAGAAGCTTCGATTAACAGCAATCTCCTTCCCAAGAAGTTTGCAACAGATTCTGCTAGATGTTTCAGAGTTAGCAGTGGCCTAGGAACTTTTGTGTTCATTTCTCAGGTTGTGATTTCCCCCCATATTACACAGTTTATACAGATTCAAATCCCAAACCCAAATGAGGTACAAATCTGCAGTGATATGTCTTTGCAGGAAACATTATTTTCTAAGGCAGCTTTTTTTTACCTTTTCTGTGAGGATGGTGAGTTTTTTTTCTAGATCCTTCCATTCAAAAGTCACAGCTTTTTGCTAAAGATCTCTGTTCTAATCCAGAGTCTCAATTTTTTAATTTTATATCTCCACATGGTGGTTGAAACTCAAGCCCTTGGTTTAGGGATACTAATTACATCCTCCCAAGGGCAGTACAACATCAGTTCACATGTTTATCTCTGAGGTTTTCAATTCCATCTTTATTTCTAACCAGCAATGATACCTTTATTTCCTTTCAAGATCAGATATGCATGGAAGAAGTTGATTATTTTGTATTAGCTAGCATCTCTTAGTCTTTGTACAAGGTACTATGTGAAGATGCTCGGCCACGTTTCTAGAACTGGAAGTAAAAAATAATTTCTCTACTAAAAATCAACTTACATGTATATTACAACTGGTAAGCTAAATCCTTGTAACTTACCCATTGGGAAACTTACTCAGTTTAGACATGTTTTATCTAAAACTTGTTTTATCCCTCTTAATCCCAGTTTCAGAAAACCATGTGGGAAAATACATAATTAAGGTTCATACATAGTCCAGAGCTCCAATTAGATAGAAACTTACACTTCTTCACATGGAACAAAATAAGTCCTTTAATTTTCTAGACTCTCTCAGAGGATCTTGCAATCACATTTTTCTAGAACATCTAAGCACAGGTCATTTTCCATATAAAGTTTCTCTGATCACTGTCACCAAATTCCATTCCTTTTTATTCATTTAATATACAGATTTTTTAAATGCCTGGTATATCCTAAACACTAGGGATGTTGCCCAAAACAAAACTAACAGAGTTTAAATCCTAGTGCAGAGAAAGAATAAAAATAATAAACTAATTAATAAATATATTTTAGGTTGAAAAAATAAATACATTAGTAAATATATTTTAGGTTAAATTACATTACATGGCCAATATGTGACTGTTCTTGACCCACAAAAAGTCAATTTTATATGATTCAACTTAATAAAATATGCCAGGTATTGCTAAGTGCTATCAGGAAGAAGGGAGGGTTAAGTGGATAGAGAGTGGTGAGGTAAATGTGTGTTATTTTATACCCTCCCTTTCTAAGAGAAGCTTTTGTGAGTATGCCTCTCTTAGAAGCACTGTTTCAATAGTGATGTAAATGAAGTGAGGAAGTGAGTATGCGAATATCAGGAGGAGGTTCTGAGAAAGGAGTATATATGCTATATTCCAGAAGCAGCAGGGAAAGCAGGGGGACCTGAGTGGAAATCAGTGAGAATAAAATTGGTACAAGATGAGGACAGAGAGGAGGCAAGAGCCAGGCTCAGGAATGCTATCAGATATACTAAAACTATCTCACTGCTGGTGAGACGGGAAGCCCTCGGAGAGTTTGGTGATGGAATCTGTATTTCCACTGGTGTGGAGGCCAGCCTCCAGAGGGCAGGATGGACATAGGGCACCTCAATAGGAGACTTGCATTAGATTAGCCCAGGAATGAGACCATGGTAATTTAGATTCAGGCAGTAGAAATGAAATAATGAAGAAAGGCTGGATTCTCATAATTCTTTCATGACTATTCTACCCTTTCTTTTGGAGGACATATTTGTCTCATCAATGTCTTTTCCCCAAACAAGTATATTTTCAAGATCTCATATCCTTACTTTGGTTGATCCTGGTGTCAAAATCATCTTGCCTGCCTGCTACCTGATTCCAATAAGAAGCATCTAGATCATCCTAAATTCAGCACCCCCCAAAATCTATATTTGCATGTACCATAACCTGACACATCTGCATCACTATTTTTGTCTGTAATTACTCTCAAGACAATGGTTCCATACCTGATCAAGGAGCAGCTGGCATTCACTACACAAGAAGCATCACCAAAGAATCAGCATGTGACTCCAAAGGCCGCCAGCATGCTTCTGTCTCTTCCCACAGACTGTAACTGATGGGTGGGCTGGGTCTGAGTGACAGCAGAAAAGGGCCATTCATAGGCCACTGTGATGCAAGATAGCTTCTCTGAGCAAGAAAACGCCTCAACCTATTCCTGCGGTTGGGCCTCTTCCTCAGAAGTTTCAGTGCTTTGCAACTCCCCAAAGAGGAAGTTGTCTAAAGGGGTTACAACCCAAAGTGGGAGAAGCTGACCACAGCTTAATGGCATGTGAATGCAACTTCTGTAACCTCTGGCCCCATTTCCCTCTCATACCCACAAAGGAATAGGTGTGTTCTATTGAATATATAGGGCAAAATAATAAGTTACTGGCTCAGCAAGGTCAATACCAGGTCACCATGGCATGACAGAAACCCAGTTTCTTACTTTCAATGCAATGTGTCATTCAAGAGTAAAGCATTAAAATGTTTATAAAATACAGTTAGTCTAAGAGGACAAGTCATATCAAAATGATTTACCCGCATACCTTAAGTCTGAAGGAAATCCTAAAGTATAGCTTGCATGCAATATGCAGTCGGCAAAGGAGAGGATACAACATTAAAATGTCACTAATATACTGCTCAACTGTAAGAACTCACACGCTTAAGAATTAATAACACAGCACCTACAGAATCACAAGAAATACTATTAAAATGAATATCCCGAAACCTATTTTCTAGAAAGGCATTTTGCCAAGATACAACTAGGCACAACTCTTTCTGAGAAAAAAAATTTATTAAATGGAATAAGAAAACAGAAATCAAAATGTATTTGTCACCCTGGTCCCTCCTCTACTTGTAAATAAAACAGAAACTAGACATCTTAGTCTTCAAGAAAATTAAGCTAAATCTGAAGTGATGATATTTAATAAAGTTTATTGCAATAAAAGCATACTCTTCTGATGTGCTTGTGTTGGATCTTTAGGCCTTCATCAGTGAGAATAAGCATCTCTAGAGGCAGGCTAGGAGTGTCACCACACAGGCAATAGTCTGGGTCCAACTTGGCTCAAAGAAGCAAAGATTTGTGCAGAACTGATTCTGTGTCCCTGGGTCTTCTTGATCTAATAACTGATTATTTTCAAAAACTGAGATTACATAGATATCGAAGCTAAAAATGTATGGAATGATGGAAAATATAGCATGAATACACTTTTCAAACAGAGAAATATACTTTTCTCACTTATAAATTAACTGTCATCTTTTCTGAATGTTCCAGTTAATTGGGACAATCAATACAATTCCACAACTCATTCTCTCTCTCTCTCTCTCTCTCTCTCTCTCTCTGCGTGTGTGTGTGTGTGTGTGTGTGTGTGTGTGTGTGTGTGTACAAAGGATGCCTGGATAGTACCCAGCCATGCAATATGAAAAATAGAGACATTTGTGGCTGGATTTTTTTTCAGACAACCCATATATAGTTGATACATACACAATCAAACATCAGCTATAGTTTCATTCCAGCTCATTTAGTTCTAGTCTCTCTAATGTTTCAAAATACTTGTAGCTGAAGTTAGAAACAGGGATAGCCTTTGAAATGCATGGTAAACACAAGTCATTAGGCTTTGGGGAGTGTTGTAAGACCTTTGAAAATATGATGGTGGTAATGGCAGAGGTATGGACTAATAATGAGACATACAGAAATGAATGATGCTACAGCATTCAATCTTTATGTGGTTTTAAGAGTTTATTCCTTTGGATGGAGTAGAGGATTGGAGCAGTACCTAAGAGATCAGAAATCAACTAAAAGGAAAGTATTAAAGGCTACCCAATCCCTCTGGCCTGCCCCCCTTTCCTTCTCATAAACCCTATCAGCACATTTTAAAGAGTGTTTATGCCACTCCTAGACTCTGTTTTCTATCCCATACCACATTTCAGGGAAATAGCTTTAGGAAAAATACATGTGAACTACAGTGGGATTTTGATTCCTACCGCTTGGGACTTAACTAGAATATTGAATATACTGGCTCACATTTTGGTGACTGTACACATTGCTGGGTTAAGTCAGTGCTCTGAAAGGCCAATAATCAATGGACTATGAAGAAACAACTCACCAGAAAATAGGTCACTACATGTTATGAACAGTACCTAAAAGACCAAAGTACATTAGTACCAAAACCACTTTATTGAAACTAATCAGATGGCACAAAGTTAATCAGAAAGTGTTATAGTTCTTCTGATAGCAATTGCTCTGCATGTTTCAACCATTTAATTTTTAACCTGGGTTCCTATAGCAAACACTCTTTGCATCATGCTTCAGAGATTCTGAGTAAATGCATTTTATATTTAGATGTTTTCTCTCTTGACATAGGGTTCCACAAACATGAAAGAACCAGTCGTCCCCTGGGCGTGGTAGGAGTTGTAGCTGTCTTTTCTCTCTTACTCTGTGGTCTCCTATAAGCATTTAAAATGACAATAGGCCAAGAAATAATTTCCTGCAGAACAAGCCACTTCCCTTGGCCCTAGAGTGAGTATGCTAAAAGACTGAGTTATTTTGAAACATTAGGTTGGCCCTTTTTGACAAATCAAAGGTACTTTAGAGTCAAGTGGCCATGTCAATTTTATGGTAAAGAGCTATCCTATGAGAAAGAAAGAAAAATCTCAGGTGATGTTTTTATTAAAAACACTGCTTATTACTATTCTAGCAAAAGAAGTGATTGTGAAGAGAAAAGGCTCACTATCTTAAATAATATTATTCATTTATCTTTACAGATGCTCAGATAATACCACGCATCTGGCATGCCTGGAATTAGTACTGAAGTCAAGGTTATTAAATCGAAAGGAGTCAAATGACTTGATGGTGTCCAAAATAATAATTCAAAAAGGATTTGTCAATATTTCAGGGACTATATGTGCCAGATTAACCTGTAATAATGAAACAGAGTAAAAAGTGACCTGATTCAATGATAGTTACTCCAGGAGTATGTGGTTTGATAATGTGCTAATTCAACAAAATCATCAATATAGTATATACCTTTAACATCTTTCATGCTTCTGAAAACAATTCTTAGAAGGGTATTTTTAGACATATCTCTTCTTTTTAACAGTTCTGTGAAATTGTTTAGCAAGGAATGACTAGATAAAATCTCGATGTTCTTGGCCTAAGATCCCTTGATGACTACAAAATCCAGGGTTCAACCAGACACGTCAACATTATACTAAGAGGTAAGAATAGATTTTTTTCCACCATGCCTTTGTTTTACCATTAAGTTGCTCAGGTCATCCTCTTTCATACATATGTCAGTATCCTCAGTACCTCAGAGACTACAACAGGAAATGTATTATTCTGTGGCTATTTAATCAAAGATGCTAGCTTCCCTATCCTCTGCCTTCAGGTAGGTGAAGCATTAGTCATTCATTTTACAGATGAAATGATTGATTCCCAGAGCATTTCTGCTGCCAGAACCCATCTGTCCTTCCAACTAAACCAAAAATAATAGTAATTAATAACAATTCACAGGGTTCCTCCAATATAATCCTATAGTCATTACTTGATTGAGGCTTGCAAAGTCATGTTTAAAAATATATACAATGCTTAAAGTGCATGAAGCAGGAGGTAAATGTTAATAACATAGACTATGCCATGTCATTTACATATAATCTGATTCATCCAGCAATGAGATGTGTGGTCTTGAAAAAGTCATTAAACCTTTTGTACCTTCTGCTCCTAATCTGTGAAATGAGAATATTAATGGTATCTACATTGTATGGTTATTGAAAAAATTAAATGAGAAAACATACGCTAATGAAATACCTGGCATATAGTAAATGCTCAATTAGTATAGCTACTGACATATAGTGAGAGTGTTTATTATCAGGCATTTGTGCCTCTCATAAAAAAAAATTACTGAAAAAGAGTAGCATTTTCCAACACTTCTAAAAAAGGACTACTACCTCAATTTCTACTTTATTTCCCCAGCACAGAGTGTCATATTCACCTTTTCTCCTTTCTGCAAATTCAGTTAATTGTCCATTCATATCAGACTATGTCAATCATATCAGCTGACACTAGAAAGAACACATCTCTTTCAACTTTACCAACAGTAACTTATTGGAGCTCAGAATTCACAATAAATCCCTCCTCAATGTGTCATAATATTTACTCATGACTAATTTTCTATTTCTTGAAAAACTTTCTAGTATCTCAAGATATCGGTCTTTGGAGTCAATGAGAAGTGTATTCAAATCCTAACTCTGCTACCAATGAGCTGTATGACCTAAGCAACTCACTTCTTTTTGAGCCTCAATTTCCTTTTACAAATGGACATAATTATACCATAGGACATTGCTATAAAGATTAAATAATTGAAGTTCATAATTAATTGCACTTTAGCAACAATATTGTCAAGTCATCAAGACAAAACTTGCTTTCAGACATGATTTATTCTTGGACCAAGACAGTACCATATACAAAGTATTTGCCAACCTAACCTCAGCAAGTGATTCCTCAAACATTGCTTCTGTACATCTTTTTACATTTCTCCAAATTGATGCTATCATTTTGAAATTGTACTCCTGCTGTTTACAAGCTCGTAATCTGTCTAGACACATTCACTGTCAAAGAAAGAGCTCACAATTGCAGTTTTGCACTGAATTTAATTTTAGAAGATAAAAAGCAAAGCATTCCTTCCACACATCTTTACCAAACCTAGCTTACATGAATCTCCACAAAATTAATGCCACCAGAGTCTACTGTCATTATAGTTGGCCAAAGTAGTACTCTCTTCTAAACATTTCTCAGAACTCACTCCACATGCAGGTACAATCATCATCCCACGTCAACAATATTATTTCAAACACCACCATCATCTGGCCCATTACTTTTATGGTTTAAATATTTTTTTACACGACCTCATCAGAAATTTGAAGACACCTTTAAAAAATAAGTTTTTTAAGAATACTTATTTGAAGATTAAGAGGCAGACAAAAAAATAATCACTCCACTTTATTTTTTATATACTTAAATTTTTTGTGGTTTTGTTTAAAATATGAAGTCAGTAATCCTAAACACATGTCCTTTGCAACCCACCTAGAAATGTGCTCACAATTTGAATCTTGTGAATGTTTAAGAATAAAAGACAGGCAACTACATTTATTTGGATATTACATCTTACATGAAAAACTTTCTAGTCAACACATGGGAAAGTATAAAGAAAATAGAATTGGTTCTCCCTTCAAGGAAATAACGATACACACACACAACCCGGATGATTTTTAAGCAAGAAGTGTGAAACATGAGAGCCGACATAGTGTGGACAAGACAGACTGTGAAGGAGATAACGGAGCGGGCAGACGTCTGACGAGGACGTAAAGCGCACACTCAGAGACAGGAGCGGGTTGCTCGCTGGGGAAGGAACGTACTGGGCTGGAAACAAGAAAGTTAATTTTAAGATTAGTATAGAGTCTAAAATTCACACAGAAAAGATGGCCAGTAAGAATTTGGATTCAATCCTACATGCAAATAGGAGGAAACGTGGAATCTTAAGAAAAAAATAAATAAATAAAAATAGCATTTGAAAAAGACTCTTCTATCTTTGAATCATTTCCACCTGTTCTTAACTGTTCCTCACAAACAAAACCTTTTCTATGACAGTGAAAGAGCTTTTGCTTTCTTTGCTATAGGACAATTTTTGTGGCACCAGTGACATCTAAACTATCTCTCAGTGTTCCATGAAGACAAAGCTTTTAGTATACAACCTGCATGCTTTGACATAGTTTTCAAATTTTCTATCTTGTTTTAAAAGGGGTCTTTAGTTTATGATATGTCTGAAGGCATTTAGCATTTAACTCCCTGATAAAACGACAAGGGACTGAAATAAACTGCAAAGATATTATATTAACTCCTGTCACATTCAGTGGTTTGGGGAGCAAAGCCAGTTTAGAGGGAATTCACGACAGCAGATGCTGACAGAACTCTGCAGCTCCTCAGACAAAATGGGCATTTCCCTGTCGATATGGGCCCCTCACTTCTGTGGAGTGTCTTAAGCAATCCCAGCTGCAGAAGGATGTGGGTTGCCAAATACAGACACAATCTGGCCCCTCTCCTAAAATGAGGTCAATTCTCATTATTCTTAAGGAGTCACGCAAGCTGTTGGAATTTGCTCAAGTGAAGAGCAAACCATATTGAGTAGTTGCGACACTTTAGAACTTAGCAGCATAAACCAAATATGCCCACAGCCCCAATTTACTGGCAATTTCTGGACCAATCTAATAATAGCTGAGGCAAAGGGAAGAATGAATCCTATCACACACACACACACACACACACACACACACACACACCCCTCACTTCCCAGGCCTAGCTTTTGCAATGCTAACTAACGGAAAAAGGGGACGGTTTAGAAACACGCCCTCCCTGCTGCCACATTACAAAACAGCCCCCAGAACCGCGAGCTCTGGCTGCCCATGCTGATGGCAGCATTGCCCTGCTTCACAGACACTCCTGAGGTATCAGCTGAAGCAATGGTGTGTGGGTATACCTGCAGGCAATAGCATGCTTTATGGAATGAAGCATTCATGCAATTCAATAAGAAAAATAAGTGGAAAGATATAAATGGACAATTCATAAAACAATAAAAATGATTAGTATATACAAGGACTGTCTGGAAAACGCATCTATTTTTCGTATTACATGGCTGGATACTTTCCAAACAGACCTCATGTATGGGGTGCCAAAAAAATGTATACACATTTTAAGCAATGTTATCTATGTATTACTTTTCTAAATCAAATTAAATTACAGTAGCAATGTGTAGTATGAAGTATGCTCAAAAGATGGCATCAATCAAATGAATGCTAGTGTCACCATGTGACAAGCAGGACAGTAAAAAAAAATGGCAGAGGCACAGTTGTCATTCAAGGAGCACAAGACCATTTTGAAGTGGTATTTTAAATTCGAGAATGATGTTTAATTTTCCCCCACATTCTCCTGACTTAACACTCCTTGACTTCTACCTATGGGGGGCCTTAAAAGATATGGTGTACCACAGAAAACCAGCTGCACTGGAAGTAGTTTGGGGAGAAATGGAAATGGCATGTGCAGCAATACAAGTGGATTCTTGGGTCAACATTGCTCAAGCAGTAGTTTGCCATAATCAGAAGTGTCTGGACACTGACGGTAACCATTTTGAGCACCTCTTGTAATTGCAGAGGTCAAACGTGACTTGTATTCATCTTTTGTTATTGGTATATATTGAGTATTTTAATTTTAATACAATTTTTTCCTTTCTTAAAATGTGTATACATTATTTGGCACCATCTGGACATATGAGAAAAGGTTTAACTTCACTGATGAGATCACAAATCAAAACAAAATAAGAAATCATTTTTCCATTAAAATCTATCAATATTTTAAAATGTAAAATATATTCATTGCTGGTGAAGTTACAATGAATTTGAAATATTCATACAATATTTTTAGAAATAGCAAATATTAACACAAACTTCTGAAAAAACTGTTTACCAATAGGAACATTACATTTTGAGAAAATTTTAAAATGTTCAAAATGTTTACTATAGCCCTTTTATATAGCAAAATAAGTAATTAAAAATAAAATGAGAAAATATTACAAAAGAGTAAATGCTTAACAAATTAGGCAAAAACAATTTAAATTTTCTGTTTGTGAAAACTATGTTACTTGGGAGTTCTATGTTTTTTTTAATTTTATTGTAAAATATTCCTTACATGCACACTAGTACATATAATGGTTATAAACCCTATATATAATCTCAAGTGAAAAATTAGGACACAAAATAATATGAGGGCTTTCCAGAAAGTATCCAACCAGGTAATATGAAAAATAGAGGCATTTATGGCTGGATTTTTTTTCCAACAGCCCTTGTACATACAATATCACAACTATGTATAAAAATTGCTTTGTGTTATATCTAGAGGGAAATAATCTGAAATCTTAACAGTGGTTTATCTTTGGTAGTAAAATAATAAGTAATTTTTTTCTATTTTTCCTACTTTCAAAACTTTATTTAGCTTCTGTTAAATATACGCTCATCACATTTACTATCTCTAACTTAGAAAGCTAAATTGGAAAAATGTCAGAACCACCAAACTCACCTATTTATTTTTTCAGCAAATATTTATTGAGTTCTTTCTGTGATCACAAAACACTAGATGTCAAAGGAGAGATAAATACATATGAGATGCATTTCACAGTCTAGAAGCTTATGAGAAATACAACAGGGTAATGGAATAGAAAAGTATAATAGAAAGATAAACTCATCATAAAGGTAATCAAATGAATTCCTAAGTACACTGCGGTGGTGTACAAGACAAAACATGAAGTAAATTTCAGGAGGCTTTGTCCTTTCCTTATGTAATGGTAATTTGGACAAACTTCCCCAATTAACAATTCCATATTCTTAAGCAGAATCTGGACTCAAGGTGATTAGAAAATTTATACAGACTAAGGAAAGGAACCAATAAGAGCTGCCTGCAAAGCTTTACTCTGCCCATCTCTCACGTGTCTGCAGCAGAAAGAGCATTGGAGCCCAGGACTCTAAGCCATCCCAGTGCTAATCCTATCTCCTATAGATCACACACACCAATGGTCACATTTTTTAAAAATCACATATTTTGGATATTGACTGACAATTTTAGCACAGAGCAGGCATAGACCACTAATGCAAAGAGCTGGCAAAAAAAAAAAAAAAAATACTAAGGTCTAAAGTGAACTTAATACAACATGAACTTAAAATATTAATAGAAAAGGCTGTATTCTCAATCTATAGGAGAGAAAACAAACTAGTCACAATGAAGGAACTGGACTAGTTGCTCTCTAGGGAAGTCATGTCCTCTAATTGTCTGTCAGGCTATTCAAGTGCCATAGACCATGCCTCTCTGTGGAATCGACTGTTTATCTAACATTGATCATCCCAGTGGAGGGGATGAATGACAAAAATAGGTAATAACAAAACCCTTTTCTGAAAAGCATCTAACTTCACAATGAGTTCCTGAGGGAGCTTGTGTCCTCTACACTCAAAGTTTCATTAAAAAACAGGATAGAGCATCATCTACTGGGAAAAGTGTGAGAATAGTTCTGCCTAAAGAGAAAGAGATGGACTTGATAAAATTTCAAAGTCATTGCCAACCTTTCCAGACAGCCTGTGAGTCAGAGGCTGGCCATCCTGTCTGCCTGCTATCCAGAAACACCGCCTCATGTTCTACTTCTTTGCCTCACCTTTGATCATTTGATTGTTTACTGGCACCTCTGTCTACCCTACGGGGAGACATGAAAATGAAAGAAGACCAGAAACAAATTATATTGAATTCTTTCTCAGAGAGATTTATTTTTGAACACAGGATACAGTAGAAGAAGGTAAAATTTGTGGCTAAAATATGATACAGGTAATAGATGCATTTCTGTATCCCATTTCTTGATCAAATAGAAACAAACCTGAATGTTGGGATGGTAATCACTGACCAAGCTATAGTAGAGAGGAGTTGCTCTAGTCAATGTTCTAAACTTAGATTTTCAGAACTAATTTTTCTACTCCAAATCAAAATCCATAAAGATTTTAATTCTTTTTCTCTCATATATTTTCTCTTATGTCTCTTCTTATAATCTACTGCTAAAAGGAAATGATACTGAGAAGCAGTAGAGGAGTTTCAACATGTAACTAAATTGACTATCTTTTTATTCAACTTAACTTCAAATAAAAACAACCACAACACTAAAATCACTCTTGTTTAAAATAACAACATGTATGCTTTGGTTTATTCGACTTAATTAGTACTGGTGGTCTCCAGATTAATTTTGCTTATTGTGAAACTAGGAGGTAGAATGAGTTTAGCACTTATAACCTAAGTATAATGCCCAAGGTTTAAAGACTTTAATGATTTTTTTAAAGTCAATTTGAATCAATCAAACTTAAATCCTCCTATAAGCACTACCCTGAAGAAAAGCCTCTTAAATTAAGTACCTAATAAGAAAGAAGAAATTGACAACTTCCTGGGCCCCATGTGTGCATGAAACAGATAAAAATAATGTTTCTGCAGTTTGTTGTTCTTTTAAATTCCCCCAACCCTGTATCCTACATCACACATTCACCAGAAAAACAATGAAGTTCCCTATGTCCTCTTGGCTTTAATCCTGTCCTATGACTAGGTGACTGACAGGACTTAGCTCAGTCTGTGCAATTATGGCACAGAGAACATCCCCCCAAGACTCTCTAGTCTCCTCACCAATATTCTAGTTTGGTGTAAGAAAGAAAAGGGAAAAATAAACATTCAAAGGTCTATCTGATCTACTATCATTATGCATAAAGCTTATTATCAACTGGATTTAGCAATAATATCAATTGCATTATAACCTTAAAATATACTACATGAAATAATACAATTGTAGAATGGTTAGCCAACTACACCTGAGTTGGTTCCATCCCTCAAATATTGGAAAGAATACCTGATCTGATAACTAACTTAGATTATATGTTAATGGGGCTAAAATACTTTAGACAAAAATACAGCAAAAGAGAAGCATAGCATAGCTGTTGAGAGAGCCGGCTTTTGGAGTCAGGGACACCCAAGTTCACATCCTGACACATACACTTACTTGTTCTGAGGGCTTTACCACTGAGCTTCAATTTCTTCCTATAAAGCTAGGACCATTGTAGTTTCTCACATATGTGCTTATTAAATGATAGCTACTATTACCACTATCTTCTTAACTAGAGACGCCTGGAACCACAGGAAGCCTCTCGATTTCATATTCAGTATCCTGCAGACAAAGGAGGATTTCCTTGTCCTGTGATTTAATCTTAAAATATAACGATTTAACAAAAATATGCAGTGAGATTAAGACGATCTCCAGTTTTTATCAGAGTCGAATTAAAATCATATTACAAAAGTCACCTTTTAAAATGCATTGGTATTATACATTTATTTTCAGCACTGCTTTCTAGCTTTGCCAGCTAAAACTTGGAGAGTACCCCTCCGACACAAGAGGGTATTATTTCACACTAATGCTGGTTTTGGGGGAAGAGTGGTGCAGAGAAAAATCTCTCATCTCACTCTAAGGAGATAGAACAGGGAGAAAACATGCAGTAAAAATCAAAGATGTGCCTCAACTCTCTAATTTTTTGTACTTTGGGACAACCATTTGTTATTTGTGCAAGAAGGAGAGGCAGTCTGGATGAAGGTGGAGAAAGAGCAGTAGAGGAGAAATCACCACAAATTATAAAGAACAACTTGGGCTTTTTGATTGACAGCTTATCTTGGGAATTCCCAGGGGAGCCAATTTGTGCTCGTTGCTGAGGTGGGTTTGGTTACATAAACTTCCGTGCTAATGCCCACCTGTGCTAGATCCACCTCGGATGAAGTAACAAAGCATCTATTAATGAGGCATATGACCAATCATCCCACAGCTCTAGAATCCCACCAACAACTCTAAAACAGATGTCTTTGCGTAGTAGGCAGGGAAATTCTATTACCTTATTAGAAACTATGACATTTTAAAATAATGGTTTGGTTTATTCTTTTTGCTGCTCTTTCCCTTTGCTTCTTATCACCTGAGGCAACAGTGACCACATGGTTGTATAAATGCTAATCCAGGCATGTCCAGCCTGCAGCCCAGGACAATTTTGAATGTGGCCCAAAACAAATTCTTAAAACATTATGAGACTTTTTTGTGATGTTTTTTAGCTCATCAGCTATCATTTGTGTTAGTGTAGTTTATGTGTGCCCCAAGACAGTTCTTCCAATGTGGCCCAGGGAAGCCAAAAGCTTGGACGCTGTGGTTCTAATCCATTGCTTCTACAATTGCTGGCCCAGCTCTTATTGTAAGTGGGAGAAGGGATGTCTCAAGGAGCAGATTATAAATCCAGGCAAATAACAAATGACCAGAATTAGTAAAAACTTGAGAGTTGTCATCTCCAGTAGCAGTGGGAGACATAGCTAATTACAAACAGTTAAAACAGAGTTTAGAAACATGTGGGAAGTTGATTGGCCAAATTGCTCTGGCAATAAAATTCTTCAGAGTTTCCACTGCTTCAATATACAGAACTCAGGACGCCTTGTAAAGTTATTTAGTGCACTCTCAGACATACTGACACCAGTTTGGTTGTCTTGTCTCATGACACTCATCCTCATGGAGGCATGACTCCTGGGTTCCCATTACCAATCAATCAAGCAGGAAATATTGGTTAAAGCCTATTATCAATAGAACAATGTATGAGGTACTCTGGAAACAAAAGAAATTGCCTCCAAGTCCTTGACTTTGAAAAGCACAATGAATAAGACTAACTCATTGGGTGATACTACATGTGAAAAATAATAAACTAACAAACCTCAGGGAGTTCTGAAAAAAGAAACAAAGAGATAAATACAGGAAAGGCCTCCCCAGAGGATATAAAAGATGAGTTTAATTTTTTAAGTGATGAGACTTAGATTGGAAGAAAGGCAAAATATATGGAAGCAAAACCTTAAAAGTGGAAATGCATAAAATGTGAAGCCTTATATGGTAAGACCCAATGATCAAAGACACTCAGATGCCCCTCAAGCTCAAATTTTCGTGAAAACAATCCAGTAAGTTCGCCATGATTTTGTCTTCATGGCTAACATGAGTGGCTACTGATTAATTTTACCACTGTACAAAAATAATAGAATGGTACCTTGGCCTAGTTATATCAAAAATAAAAATTAAAAAATCACAAAAAACACTGGAATGAAGGCTCTCCACCCCACCCCACCCCACCCTCTTACTGTTGCAGGCAGTAGTGGTTTTCTCTATGAACAAACGAGAATTGGAGAAGATAGTCAAGACAAAACAAAATCGATGGAGACGGGCACTAAATTCCTTTCAAGTTCATCAGGCAAATGTACCAAGATGTCCAGAACATGCAAAGTATAGTGAGTTGCACAGTTCAGCACCATTTGTGGTGTTTGCATCAGCAAAAGTACATCAGTCCAACAGAGCTGTGAAGTGGGGATGTGAATCATGTTCTATTTTTCCCTTTAGCTTCTCTGGGACACCTGAGGTTGAAGAATTTGGAGTTATGAGAGGGGAACTGAGCACTCTGCTCACAAATCTTGTTCCATCACAAATCATGGAACAAGAAAACTGTACAGCTGAAAAGAGACAACGTTTAGTGTCATCCTTACCTAAAAGGGACCCTGGAATTCACTCATTCATTTATTCAACAGATATTTCTCAAGTGCTTACTAAGTACCAGGCATCGTTGTACTTGCGACCAAGGATATGGTGGTGACAATTACAGGTGTGTTTCCTGCTCTGAGCAGTTTACAGGAGAGAGGGAAAGTGGAAATATACCTGATACATGCTAAAGATAGAAAATTCAGGTGCACTGTGATTTTATCACCCAATTGGTGAGGGAGGGGCTCCCACCCTAGGGATCTGAGGATGGTTGAAGACAGGCTATACAACATTGAACATATGAGATCCACAGTAGTTCATTAGTCACTTATACACACAGCCCAAAAGACAGTGCGTGCCACGCAGGGCTCCATGGGGGCTGCACTCAGACAGAATGGACAAGCAGAGGCTATGGAAGGCAGGCTTTGTCGTAACAAGAGGGTGTGGTGACCCCTAGTTGCTATGAGAGGATGTGACTGGCTTGCTTGAAAAATCCTGCAGACTGGTAGGGAACTAAAGCCACTACTCAAGGCGAAATCAATGCTGTCCTTAGACCTTGGGATAAGGAGGGTTGTTTGGCTTGGTGGCTTATCCACAGGAGTAGAGTGAGGAGGGGAACTTGCAGTTAGGCCATTTGCAGCCCTCCCGGTTTTACTAAATGTCAAGGCAGCACACAGTAATGAAGCTAATCACACATTCGGAGCACATACAACTATCTAAGATCCAATTACTTATGATTCAATCAGAACGCCTTAGTTGGTGGGACCCTAGAGCCAGAAAAACTCATTTTTCTCCTACAATCTACATGGCAAAATAGCTCTGGCACATAAATGGTTCTGGGGGAGGAGGGGGATTCACGGGTCCAACAGTAATGTCAGGCTCCTGAAGAAACACTGCACTTGTTATGGAATGTCACGCCACTTTCCCAAGCTGAGTGCTTGGCAGAGCAGATGAGGGCAAGAGGCTTTTGGAAGCAGCCTCTCCAACGTTTGTACTCAACACAGATCAATAAAAACATAAACCCACTTATGTTAGTGAACACAAGTTCACTAGAACAGAACCAAAGTTACAGAATGCAGAGAACATCAGTGCCTCCTTTGAAAGCAGACAGCTTAGTAGAAGCAGCTGTACCCAGAGAAGGAAGGGCACTTTGCCTAACAGGGTTTGCTGAGAAGTAGCGCAAAGCAGGAACTCGGAAGCTAGATGTAACAGGAAGAACAGGAACATGTTTACAAGGGTTGAACCCACTGTTAATCACTCAAACAGGAGGCCAGATTCTTGCCCTAAACACAATCCACCAGTGACTGTAAGGGGTGGAGAGCAGACGAAGAGAGCAAGAGAGAGAACAGACTGATTGAGGACCTTAAGTCTCTTGCAAAAAGTGTACTTTTTTCCCCATAGAAGGCTATTACAAAGCCCCATGAAAGCAGGCTGTTTTTGTTTTTTTTTTTAACATATAACTGACATACAATATTGTATTAGTTTGAAGTGTGCAATGTAGTGATTCTTTGTATACATTATGAAATGATCCCCATGATAAACCTAACTACCATCTGTCAACATATAAAGTTACCACAATATTATTGACTACATTCGCTATGCTGTACATTACATCCTCATGACTTATTTTATAAATGGAAGTGTGTGAGTTTGTACCTCTTAATCCCCTTCACCTGTTTTGGTTTTTTGTTTGTTTTTGTTTTTGTTTGGGGGCGGGGGTAGTTCCCTGGCTGGGAATGGAACCCAGGTCACAGCGATGACAGCGCCGAAACCTTAGCCACTACACCACCAGGGAACTCCACCCTTCACCTATTTTGCCTGCCCACTCCAACCCTTCCTCTCTCTGGTAACCACCAGTTTGTTTTCTATACATAAGCCTGTTTCTATTTTGTTTTGTGTTTGTTCATTTGTTTTTTAGATTCCACATGTAAGTGAAATCGTACTTGTCTTTCTCTATCTGACTTATTTCACTTAGCATAATTTCACTTGGTCCATCCATGTTGTCACAAGCGGCAAAATTTTATTTTATTTTTTATGGTTGAGCAATATTCTACTGTATATATGTATCACATCTTCTTTACCCATTCATCTATCAATGAACACTTAGGTTGCTTCCATACCTTGGCTATAATAAATTTTTCTACAATAAGCATAGGAATGCAGGTATCTTTTCATATTAGTGTCTTGATTTTCTTTGGGTAAGTACCTAGAAGTGGATTGCTGGGTCACTAAGGTAATTCTATTTTTAATTTTTGGAGGAACCTCCATACTGTTTTTTTATAGTGGCTGCACCCATTTACATTTCTACCAGCAGTAGACAAGGGTTCCTTTTCTCCACATTCTTGCTAATACTTGTTATTTTTTTGTCATTTTGAAAGCAGCCATTTGACTGGTGTGAGATGATATCTCATTGTGGTTTTCATTTGCATTTTTTCCTGATGATTAATGATGATGAGCACCTTTTCATGTGTTTGTTGGACATTTGTATGTCCTCTTTGGAGAAATGTCTATTCAAGTCTCCGCTCATTTTTTAATCAGTTGTTTGGGATTTTTTATATATTAAGTTGTCTTTATATATTTTGAATATTAACCAAACTATATAATATCCAAAATATAGAAAGCAAACTCTTGAGACACAGAAAGTGGAATCAGGCACCTTTTCATGGAATTGCATAAAGAAGGAAGACCTGAAGTGCGGGAGTCCAGCAATCTAAAAGTTTTGTACAAGACAAAGGTCAGCTTCCAATTAGAAAAGTGCCAGTCAGTGTCTAACCTGCCCCCTTACCTTCCTCTGCATGCTGCATGGCCTGCAGCTTCCTCGGCTGGTCAGTGAGCGACCCTTGGTCAGCATAGGCCTGGGAGGATGCTTCCAGGTAGTGTGGGAAGGGCAGGAGACTGGGCAACCTCCAGACTTCTGATCCCTGTTCTCTGACAATGTTCACACCAGGTATACAGCAAGTCTTCAAATGTGTTTTTGTTCAACTTTGTTTTGTTATACCATGGGCATCAGTCCTCACTTTCTTACCCTGGCCCAATTCTAGGTAGATGTACAACTTAACTCAATAAACTTAAAAAGTTCACTTCTAAGAGAACAGAAAGAAGATATCTGAAAGTCCCACCCACCTGACTGTCCTTTTGAGGGCTACCAGTGAAGTGGAAGTAGACCGAAGGTATATTTTCTCTTGCATGTCACGCTCAGTCAAAAACCATGACTCTGTTCTCCTGGTCTACAGACCAAATGACAATGCCCCAAACATTTTCCCTTTAGAGCAGATTGAGAGGACTGAAGAAAAGCATATGTCATCCTAGTCCCCTCTGGTTTTTGTCCAGACTTCTCAGAAACTTTATTCTTTCAGCTTCTTCTTCTACCAGACAGATCTTAAGATGACAGCAGAAGTGCCATAAACTAGGTGACAGAATGAAGCACTGTGCAAAACATAATTAGTTAAAGAGTTAACTAATTAAATACATTTTTATTATAATTACATTAGAAATACGCTTGGGGGAAAGGACTGAAAAAGATACAATAGTATATTAATAAAGGAAGAAGAGAAGAGAGGAAATCTTTATTAGAGCCAGTTATTATTAATTAGGTTCTACAAGAGATTGTGATTAGGATAGAACTGCTTCGTGTGTATGTGCACGTGCACCTTTGTTTATCTTTCTGTATTTTCTAACTTTATTAATGAGATTACAGTACATAAATATAAATATTTAAAACATACATGCATTGATAATTAGAACACTCCAAACCAAGAGGCCACCATAGAGCTATTTATTATGCAGGGGAAAGACCTTGTGCTAGAAGCAGACACACTCAAGTTAGTCTCTTATTGGGGGTCCTTGGGTAAAACACATACCCTTTGGGCCCCAGTGTCCTCACCTATAAAAATAAAGGTAACGCCAGGTGCCCCACAGCATTTTCCTCAGGATTAAACGTTACAACCTCCCTGAACGTGCCTTACTCGGTAGTGGTATGTGGAAGTACTCCAAAATGTTCATTTCCTTACCTTTTATACAATTCCTCTGTTCAATGCAGCAATTCCATCCTCTATTTTGATTCAGGGCTCTCTGCAGAAATTAGATTGTGATGGGTTTAACAACATACAAAAACTTATCAGACAGCTGTTTCTAGATCTGTGTTTGCAGCTTTATTGCACCAAACACTTTTCCTTTATCTATAAAATCTGCTGTCCATGGCAAGATTTGTCAGGGCCCTGCAGGGCTTTCTGACAAAGTTAAGGGCAACTGGCCTTCATTCCCAGTAAAACATGGTTTGATGGTGTGTGTTGCTCTTGGTGGTGGTGTTTTTTTTCCCTCACTTAATGCCTAACTTACGGTTGGTAAAAGGCAGAATAACCCCAAACGGCAGTGGGGGAGGTGGGGGATGTGGGTGGACCTAGCCCTGCACTTTGCAGACCACTCAGACACCAGGCAGGAAGCTGTGCTGCAGTGTCCAACACAATGGATGGTTCAAGGAGACACAGAGGGCCAGGGCTCCAACCTGCCCTGCCATTATCATCATGATCAAGATCATACAAAGGAAATTGCCAGATAATGAAAGAAAACAAGCATTCTCAAAGCAAAAGTATCTATCACCCCTGCGTATACTAAAATCATAAAGTATGGGGAAAATGTTTAAGAAAGTAGCAGGTTCCAAATGCAGTGCTCTCAAACATGTATTTGCCTACTTCTAGGAGTCATTAATGACTAGAAGCTGTCCCTCTTGGTCTATCCAATAGAACCTGTCTTTATAGGGAGGAGAAGCAGGAGAGATACTTCCTAGAACAATAGCAGCAGCCATCAGAATGACATTCCTCCACTTCAAGTGAAGAGGAACCTCTTCAGGTATGCTGTGGTGCCTCACAGGCCTTGCAATTACACAATGACCACATGGCTGGAGGAATGATTACAACGTGATCCCAAGTCTCCTGGACAGCCTAGTTTCAGGCAGAAGATTAGAAGCCCGAGATCTAGGCCTGGCTCTTCTTCCAGACCCCAGTAGGAGAGGAGACAAATATCATGGGAGTTGTTCTGTGAAAAGCTTTTTAATCTAAGGTCTGAAATTCTGCTGAAATTCTATGCAAAACTTTTGTCTATGGGAAGATGCTCGTTTTTTCTATGAGTTCCATTATCTTTCATCAGATCTTCAAAGAAGACCATGATCCAAAAACATATTAAGAACAAATAAACTAAATAATTCATAATTTCCCTTCTGGATCCCAATTGTCAGAGCAAATTTTTCTGGTTCTAAAAGCAATACACACTCATTGTAGAAAACTTGAAAAATGTAGCCAAAAAGAAGAATCTCCCATAATTGGGCCATCCAGAGGGAACCTCTGTTGCCATTTATATATTAATATATGAGTATTTTTTGTATTTTATATTTATGATGGTATTTCAGTGGTATGTTCCACTACGTTCTACATTTTCATGCATTAATAATTCTTCAAAAACAGTACCTTTAATAGTCAAGTACTATTTCATCATAAGTATTAAACATTTTCACAATTCACCTGATGCTGAACATTTATGTTTATTCTAATGTTTTTCCATTATAAACAATGCTGCTGTGAACATTCTTGAAAGTAAAATTTTCCTTAATATATTTTTGGGAGTAATAGAATGCTACTAAAATACTTTTGAGCAAGAAAATGGCAAAATTAATCGTTGTCTTAAGACAGTGCAGGAGATAAATTGAAGTAGGAGAGGCTTTCACCAAGGTGGAAGGTTCTTATCAGAGAACCTGAACTGCAGAAGCGATAGTGAGGCTAGACACAGATGCAGATAGAGAACACATGCAAAAGGGAAATTACTGTGAGTCTATAGTTTGGAAGGAGAGAGGAGAGTCCAAGATTAAGCTGAGGTTTTTAGCCTTTATGACTGCAAGATCAAGTCTACCATATAGCAAGATAATGAAGTAGGACTGAGGAGTCTAATTCTCTGAAGATTTTTGAGCTTTCTCACAACACAGTAGAGCCATTAGGAGATTTTCTCAAAGAAGTCTTTATCATTCAGGTTCCTACATAGAGCTCTGAAACAGTCACTTTGGACTTAGATTAACAATGTCATCTTACATTTAAATTTTTACCATGTAAAAATTTCTACATCATTCTTTATTACTGTACTATAGTCTTTCTAAAAACCATCTTGCCAAGCAAGGATATAGATGCATTTCTCATAAGATGCCTTGAAAATACCATGTTTACTGATTCCAGAACACCAAAGACAATCAAAGATGTAGATGGTGACCCATTGGCAGGGAGGCTACAGATATTGTTCTCATTTTAGAATGAGGTTACTATTATTTTTATAGCCACCCTCCCTAGTGTGATTACTCTCTTTAACAAGTATTTATTGAAAGCCTTTTTCATGTGCCAGGTACTGGTACTAGGTGCTGATGGTATTAAGCTAAAGAAAATTGAGCTCAACTTCAGAGTAATGTAACTGATCCAATTTTTTCCTTATAACTGGAAATTAAAGGAACAAAGAGGCGAACCAATTTCTTCTAACCTGTAATCTTCCAATTTCACCTTCTAATTCCTTCTTTCACAATCCCACACTGGGTGAGAGGAAAATTGACTAGTTACATTGAGAGCCAAAGAGGTGTAATCTTCACAGAAGAAAAATTCCTATATAATGATTCTGAAAGTCAGAGAAAATTCCAGGAGAATGGTTTAATAGTCACAAGTCTTACCTGTGTTAACCCAGTTTTCAGATAAGACAGTGCAAAATGCAATGCAAGCAGCTCAATGTGTCATTTCAAAGGAAGCATGACATTCAAATGCCCTCAAACTGAGTTACATACTGCATTAGGCTATGCTTTTACTATAAAGTAAAAGACACAACCTCTGTTCTAAAGAAACATGAAATAATTTGAGAGAATGGCACATAACATTAAGAATGGCAAAGTAGCTACAGACAATAACCTATGCCCCAAATTTCAGAAAAAATTCTGAGCTGAATCCTGAAAAATAAGATTTAGATAAACAGAGAAGATGTGAAATTAAAACTATTTAAATTCAAGGGCAATTTCTGGGTAAAAGTACTAAGGAAAGGCACAGATCAAAAATAATTGGGAAGTACGTCATAGTAGCCCAGAGAAAATAACCTCAACAGGATTCAGTGCACCAGGCTCTCCCAACAGGAGAAACACTGACATTCATTTGCACTGCAGTGTGTTCTAGAAAGAAACCATCAGTTCTCCACATGGAAGCTAGCATTAAAATTGTGCTCTGCAGATTGCTAAAGAATATTACCTGATAAAACAAAAATCAGGAGAAGATGTGAAATCAGATGGCCTCTAGTTGTGCATAATACTAGTGGAAAACTGACAGAAGGCCCTGTGGATTCTAGGCTGAAGTGTTTGTCACCAATCCATATAGTTATTCACGTACTGTTTATTTATTAATACTGGTTTATGTTATGAAATTTTCCCGGGCAAATATGTGTGTGGGAAATAAACTGCAATCTTTTCAACTTGGCATTTCCTTCGAAGTTTAGAATTATAGCTCTCAGGAAAAAGAATTCCCCCAGATCTGTAGATCTTTTAGGATACTGTGGGTTTATCACTTACCCAAGAAGAGTGCCAGCTACACAGGGGTTTTCTTTTCCTCTGACCTACTGCTGATTAAGTATGTATTGGGAAATTTACCAAACAGAACCCAGGAACCAAAGTAGAAAAAAAGGTGAGAACCCAGAATATGGAATTGTGTCAGATAAACCAGAATTCTCATTGGGTTCTGGAGGGAAATGAGACCCAGATAAAAGTAACTGCTGCAAGTATACAAAGAATTTAATTGTTACCTGAGGTCCTTTAAAAAAACATTGGAAGAAGAAAATACGTCATTCAACCTGATTAACATACTCCTGCATCACTTACTGTAGGTATACTTTTTTCAGATAACCTTCTATAGGAAGCTGAGAACTATGGTAAACACAGAAGCTACAACCTGCAATGTGATTTTTTTATTTCTAACAGTTCCAACTACCTCAAAAACTTCTCTCTCACTGATTTGCATGGCAAGCTCCTTTCTTCATACAACTGGGAATTATGTGTATTAATATTTATTGAGCACAGACTATAATATATACAAAGAGCTTGATGCTAAGGACACAGTGGTGAACATGATAATACCTACCCTTATGGAACTATTGAGAAAGATAAACCAGTAAATAGGAAACTGCAGTTCAGTGTAATAATTGTATCACCAGGGATAACGAAAAGGTATGTCACTCAGCATTGAAAACGGTGGGACCAATAAAGGCATCGGTTCAGAGGTAGTATCTCAGCAAAAAGGAGAGTAAGGATTGGACACACAGGAGAATGGAAAGACTCTTAAGCATCACCTATTCAAAATCTTAGAACCTACAGAGACTGCAGCTAGATTAAAATGGAGAGAATTCCTGAAAAGGTGAGCAAGCACTGACCCATTCATCATTTTTAAGTCATGGGTTTTAAGGAGTTTAGACTTAATGCTGAGAGCAATAAAGAATTATGAGAGCAATGGAGAGTCACTAAAGAGTTTTAAAGCTGAGGAGTGGCAAGAATAAACACTGAGGATGCCATATGAAAAATGAATAAAAGAAGGCCAGCCTGAAGAGAAATTTGTTAGCATGCTGCAGTTTAAACATACTGAAGACCTGAACCAGAGTAGTGGCCATCATAAATGAGGAAAAATACAGGGATTCAAGATGTCAAGAATCACTGGTAAAGATATATTTCTGCTCCTCATTACATAAATAGGGAAAAGAATGTGAGAGCATCTTAGCTAGCCTCTAAACACCAGTTTAATGGCATGACTAAAGTGCTTTTTAATATAGGATGAATTTTGATTAATCAAAGGAGAAAGGAAAATGCTGCTTCATCTATAGTGACTCATTTTCAAAATTATGTTTGGCTATGGTTGAAAAAAATAGATCACCATAAGTAACCATTATCTTAATCACCACAGTAAATATCAACTCAATTTATTAACTTAATTTTCTTATGATTCTTATTTAATTGGGTATTGGCATTTTGAAGATAATATGTTTTTGTTATTATGTTTTTTAACAGAAGCAATGCTGAAAACTCAGAATTTCCAATCAGCCAGTGAAATCAATTCTTTCCCTTTTTCCTTTTGCTCAAAGTTTACTTTTACCTTCTTTTTCTAGTTTCTTAAGGTGGGAATTAATTATTTGCAATATTTCCTCACTAGCAACATAGTTATATGCATTTAGTGCTATAAATTTCCCTCTCATATAAGCTATGTCCCACAAATTATGTTCCATTTTTACTTGTATTCAGCTTATTAGATATAGATGTAGTTATAGATGTATAGATATAAATATAGAAATATAGATAACACATTTTTTGTTTCCTGGAGATATCCTCTTTGACCCATTGTTTATTTAAAGGTGTTGGTAGTTTCCAAGAGTTGTTGATTGCTATTGATTAATTCCATTGGGGTTGGAGAACCATATCTGTATTATTTTAATTATTTCTACATTGGTTGAAGTTTTTGTGTGCCTTGGGATATGGTCTATACAGTTACAATTTCTGTAGATACTTGCAAAAAATATGTATTTTGCTGTTGTTTGGTGGAATGTTCTCTAAATGTTGATTAGATCCTATTGGTTGATTGCGTTGTCAAATTTTCCTGGATCCTTGATGATTTTGCTAAGTAGTTATTCTAGCAATTGCTAAAAGATGTGTTAAAGTCCTCAAATACAATTGTGAAATATCTATTTCTCCTTTCATTTCTATCAGTTTTTGCTTCCATATTTTCAGCTTTATCATTTGCTTCATATGCATTTAGGAATGCTATGTCTTCGTGGAGGAGTGATCCTTTTACCATTTCTTAATGACTTTTTCTGTCTTTGTTAATTTTCTTTGCTCTGAAAGGCACTTCATCTGATAGTAATATAACCACTTCTGCTTTCCTTTGTATGCTATAAATGCATACATGATATATATTTTATCCCTTTATATTAAACCTGCCTCTATCACTATGTTTTTTTATATTTGAAGTTAGTTTCTTATAAATAGCATATAGTCCAGTTATATTTTTTATTCCACAATGTCAGTCCCTGTTTTTTAACTGATGCATTTGGACCAATTAAATCTAATGTAACAATTAGCATGCTATAACTTAAGTTCCATGTTATTTTTTGTTTTCTGTATGTATTCTTTCTCATTCTGCTTGTTTTCATTATCCTGTCTTCCCATGAGTTACTTGAAAATTTTAAAACTCCATTTTGATGTATCTATAGTGCTTTTGAGTTCATCTCTTTGTACAGCTGCTTTACTGTTATACATAACTTATCACAATCTACTAGTGGTGTCATTTTACCAGTTCAAATGAATTATAGAAACCTTACCTCCCTCAACATCTCTTTATCTTTGTGCATTTATAATTGTCTTAAATATTTCCTCTACATACATTTATAACTACATCAGAAAATATTATAAATTTCATTAACCATCAAACAATTTAGAAACTCAAAAGGACAAGGAAAGTCTATTTTATTTATACATATTTTTGTGTACCATTATCATTTTTTCTTCCTAATGGCTCAAAGTTTCATTATTTCCTCCCTGTTTAGAAAATTTCCTTTAACCATTCTTTTAGTGTAGTTCTGCTGATGATAAATCCCTTTATTTTTACCTAAGAATGTCTTGATATCCACTTTATTCCTAAAGAGAATATTTTCATTGAGTATAGGATTCTGGGTTGACAATTCTTTTTTAACAGTACATGAACATGCACCATTTCATTGTGGTCTCCATGGTTTCTTATGAGAAATCTGATACCATTCAAATTCATTTTCCCTTATAAGTAATGGGTCATTTTTGGGGGCTGCTTTCAAGATTACATTTTTGCTTTAGTTTCTTTAAGTTTAATAATAAAATATCTTGGGATAAATTTCTTTGAGGTATTCAGTTGGTTCACTCAGCTGCTTACATATGTAGATTGATGTCTTTTGCCAAATTTGGGGAGTTTGAAGCATTATTTTTTTCATGAACTTTTCAGCCTATCCCTCTTTTTCCTCTCTTTCTGGACTCTGATGATATGAACGTTAGATATTCTGTTATAATTAAACAGGTCCCTGAGACTCCTGTTTTTTTTCAGTGTATTTTTCTCTCTGAATTCAGATTAGATCATTTCTATTGTTCTGTCTTCCAGTTCACTGATTTTGTTGTTATTATTCTGTTGTTGTTCTTGTTGTTGTTGTTCTCCTCTATTCTGCCCACCCACTGAGCTATTTGTTTCAGTTATGACATTTCCTATTTTCTTTACTTAGGATTTCAGTTTTATTCATTTGTTTCCAAAAGGGATTAAGAATTGCTCATTGAAGCAGTTTTATCATGGCTATTTTAAAATCTTTGTCAGATAACTGTGTCCTTGTCATCCCACTGTTGGTATCTAATAATTGCCTTTTACCTACAATTTAAAATCTTCTTAGTTCTTGATATGACAAGTGATTTTTTTCAGCAAAACCTGTACATTTTTTATTGTGTTATGAGAGTCAGTATCTTATTTAAACCTTTTCCTTTAACTAGATTTCTCTGACATCACCCTGGTGCAGCCTCATGATTACCATGGGGAGGCAGAAGCCCAGGTTTCCCACTCCGCATCCTAAAGGGAGGCTCCTTACTTCTGTTGGGTAGAGTTGAAAGTTCTGGAAATTCCAGCTCCTAAGGTGATCTCCACTGTGGAGGACTCAGCCTTATTATTACTGAGCCATGGTCAAAGTCCTGACTGTTCACTATACCTTCTCTGATGACAGCCCAGTGAGGAGGGGAGGAGAACTTTACTATTGCTAGGTGGGTTTGGAAATCCAAGCTTTCCATGAAGTCTCTATTGACATGGTGTAGGATGGAGGGATCAAAGTAGAGATAAAAGTCCTGATCCCCTTCTTGGCTTTTTCTGACATTATCCCAATGAGGGTGTTGAAGTATCTCATTACAGCTTCACAAAGATGAAAATCTAGCCTTCTCACTTGGCCTCTGATGACATGGGTGGGGTGGGTCTATGGTAGAACAGTTATTGTCTGAACATTTACTGTCTTGCTAGACTGCTTCTTTCCTGGTCTTTTGGCTAGAGAGAGCAAGTTTTGTTTTGTTTTGTTTTGTTTGTTTTTTTGGTTTTTTGTTTTTGCCATTGGCACCTCTGTGTTACCAGCTTCTTCACCTCTTAGGCTGAAATACATGATTTAAAAAGAAACCCCATAAAATACCACCATGTTGTTCTTTGAGTCTCACGATCCCTAACCACTCTGTCTTTTTCTCTTCACCTTGGGGAGGGACGGGGGGCGGAGAGAGAGAGAGAGAGTGAGAGAGAGAATTTCAAGATTTTCAGTTGTACTTAACAGGAAGAATAAGGAAAAGTATGTGTGCTCCATCTTCTTGGAAGCAGAATTCTCAATTCTCTAATATAATGAATGATCTAACAAATATGAGAAAAACTTATCCTTTGGAGAATAAAGATTATCTGAAAACCAGGCTGACCAGCCACATGATTTTAAATGGGACAAAACAATGGTACTGTCCCATTTCAAATGGTACATATTGTCAGCCTGGTCTCACTGGGCTAAATTCAAGGTGTCAGTAGGCTGACCAGACAGGTCATTTGAGGTGGGACAGTACCATTGTTTTCTGTACTGTTTTAAATGGTACATCTGGGCAGCCTACTGAAAACATTACCAAGTCAATAACAATCACCAAAATACAATAAGAGGATGAGGAAATTTTCAGGAAGCAAATCAGGAATAAGTGCAAAACAAAGTTCTAGATATAATCTAAGGCAGAGAGAGTAATACCTCATGGCCTTAGACTGACATGACCAAATATCGGAGACTGCTGGAACCCTCAGCACTCAATATCTGAGAACAGAACACATGACGGGCCTGAGAAAGTTACTAAATTGTTCCTCACTAAACAGAATTATTGTGAGACCTGAATGAGTTGATAAATATATATCACATATATGTGAACAGTACCTGGCTCACACTAAGGGTTCCATAAGTGTTATTAACTGAAACTACATATATTACCTAAAATAAGGGCTTCTGAAATAACAGAAGTCTATCTAGTATAATTCTTAGACCACAATTCTCCAAGGTTTAGAGGTCAAAGTTGAAGAGAAAACTGTGATCACAATTATTGATCTTACTATGTGGAATATACTCTGCCACTTATGAGGATTTTCAACCATCAGGTTAAAGTTTTAACCTGTTTAAGTTCATAGCCAGCATTATTAACATAGCTTAGAAAGAAATATTGAAAAAGAGATACACACCAGTGGGGAGGGAACTAAGTCTACCCCCTACTCAATCTACTCTGTTCCAGGAGAAGATACTACCTGTGTACTAGATATTAATTTTCCCCAAATACACTACGAAGTACTGCAAAATCAAGTCCAATATCAAACTTCTGCCCTTCCTGTTAAAACCTGCTCTTCCTCCAGATTTATTTCAATATTTGCCTAGTGAATCATTAGCCTCCTAAAAAACCAAGAGATCACAATCATCCTTCATTCATCATTTCTAAAACATCACTAAATTTACTGATTTTATATATCAAAATACTTGGACTTTGTCCTCCTGTCTGTCCCCATTGCCATTTCTGTAGTGCAACTACCACCTGTTCCCCCTTCTCGCTCCCACCTGACCCAGTCTGTCTATCCAGCCTCAAATCCTGTTTACTTTCATCCCTGCACCTGGCTCAGGGCAGCAGTAATATCAAAGAGTTTGCTATTTCCCTTACATCTCCAAATCCTCCCCAACTCAATGCAGTTGCACACATGGTTCCCACAGCCTGGAATGCCTTGTCCCTCTTCCCTCTTTATTTCACCAGGTATATTCCCACTCATTCCTGAAAATCAAGTTAAATAATGCTTTTCTCTTCATTTTCCCTAGTAAACTTAGAGCCAATGATCCTTTATAGTTCTTTTCCTAGTATCTCTATCTTCTCCTACTAGGCTGTAAGTTCCTCAAGGGCAGAGGCATGCATTGTTCATCTTTACAGTCTTGGGACTTTTTAAAAGGTGGACTATGAACTGTAAGAAATTTGAATCCAATCTTAAACATTGTCATTTCTCAACCGTGTGACTTTGAATAGTGGACCTTGTATCTTGTCAACTAACTGGACTGAGAATAGATTATAGTTTGCAGAGATTTTAATCCTGTCAACCTTCAGGTTAGATGGGTGAGACATGGAGCCACAAAAGGCCCCAAGTTAGTGGCCTATGATTAATCTCAAGTGCCTTTCAAAAAAAAAAAAAAATACACACACACATACATATATATATATAAAATATTTGTGTGTGATAAGAGCAGAAAAGTTTGAGAAGCATTAAATTATTTAAATAACTGGTTTATGCATATAAAATTACTGATGATAATGCCTAGTTCAGAGGTTTATTAGAGGGATTTATATACATTAAAGGGCTCAAATAGCACCAAGTCTGGGACATAATTGGCATTCAACAAATATTAGTACTGTCGATCTTCTTTTTATTTTTTTCTCTTTAAAGCAGCGGTTCTCAACCTGTGGATCACAACCCCTTTGAGGGTCGAATGACCCTTTCACAGGGGTCGCCTAAGACCATTGGAAAACACATATCAGATATTTACATTACGATTCATAACAGTAGCAAAATTACAGTTATGAAGTAGCTATGAAAATAATTTTATGGGGGTCACCACAACATGAGGAACTGTATTAAAGGGTCGCGGCAGTAGGAAGGTTGAGAACCACTGCTTTAAAGACTTTTCTCCACTTTTCTGTTTTTTTTATTCTCTTCTTTTTCTTTCTAAATATTCTTCAATAATTTCTATACTCCTACTTCCTCTGTTTTCTATTTCTCTTACCTTTCTTTACACAGCCCATTCTTCCCTTTTACCTTTATTCTATCCTCATTCAGATTCAAGGAAACACATTTTAAAGTTCTGGCTATCCTTCACTTACTATGCGTGCATTCCAACACAGCACCATCATCCCTAAACACAGCAGTTTTGAATGTTGAGAAAATTTGATCTAGAATTATTCCAAATAACAAAAACACCTAAGAAAGAAAGAATTTATTTTCAAGAATAGATCTCATTCAGTTTTAACACAAACAAAACTCAGAAAAAATATAAGTGAAAGGGGAAAATAATAGAAAAAGTAAGAATAAAAGAAAAGA
This sequence comes from Lyroderma lyra, assembly GCA_004026885.1. Taxonomy (NCBI): domain Eukaryota; kingdom Metazoa; phylum Chordata; class Mammalia; order Chiroptera; family Megadermatidae; genus Lyroderma; species Lyroderma lyra. Next base: position 291,165 of record PVJL010000698.1, on the reverse strand, counting down.
GATTACAATAGAAATAACATTGCTTCAAACAATATTTTTCAACATATGACTCAAATAATTCATTTTCATTCTTAGAGAATCTAATTGATTGAAATTCATGTGTTACAGCAATGAATCTCAAACACCTGGGAGAGGGAGAGATGAAGAAAAAACATGTACATTTCCCAAAATGAGTCCTAAGAATCATCAGTCTTAGTAACTAGTCACCCAAGATGATTCAGGGAAAAAAAGAATTGCATGGTGAAAAACACCTACAATTTGCGGCATTTTCTTTCTGCTTCATCAATGAAGATTGAAGATCTCCATTAACATATTCTGGGTTGGCAGTCCTACGGTAACTTGTTGAATGTGGTCTATTAAGGAGTTTCCAAGGCTTCAAGTGCAGTGGAACCATTCTTTTTCTTTAAAGTAGCATCTCACAGAAAAATTAGAAACTGGTTTAGAAACCACATGGAGCCAATCATCACCAAAAATATACTCTTTTGTTTCATTCATTACTGAATCATTACAGAATGCCCAATATATGCCAGGTACTGGGATATTATTACATCAATGAATAAAACAAATAAAAATCCATGCCCTCATAGAGCTAATACGCTAGTGGTGTCAAGAGAAGAAGATAACACATTTAATAAATAATGAAATTGCATGTTAGGTTAGAAGGTAAAAAATATATGTGTGTGTGTGTGTGTGTGTGTGTGTGTGTGTGTGTGGTTTCCTGGCTGGGAATTGAACCCAGGCCATGGCATTGAGAGTGCTGAAGCTTAGCCACTACACCACCAGGCAACCCCTAAATTTTGACTCCCCAAAACTTAACTATTAGCAACCTGCAATTGACCAGGAACCTTACTAATAACATAAGCAGTTGAGAAACACATATTTTTGTATTTTATCTGTATTAGAGACTGCATTCTTACAGTAAAGTAAGCTAGAGAAAGGAAAATGTTATTAAGAAAATAATGCAGAAAAGAAAATGCAAATATAGTATTCACTGAAAAAAAATAATTCACATATAAAATTGGACCCGAACTGTTCAAACCTGGCTTGTACTGTGTAAAATAAATGGTACAGTGAGATCGGAATTGTACTTTTAAATAATAACATTAGAGTAAGCCTGGAGAGAGAGTAACATTTGTGCTAAGTGTTGAAGGAGATGGAAGAATGAGGCCCATGGATATCTTGAGGGGAAAACTACCCCAGACAGACTTACAGCCAGTAAAAACATCCTTGAATGAGAACGTGCCTGATGTTTCTAGATCAGCAGTAAGATTAACATGGCTTGTGAGACTATGGGCCTAGATAGTGAACTATGAGGTCAAGGAAATATTAATAACAAGTAGGATGTTATGGGTTGAATTGTGTCCCTCCACAATTTATACATTAAAGCCCTCCCTAAACTCCAGTGCCCCTCAGAATGTGATCCCATTTGGAGATAGGGCCTTTGAAGAGGTAATACGTTAAAACAGGGTCATTTTCATTTAATTAGTTTAGGCCCTAATCTGAGGACTTTGCTTATCAGAAGACAAGTTAGAATTCAGAGACAGAATGACAATCACGTGAGGACACAGTGGAAAGGTGAGCATCTGCAAGTCGAGGAGAGAGGCCTCAGAAAAAACCAAACAGGTCAACAACCTTGATCTTGAACGTCAAGCCTCTAGAATTTCTGTGATTTAAGCCACGCAGTCTGTGATACTTGGTATGGCGGTGCACCCCAGTCAAAGCAGTTTCAAAACTATGTTTGCTTGTTTGTTGATTTTTAATCTCCAGAGAACTGAGGATAGAAAGTTAAATGAACTCTAGAAAAGAAGGAATTCTTCCCAGCAAAGAAGAGTCCCGTGACTGCTTTCATTCCCAGTTTAAGGGGAAGAGCAAACCTGCTATTGACAAGTTTAAGGAGAAAGCAGCCTAACTAGTAAAAATGTTAAAACACTCCATGTGGGCTGGTGTGAAGGATCAGAATCCAATCCTACTTGAACAACTCTAAGGTGTGATAATCTCAGATTTTGGAAAGAGGAAGGTTTTTACTTCCCCATACACACCTTACGCACCTTGTATGCTCACCAATAAAAGCTGCGTGGTGACCAGATTTGGGGCTTTTTCAGTCCATGAGGCTGGAGCCCCTTGACCCCGCTTGAAACTTATTTTTGGCAGCTGTATTTATTCACCTTGCACCTCCCTTCCCATTCATCCACCACCCATGTCATGTGGGACTTGACAAGATTTATATAAAAATTAATTATATACAAAACAGTAAACTAAAATTTAAAATGATAAAAATACAAACATTGGACTTCATAAGAAGGTATTAGAGAATGTTTTAGAAAGCATTATCTTTATGACATTGAAAAAGAGAAATTTGTTATGATTAGCAAACCAGAACAAATAAATTTTATGATTTAAAATGAAAAAAAAAAAAAAAAAGAATCCGGTCCTACAAAACCTCATTTAGCACTGAGGCAGACACAGACAGGCCTTTCCTGAGACAAAAGCAGGAGCTTTCTAATGGCTGGGGACAGGGAAAGACAAGTGAGAAACAACTGACTCCTTCATCACCTTTTATTATTTCCTTATTCTTCTTTTAATACCTGTTGAATCTGTAATAATACCACCTCTCTCATTTCTGAGACTGGTAATTTTGTGTCTTCTCTTTGTTTTCCTGATCCATCCTGGCTGGAGGTTGACCAATACTATTAATTTTCTAAAAAAAAAAAAACAACCTGTTTTTATTTCCATTGATTTCCCCATTGTTTTTCTGTTTTCCGTGCTACTGATTTCTGCTTTGATCTTCATTATTTCCTGTCTTCTGTTTATTTTGGGTTTCATTCGTTGTTTTCTAGTTTCTTCCCTAATTATTGCTTCATGAGCATCCAGCAATATTTTTGACTTGCTATATATACATTTTCATTTCATTCAAAATACTTTCTACTTTCCTTTTTACATTCTTAAACCTCTGATACATTTGTTTCCTATGGCTACTTCAACAAATTACCACAAACCAGGTGGCTGAAAAGAACAAAAAATTATTTTCTCACAGTTCTGGAAACCGGGAGTCTAAAATTAGGGTGTTGGCAGGGCCAGGCTTCCTCTGAAGGCTCCAGGGGAGATTATTTCTTGCCTGTCACAGTTTCTGATGGCTTCAGGTATTTGGGGAGTGGCTATGTAAGTCCAGTCTCTGCATCCATCTTCACAGGGACTTCTCTGTGTCTGTGCATTCTCCTTTTCCTTCTTTCATAAGGACAGCTTTAATAGGGTTTTTAGGGTTCACTTGGATAATCCAAGATTATCTCATCTTGAGATCTTTAACTTAATTACATCTGCAGACTCTTTTTCCAAAAAAGGTCCCATTTCCAGGTTCCAGGGGTTAAGACATGGGCTCACCATTTTGGAAGGCACAGATCAACCCACTACACATGGGTTATTCAGAAATATGCTATGTAGTGTTCAGATATTTGGGGGCTTTCCAGGCATCCTTCTGTTACTGATTTTCCCTTTAATTTTATTATAGTTAGAGAACATACTCTGTAATGTTTTTAAATGTACTAAGAGTTATTTTTATGGCCAAAAATATAATTTATCTTGGTAAATATTCTGTGTGCATTTGAAAAGAATGGATATTTTCTCATGTTTTGGGGTGGAGTGTTCTAATAGGTCAAGTTAATTGATTGTGCTTTTCAGATCTAACTCCTCACTGATTTTCTGTCTACTTATTCTATCAATTAATAATAGAGGAACAATGACAATTTTTACTATAATTATCAGTAGCATATACCATATTACCATGTTTTCTAATATTATCTACATTTATGCCCATAGATTCACTGAAATCTACACAGATTAATATTTTCTGACATATTCTTCTCTTATATTAGAAACCAATTTCCCATCTTTTGTCCTATTTTAGTTACAGATATTTTTCCACAGATTTTGATTGATACATTGGAGATATTTGACTCTGCAAAAATTTCAAATTCAATTCTACTCATACTTTGAAATTCAATATATATTTTTTCTTCTAAGTCTTATAAATTATGTGTTCCTAGTTTCATGAGCTGTCTGCTCCTGATCATTTGACATAATTCTACATACATTCAAAGCCACTTACAAAGTTTTGTGAGAGGTACTAAGTGCTCTACTAAAAAGTGTTCGGTCTTAAATATTTAAATAGAAATGAGAAAACTGATAACATTTTTTTTCAACTATCAGTTAGCAAATTCAAAAAGCAGATTATACTAATTACCATTACTGAGAAGTTACACATCATGAACTCAAATTTCTCTTTATGAGGCTTAATGTAGCTTAACACTTTAACTCATGGGAATTACAATATGCAAAGAAGATATAAAAGACTGATTGATTGGTTTGTATCACAGCAGGGCCTGCAAATGTACCAGGTCTCCCATGGTGGCCACACTGTCTAAATAATTCACCTCTGGGCTGTTGTTATATTTGAGGGAGGCAAATGAAGGTCTATGAGCAACCATCTGCAGAGAAGGGAAAGGCAAGCCAAGACTGCATGAATTTTATAAACTCTGAGTCAACTTCACTACTGAAAATAAAATAATCTGTCTCATATTAAGCCAGTTACAAGAAACCAGCTGAATGAATACATTATAGTCACATCTCAAAATTAAAATACCCAGCATCCTCTATAATGGCTAGCACAATGAATGAAAAGTTGAGACAAAATCCAATAAATCAATATGGTAAAACTAAAACTTTGTCATAGGAAAAAAATTTGTTATAATTGTCACAAAAATGTACAGAATATTCCAGTTTGGGAACTTGATCGTTATTTCTATATCTTATTCTAGTTCAGGTGCTATGCTAGGTGGTATAGGTAGCTACTAATATGACTACAGGTTGATCTCAAGGAAATTAAAAAATAGTTAATAAAAGTATATAATAATGAAAAACAAGGTAGCCTGTATTTATGCTATTATATGGTATCTCAAGGGGTCCTTGAAAAAATCTGCTACATAGGGGTGTGCTGGGAGAAGTTTCTAGTGTGTTTGTGGCTTTGTTCTCAGCCCAGTAATGGTGACTGCCAGACCTAAGCTACCTCACCTCTGTATGTCCACCCTTGTCACTGGGTTTAGCTTCGATGTGTGTCTGCCACTTGGGAACTGTCTCTCCAGTTCTCAGGGCTCTAGATAATTCTATAATCTGACACTCACTGCTGCAGTTTCTTCTGGGGTCCACTGTTAGCTCTCGGAGGGTGTGGGAGGTGAGCTCTAGGAGGGTATGGGGAGGTGGCTAGGCCCTGTGGCTTTGTTTTTTGCCTGGCAATAGAGGCTGCTAGAATACAGCTGTTGCACTTCTGTATTCAACCTCTGCCCCAATTGCTATGTTCAGCCATATTATATGCTGACCACTCAGGCAGGAATACTCTGGGCTCAGAGAATGCACCTGCAGCCTGAACCCTTCCCTCTCCTGGGACGTGCAGTGAGCTCCAGGCTATGTCCTTGGCACTGGTCTCTGCTCTTCTCACTTCCCTCCTCGCCAGTTCAGTCCAATTCACCCACCTCTGGATGTTTTGCTGAGCAAACCTCTCAGATGTGCTTGTGTGTTGCATAGAAAATCCTTTGTTGAATTGTAGCTATTTAATTCATAGTGACTTCAAGGGTGAGAGACCAAGGGGACCCATCATGTTCTCATTCTTCTGACATCACTCAACATTATTTTTAAACGATAAAGCCTGCAGACATTTTTAAGTTCTCATCACCCAATGGCTAAGCTTTTTCTTATTAAGGCAAGTGGGGGTGGGGGAGGGGAGCAGTGAACATCAGCAAGCCAATCTGCTTATTTACTTTTTAAAAAGGGCTTTTCCAAAAGTCACTCTTTATCCCAATTTTACATTTAAGTTCATTTCTACCTACAAGACATTTAGTCAATACTCTGAGATTGTTTAGGAGGCTTCTTTTTTTCTCAGCTGTAAACTCAATTACCTTTCAAATGATTTTATAGCTGACAGTAAATGGTCCATGAAGTATATGAATAAAAATGAGAGCAAACATTTCATGCTTAAACAACTGTAATGGCTGTCAGTGTAATGGACTGGAGTTTCAAAAATAACGTGATGAATCATTTAGTGGCCATATGATATTTTGCTATGGTTTCAACAAAGATATCATTTGCAGGTGTTTTGACACACATTTCACCCTAGCTAGTAATTTATGATGCGTTAATTTTTGTAAACAAGTAGTTATATATCTTTGCAGTATGAAAATTTTGGAGATCGAATGTAAGAAGAAAGAGGTATGATTTGGTTTCATTGTTGTCACAAATGATCATTGAGAATATTATTTCCTTGGAAAATATTACTTAAATATCTATAATTGCTCATTATATTTCATGGAAATGGTATAACTTTATAGCTTCTTCCAGGGTATATATAAATCTCCTCTGTCACTATGGAAACAGGCTAATTCTACTAGTGTTTGAATACCTGTTTATGGCACTTCCAAGAATTACCATGTTTTCTGGATTCTTGTGACCCAGATTGATTGTAGCAGGCCTGAACTCGTGGTAAAGGAAATGAGCAAGTGTAGCATTAAATGGGCATCCTGTTTACCTACAATTTTTCTACCAAATTGTCTCCATTGACACTAGCTATTTCTTCAAAGCTCTATATATGGCCATAGACAATGAAATCCTGTTGTCCCTTTTACATTTGCTCTATGAGACATTTCAAATGCTTTTCAAATTTTAGAGTCTGGAGATTGTGTTTAAACAGTTTTATAAATATCCAAAGCCAGTCATGTGGTCTATGGCCTTTATTTATAAGTACCATTTATTTGTCAAAGTTTGTACACATAGACCTGAAAGGAATTCTCAAGGTCATTTTTATTGTAACCCATCATTGATAACATTGGGAAGTTGTGGGCACCACATCACTTTATGAACTTGTGCAGAAGTGAGTTGGGGCTAGTCAGGTAGTTTGTTTGTTTTGTTTTTTTTCACTTAATAGTGTTGCATTCACACAAGCTTTTCTTTAAGAGAAGCAGTGGGATAAGAAGTATTTCTCTGTTGCTCTTCCTTTGTTGTCTTGATTTTCTGAAACTTAATTTTTTATTCTTAAAATCCAGGCAGAATTTGTTGTTTTCACTGTAATTTTTATTTATATCTGTGTATTTTGATTAAAGTAATTTTCTAGTTGCAGACATGCAAAAAACTCATATAGGCAGTTTAATGAACTCAAAAGCAAAATCAACAAAATGAATACTTTACCAAAGAGATTGAAACTTTAAACAAAGAACCAAAAGAAATTCTGGACCTGAAGAACTCAATAAAAGAGGTGAAGAATAAGATAGTGAACTAAGGAAATAGAGCCGACCACATAGAGAAAAATGTTAGTGCTATTAAAGAAAGAAATCTGGATATGATGAAGATGGAAGAAGAGACTTGAGTTAAAAAAAAATAAAATAAAAGAATTCCACAAGAGCTATCTGACCCAATCAGAAAGAACAATATAAGAATAATGGGTATTACCAGAAAGAAAAGAGTGGGAGAAAGAGAACAAAGAGCCTATATGAACAAATGATCAATGAGAATTTCCCAAATCTATGAAAAGAAGTGGATACTTGAATCTAAGAAGCCAACAGAACACCTAATTATCTCAATCCAAAAAGGCCTTCTCCAAGGCACATTATATTGAAACTGTCAAAAATTAACAACAAAGAAAAAATGCCCAAAGCAACCACAGAATAGAAGATGGTAACCTAAAAAGGAAAGCCCATTAGATTATCATCATATTTTTCAGCAGAAGCTCTATAAGCTAGGAGGGATTAGAATCAAATATTCAAACTATTTAAAGAGAGAAATTACAAGTCAACAATAAAATACCCAGCAAATTTATCTTTTAGATATGAAGGAGTAATAAAAATCTCTCCAAACATACAGAAGCTGAGGGAATTTTTCACCACAAGGCCTGCATTACAAGAAATACTAAAGGGATTTATTCTACCTGAAACAAACAGCCAAAAGGACATGAGTAAGGAGAATAGCAGATAGACAGAAGCAGAAAATTGCAAGCCCTATCCAGAAGAGGGCACTATACATAACAGAAAAGTTAAAGGAGGTAAAAACATAAAAATGAAAAAGAGAAGAAAATTGCTACTGCAACTTGAAAATAAACTCAGTATAAGTAGAGATAATTTGTAACAACAAAAACATGAAAAGGGAGTGGATTAAGGTCTGAATTTGTAAAGGGGAATGAAGATAAAATTCATGGAGAAGAAACAGGACTACAGGACTACTGTATATATGAAAACTTTCTTTTCCATAAACTTAATGGTAACCATGCAAAAACAAAACAAAAAAATACAAACCAGAACTGAGACACTTAACAAGAAAAAGAGGAAACAGGAAAAAATAATAGATTACCACCAAATTAAAATAATAGCCAGAAACACAAGGGCAAAGAAACAATGGAGACACTGAGCTACCAGAAAACAAAAGATAAAATAGCTATAGGAAATCCTCATATATCAATAATCACCCTAAATGTAAATGGACTGAAGTCTCCAATAAAAAGGCACAGAGTAGCAGATTGTATCAATACACAAAACCATATGCTGCCTTCAAGTGACACATCTCAGCTGCAAGGACAAATGTAGATGCAAAATGATAAAGTGGAAAATGATACTATAAGCAAATGGCATCCAGAGAAAAGTGGGTGTAGCCACTTATATCAGATGAAATAGATTCCAAGATTAAAAAAAAAAAAAGTAACAAGAGACAAAGATTGACATTTTATAATGATAAAGGGGACAATACAACAAGAAGAAGACATGACACTTACTAATATATATACACCCCCAATCAGAAAGCACCAAAATTTACCAAGCAATTACTGAAAGAACTAAAGGGAGAAACTGACAAAAAAAAACCACAATTACAGTACAGGACCTAAACACTCCATTGACAGCCATGGATAGACCATCTCAACAGAAAATCAATAAGGAAGTATTAGCCTTAAATGGCACATTAAACCAAAAGGACACTTCCATGGCCTTTCCCAGAACACTAGACTATACATTCTTCTCTGGTGCACATGGAACATTCTGTGGGACAGACTACATATTGGAACACAAAACTAGCCTCAACAAATTTAAGAAGAATGAAATCACATCAAGCATATTCTCTGATCACAATGTTTTGAAACTGAAAATCAACTACAAAAACAAAGTGCAAAAAACCACAAATATGTGGAGATTAAACAACAAGCTACTAAAGAACAACAGAATCAAAGAATAAATAAAAGGAGACATCAAAAGATACATAGAAATAAGAAAGAAAGAGAATATAACATATCAAAACATTTTGGGTGCTGCAAAAGCAATAATAAGAGGAAAGTATGTATCATTACAGGCCTATCTCAAGAAACAAACCAAAAAATCCCCAAAAAGCAACTAACATTAATCTTAAAGAACTATAAAAAAGAACACATAAAAGCCAAAGTCCCCAGAAAGAAGGAAATAATAAAAATAAGAGCAGAATGAAATGATATAGAGAAAAAACATAACAGAAAACATTAATCCAACAAAGAGCTGGTTCTCTGAAAAGATTAATAAAACTGACAAACCCCTGGCCAGACTCACTAAGGAGAAAAGAGAAAGGACACAAATAAACAAAATCAGAAATGACAGTGGAGATGTTACAATGGATATCACCAAATTACAAAAGATCATATAAGAATACTCTGAAGAACTATATGCCACCAAATTCAATAACCTAGAGAAGAAATAAACAAGTTCTTAGAGATATATAACCTTTCTGGACTGAATCACAAAAAACTGGAAAAGCTAAATAGACTGATCAACAGTAAGGAAATTGAAACGATCATCCAAAACCTCTACAAAAGCAAAAGTCCAGGAACAGATAGCTTCACTAGTGAATTCTACCATACATTCAAAGATGACCTAATACTTTTCTTCTTCAAACTCTTCCAAAAAATTGAAGAAGAGGCAATATTTCCTAATTCACTTTATGAAGCCAACATTACTCTGATACCAAAACCTTGTAAGGATAACACAAGAAAAGAAAACTATAAACCTGTATCTCTGATGAACACAGATGTAAAAATCCCAAACAAATGCTAGCAAATAGGATACAACAATACATTAAAAAGATTATACACCACAATCAAGTGAGATTCATTCCAGGGGCACAAGGATGGTTCAACATATGCAAATTGATCAATGTGATATATCACATAAACAAAATGAAAGATAAAAATCATATGATCATATCAATAGATGCCAAAACAGCATTTGACAAGATACAACACCCATTTATAATTAAAACACCTAAAGAACAGGTATAGAAGCAAAGTCCCTTAACATAATAAGCCATATATGACAAACCCTCAGCTAATATCATACTTAATGATAAAACTAAAAGCTTTCACTCTAAGATCAGGAACAAGACAAGAATGACACCTCTCACCACTGTTATTCAACATAGTATTCCAAGTTTCAACCAGAACAATGAGGCAAAAGAAATAAATAAAAGGCATCCCAACTGGGAATGAACAAGTCAAATTGTCACTTTTTTGCAGATGACATGATTCTTTCTTTTTGTTTTTTGTTTGTTTGTTTTTGTTTTTTATGTGGGTAGTTCCCTGACTGGGACTCGAACCCAGGCCGCAGTGTTGACAGCACCAGAGCCTTAGCCACTACACCACTAGGGAACTCCCCAACATGATTCTTTATATAGAAAACTCTAAAAACTCCACCAAAAAATTATTAGAAACAAATACACAAAATTGGCAGGCTACAAAAATCAACATACACAAATTCATTGCATATCTATATGCCAACAATACAATTCCAGGAAAAAAAAGAAAAGAATTCCTTTTACAATTGCAACAAAAGGAATAAAATACCAAGGATAAAACAAAGGACCTATACACTGAAAACTATAAGACATTATTAAAAGAAATTGAAGAAGACACAAAGAAATAGAAAGATATTCTGTGTTCATGGATTAGAAGAATCAACATAGTGAAAATGGCCGTATTACCCAAAGAAATATACAGGTTGAATGCAATCCCCATCAAAATTCCAATGGCATTTTTTTTTTTTTTTTTTTTTTTTTTTTGCTTTTTGGTATGTGGGTAGCTCCCTGACTGGGAATCGAACCCAGGCCACAGCACTGACAGCACCAACGTCGAAGCCTTAAGCCACTACACCATCAGGGAACACCCCCAATGGCATTTTTTGAAGAAATAGAACAACAACAACAAATCCTCAGATATGTATAGAATCACAAAAGACCCCTAATAGCCAAGGCAATCCTGAGAAAAAAAAACAAGACCAAAGGTATCACACTCCCTGACATCAAATTATACTACAAAGCAACAATAATCAAAATAGCAATGGTATTGGCAGAAAAACAGAAACACAGACCAATGAAAAAGAGAACCAAGAAATGAACTCACATATATACATGGGTAGATAATATTTGACAAAGGAGCCAAAAACATACAATGGAGAAAAGAAAGCCTCTCCAATAAATGGTGCTGGGAAAATTGGAAAGCCATGTGTAGAAAAAATAAAACTAGACTGCTATTTAACATCATACACCAAATTCAAAATGGATCAAAGATCTAAATCTAAGGCCTGAAATAATAAATTGCATAAGAGAAAGCATAGGTATTAAACTAATGGACCTTAGGTTCAGAGAGAATTTTATAAATTTGAACTGAAAGGCAAGGGAAGTAAAAGCAAAAATAAATGAATGGGACTACATCAAACCAAAAATCTTCTGCACAGCAAATGGAACCCTCAACAAAACAAAGATGCAACCAATCAAATGGGGAAAGGTATTTGCAAACAACTTCTCTGATAAGGAGCTAATATCCAAAATATATAATGAATGCATACAACTCAACAACAAAAACAAACAATTAAATTAAAAAATGGGCAGAGGAACTGAACAGACATTTATCCCAAGAAAACATGTAAATAGCCAACAGATATATGAAAAAATATTCAACTTCACTAGCGAATAGGGAAATGCAAATTAAAACCACAATGAAGTACCACCTCACACCAATTAGAATACCTATCATCAACAAGACCATAATAAAGAGGCTGTGGAGAAAAAAGAACCCTCACACACTGCTGGTGGGAATGTAAATTGACATAGCCACTATGGAAAACAGTATGGAGGGTCCTCAAAAAATTAAGAATAGAATTGTCATATGACCCAGCCATCCCTTCTGGTTGTCTATTCCCAGAAATCTGAAAATCTTTATCCATAAAGATATATGTGCCCCTAAACTTTCTTAAAACATGATTTTTTGGTGATTTTTTTTTTAGCTCATCAGCTACCATTAGTGTTACTGTATTTTAATGTGTGACCCAAGGATATTCTTCTTCCAATGTGGCCCAGGGAAGCAAAAGATTGGACACCTTTTGGTCTGGAGGGCTGATAAATATATGAATGAGATTAGTACAAAGCAAAGTATAAAAACGGCTACAAAAAAAAAGTACCCTCTGTTGTATTATGCAATTGACTTAAGATGTCATTTGGGTTAAGGAGCCTTGAGAATGAATCCCACTCACCCTGGTGCTGCTATGTAGAAGAGGCACCCCATTCAGGCCTTAGGGAACCTAGTACAAACTTATACATATGCTTCCCTCACTGTGGGGAGCTCTTCAAAGATAAGAACTAAAGATCTCATTTAACCTGTGCTCCTAGCACTAAGTTTAATGTTTAGTAGTATATAGGAGGCAATCAATAACTGTGAAATGAAAAATTAATTAATTAAAAGTCATTCCTTTCCTCCCTTTTCTCTCTGTGCACAGAGAGGAATATAAGTCCTACCCAGCTGAAGTTGTCACTTCTTCCTTACAACTATATGTTATCTTGCCTCATGTTTCCACCTGAGGCAGGTTTTTTTTTTTTCTGGATTTTCTATAATTTATATCTTTCAAACTTCTAAAATGTTTTACTTAGCTGAATTCTTAAATCAATTATTATATACCATCTCTTTTATGTGTAGACTACTAGAAGATGGTATGTGACTAACATTTTATCTGTGATGCTTTCAGCACCCTAAGGAAGCATCCATTTGTTGGTTTAGCTAGAAATTGTTTAGCATAAATATTTAACCTAAAGCTAAATAAATTTTTGATTAAATTATATTTCTTGAAGTGATTGAAAGATTCCAATGGAACAGAGGTCTTCTTAACCTATGCAAACTTTTGTTCACTCTAACACCACGCTGTCTTTGCTCAAGGGCCACAGACACCAAGGACTGTCCTAAAAGTACTCCATGTATGCAGGTGGGCTGATAAATTTTGCCTCCACTGTAACATTGTTTTTGTTACATTAGCCATACCTGGATACAACCAGTTCTGTGTAATCCATGCTATCTCCCCTTCATTATTCTTGACCTTGCACAAACAGATGCTTACACTTTTCATCCAGTGCAAATCAAAATAGAATTCAGACATTCTATTACAAAAGCATGCTATTATTGAACTCTTAATGGTGGAAGAAGTTCCTCTAATGGAAATTCATAGAAAAATGCAAGCCATTTATGGTGATCAGTGTGTTGATGTGAGTACAGTAAGATGCTGGGTAAGGTGGTTCAAAGGTGGAGAAGTGGGGCAAGGTGATTTGAGTGACAGACCACAAAGTGGAAGAAGGCCTACAACTTCATCAAGATTGCTTTGAAGAACTGATCTGTGGAAATCACCCCATCAAACAGAAAGAAATTGCTGGTAAATTACAATTTTCTTAGGAGAGAGTGGGATACAGTATTAGTGTTCTTGGATTCCACAGTTTGTGTCACTGGGTACTGCACATGCTGCCTGGTGAAATGAAAGCTGAAAGACTTCCCTTTTCTCGGGAACTCCCGGAACATTTTGAAAAAGAAGGTGAGGTTCTTAAAGAAGCTCATCACAGGTGATAAAACTTGGGTCTGTCATTATGACCCTGAGAACAAATGTCAGTCCATGGAATACTACCATAAAGAATCACCACAGCCAAAATATTTCAAAACTCAGGCCTTAGCTGGGAAGGTCTTCTTGACTGATTTTTGGTCTGAACACTCTTACTGATGTGCACTGAGTGAAAAATGCAAGCATCTGTGTGTGCAAGGTCAAAAACGATGGAGGGAAGATATGTAACTACACAAAACCAGTTATATCCAGATATGTCAACATAACTAAAAAGAAATTACAGTGGAGGCAAAATTTATCAGCCCACCTTTGTATTTTTTTCTCCTCAAACCTCCAAGCACTATTTTTCTTTGACTCATCTTCCTCCTAAATAATATCGTAGATGACATATATTGATGACCCTTCAACTATGTCTTAATTTATATGAAATACTTAGAGTAAGAGGTTAAGTGATCATTTACCCTCAAAGCTTCTACCTTTGACCTCTAAAACTTTGCTGTATATTAATGAGTATTCTTCAACCCCGGGGTAGAAAAGTCCTGGATTAAAAATGCAAATGTGCTTTCCCACTTCAAAATTTCCAGGTCTCTTTGTTTGGTCCTTCCTATCTCTATACAAAACAAAATAAAACAAAATAAAAACAAAAAGCACATTACACATATGGCTTTTAGCATATTGCTGGGCACAGAGAAAAGACTGGGCTAAGAACAGTTAATTGGTAAAACACATGAAAAAATTACTAACTATAAAAAAGTCTTGTAACTGTATTTTGTTTCACTGGCAAATCTCATGTAGTCAGAGAACTAAAACTCAACACTCAAAAAAGTTTATTTTATTAAGTTTAAGAGTCATGCTGAGCAGTCAATAGCTGTATTTTATGTGCTTTCATTTTGAAATGTCTCATTTACAAGTAATCGTTTATATTTTCTCCAGAGAACATAAAGCATTTTTATTACTTCCAATCACATATCAAATTGGTTTTAGCAGTGACACTATGACCATAACTGCAGTAGGAACATTGAGGATCACAATGGGATACTTATTTCACCAGAGTATTTCGTATCTACCAGATTATGTCATGTATATACCTTGTATTTTCGAGAATTCTACAGAATCGCCTTATATTGCTAATTTTCATAATAAACTAAAGTTGCTGATCCACCTTAGAGAAACCATAGAAAGAACATGCATAATTATATTTGAAGCAACAGCTGCTGCACCCACTGAAATCTTCCCCCTGTCTCACATTGAAGACACCATCACTATGTTTTTGCAACTAAAAGGAGGTTTTCTAAATGCAGATACTCTAGGAATCAGTCATCTTACTTTCATGTCTTTCCCCAGAGTGGCTTAAAGAAAATGTTTTGGAAAACACTTACAATGGCAAAATTTGTCAGTTGCTGTAATAGAAACACAAAGCAATGTAGACTGGTTCTAAAACTCCTTGAAGACATAAAGAAACATAACAGAATGCAAGGTCCAGTATAACTACATTAAATGTGTCTACAGGAGCTCAAAATAAGCATGACATGTTGCCCTAACTGGTTAAAAAGAAATCTGGCATAAATTTCAGACAATTTGGGTGATCCTACAAGTTATAATCTCTCACCATCTGTCTCTTCTAATTTTTCCATTCCTAACTTCTATTTTTCGCATCACAGTCCCTAAAGAAGGAGCCTGCTTTAATGGTTATCAGTTCTTTCCCCCACTCTTACAGGATAGATTTCCTAAAATAGCAGTAAGAAATAATTCTTACCTACCAATTACTGAGATAGTTATAGAATCTCCTATTGGACCACCCTTTGGCTAAATGTTTAAAGCTCAACTAAAATGCAAAGTAACAGCACCGTGGCAATTATGGCTATAATGTGACAAAAGAATAAGTCAGTTTCACCCAAGAATGCAAAATTTTGGATCTGTAGTTAATGTGTAATTATTTCCATTTTACAGAAATTTTTATGGCCTGTAAAGAAACCAAAACACATCAGCCAAAATAGTTCTAAATTAGGCTTTTTCAATTTGATCCAGAAAATATTACTTTAGAGATACCACAGTTTTGGCAGTACATTTTTTAATCTAATGTTACTGAATTGATTTTTTCTGAATTGTTAGATTGGGTGGGTTAATGCAGCATAACTCTCTGAGTTCTTTTGGGAAAGATGATAGTCACTTGATACTGTAATATACTGAAGAGAAAGACACATGTCTCTAGATACGGTTAGAGATTATTGCAAATCACAAAAGAGATCATTATTTGACTGTCTCATATGTGAGTAGGAGTGATGTCTACTAGTGACTTTAGTAAAATATATACATACACACAGAACATATATTTGTTTCAGTCATTCCATGCAATAGTGGCCAATGGTGGGGGTGTGGTGGAAGTGAATTTAAGCCGATAGAAGACTAACAGCAATAAGAGTATAACAGAAGGTACAAGGCACCAAAGAGGAAATCATATGAGAAGCAGATGATTATAAATCATAACAGACTGGAGATAGATTCACATTCTGAAAATCTTAAAGAGACAAAAAGTATGAGGAAGGAAAAGAAGAAATGACTGGTGAAAATTAAGAAATGACACACCTAATAAGATCAGTGAAAATACAGATAATTATTAATGGTTTGTCAAAATAGAAGAATTCACATTTGAAAAAAGCTACACACACACACACACACACACACACACACACACACACACACTATATATATATGAAAGCTGTCCAGAAAAATAAAATCAGCCATTTCAGTAAATGCCTCTATTTTTCATATTACATGACTGGATACTTTCCTGACATCCTCATATATAATAACTAATAGGAGACTATATAGACACAGATAAAGCAAGGCATAATGATTGTATAAAATGCTCTTTACCCTAATGTAGTCATTGTTATTTTTTTTAAAAAAAGCATAGACCAATAATACAAATAGATAAATACTAAGTGCTATAACAGAAGGAAAGAAGTCTGAATATTTTCTAAGGAACAAAATGTTCTGCACTGTCTTGAAGGACTATGAGGGAGCAACAGAAATGTTAGGATCCTATTTCTGGGTCTTTCATTGGACCAAAGAGCATCATCTTGAACAAGCAATGACCTGGGCACTGACTCAACATCTTGACATGGCCAGAAACCATCTTGACATTGCCAACCTCCACTGGAGACTGATAATGTTGGTTCCAGTCTTGGATATTTTCAGGGAAATGGAAAATAAGTTAACCATCTGCCTTTCATAAGCTGTAGTTTTAAAGCAATGATATTCCAAAAATAAAATCTAACTATATGCCACAGAAAAAAATATTAAACTACTAATGATATCTATTAGTCAGGTAATACAACGGTAAGATTCCATTTTCCCACGGAGTTCTTTGCATGAAGTCATCAGTGTCAAAAAATATTGTCTGATTGCATTAAAAAATTACTTTTCTGAATTAAAATTTTAAAAATTACTAAAAAATACTTAAATGTGAAAAAAAAGTCTGTTACAATATGAGGGACAAGAATAAAATTCTTAGAGAAGAAAGGAATAATGTTAATCATGAAGAAAATTAAAAAACCCTAAAAGACAAAGGCATGAAAGACAGGTTTTTAAATATGAACCTCATTAGTTACCTAAGAAATGCAAACTAACACAATGATATTTCACCTATAACCAGAAGAAATAAATATTGTCATATGCAAGTCTGGTGAGTGGACCATGAGACAAGTATACTTTTATATCTTGAGAGAGAAAATACAGTGAAGCTGTCTTTTTGGAAAACAGTTTAGGATCTGCTAGTTTCACAGCTGAGAATCCATTCTAAGTTAATAATCCAAATTACAGGTAAAAATATATGCACACAGATGTTCCCTAGAAATTTGTATATAATAAAGGAAAATGTCCAACAATGAAAGAACTGTTAAGTAAATTGTGATATATTCATATTACACAGACATATGAGGGCTGTCTGGAAAAAATTCAGCCACAAATGCCTCTATTTTTCATATTACATGGCTGGATATTTTCCAGACAGCCCTCATACAGAGTTTTTAGTTACATGGGAAAATGTTTATGATAAATTGTTACATAGAAAAAAGGACTCAACATTTTACATTATGTCAAACTTTGGTCTGTATGTGCATTTATGTCCATACCTACACATACACATAGAAAACAATGTGCTGAAATCACTCTTTCTATGCATATATTACTTTTAATGAGAAAAACATAATTAAATAAATAAAATGTTCAGTTTTCCAATAATGCTATGCATCAAGAACTAAATATCATTTTGGAATTAATAAACTGAGTTTACAGTAACTGAGGATCCCGAGAATCCTAACAGAGTTTCTGCAGGGCTAAGCGAAACCTATCTTCACCATCTACAAACTCGTCATTTAAACGAAGTTGAAAGCCAGACATTTTCAGGATATCAAATAACATTTATGACTGAGATACATTTGGTATGCTAAATACAAATCATTCTTTTCTACTTAGGTGTGCCAAGAATGTCTATGTAAACCTTAAGACAAAGCAGTATATATTTAATACAGTGTAAAACACATTTCTTGCCAAGAGTCATAAGGATCCTACAGTTCTTCCAAACAAATCCAATTTCAGTCAATATTATAATTCTATCATTCATAACATTTTCCCTTCAAGGGTTATAAAGATTATTTATCCTAATTCTATAGTTTTTTAGATTCACTTACATAGAAAGCTACATTTTATTTCTAAAATGTAGATGTATGTCTAATTAGATGAGTAAGCACCCTCCCTCTGCCTCAACAAAAGGTATCTCAAAGACTTGTGTTGTCAATAAATTGACTATTATTTTTCAATGCCACTAAAAGTAGGAAGCTTACTTTTCTCATTTCTATAGCTAGCTTGCATAATCATGTTGTCATTGAAACATGTGAGTAATTCTGAAATGTCTCTTCATTATGACATGGTCCAAATTGATAACAGGTTCTTGATTGATAACATATATTACGGAGGACACAAAATCTATCAGCCCACCCTTGTAAATTCTCCCTTAATATATGAGAAACACTTTTATATCCAAAAGCCTGGTTATTTCCAAAGTCTTTTGTATTTGCCTTTCCAACTATCCTTCTCTTTCAATATATTCTATAATATAACCTCGAATAAAACTAAATTTAAATTAATTTTATTTTGAAAAATTTCCAACATTCCTTGTTGAATTCTACAGTATCAAATATCCATGATTGGAGTTTCTAAACTATTTTCTCTCACTCCCTTGCAGATGTATTTTTAATCTTGCTTTAGCATTTAAGGATTGTCCAATTTAAAATTAAAAAATGATAACAAATTTTTGGCAATTGTTCACAAAACTAATGCCATTATAAAATTTGGAACCTATCAGATTAAAAAAAAAAAAAGCCACAAACCGCACAAAGGTGTGTTTCTAACCAATGCCGCAGAGACCATAATGTGTTCAAAATGCAATTTAGGATGCTCTCCAATGACTGTTACACCCTTACTCAGCATGGTTTATAATTATGGTATTATGAAAAAAGCCAAAGAAGAAAATTGCATCTGTCATTTTCACAACTATTTTCCCCAGGTGCCAATGATCACTCAGGTAGCAGAACAAATGCCCTGTGACAGAGCTGTGGGTTTCCAAGTCCTTCTTCACTCTCAATCCATTTTTCTGGACAACAAAACTACCCCACCATTACCACCATTTGCCCCAAAAACTCTACTGTTCTTTATTTCAGTGATGTAGCTATGGCTAAACACTTCTCTGAAAAAAATAGTCACTTGGCAAATAACAACCAAGTACAATAGTTACTTACATTGTCTCTGTGTTTTTCCTTCATATATACTATAAACATATTGAGCTCTGAAAGTACATGGCTTTCTGCCTAGATACTCACTATTTGGTTTATTCTAATGTGCTTGGTGAGAATCTGTTAATACCCCTTAAGTTTTGTTGTGGGTAAATCCGTCAAAAAAGTCACTCGTACCAAATCAGTAAATGCTGTTTATTCCCCTCAGTGTCTTACCCCTAAGAGACACCCTGGGAACAAGGAGTGAAAGGAATTGCAACAGAAAACTAAACTTGAACTATAATTACAATGAATTGTTTCCTACAACTTCAATACTGAAGAAAAGCCAAAATAGAAGTATGATAGTCACTGTTCAAAAAAGATCATTCTCTCTCTCTTCACAGGGTCACTATATCAAAACATTTGGGACTCTGAGGACACTGGGATATGCTGAAATGGCAAAACATCAGTGCCATGTCTAATGCAGGTGAAAGTGTGAGGTAACAATTTTTAGTTTCTCATAGCAATGCTAGCTTGCTTATATACCATATAACCATGTCGATTACTGATTAGATTATTGAGTATAACATTTTAAACACGTTGTAAGACAGGTGAACTGGTTAATGTTATAATAAAAAAGATTTTAATATGGAAATCCTTGGTGGCTTTTTCATTTTAATCCATAATATAATGTGAAAGTAATATCATGTGAGGGCACTTCTTGAGTTCACTTGGATGTATGATGACAATGAATTTGTTGATTTGTGTGTGTGCTTTTATTCCTCTTGGAGAAGAATAGTAAATAACCACTAATGCTTGATACAGCTGCCATGCTGAAATGACATCATGAAAATCCCTTTTATTCTTCAAATCCTCTTCTTTGTGGACTTGCATTGCCTGCCTTTAACTATGAAGCCTTCCCAGTCTTGACCTTCTCTTTGAAAAATCAAATAAAACAATAATCCTACTTTACCAGCATTTTTTATAGCACATCTAGAAAATTATGTCCACTCTGAACACCTCATTTTGAGAAGAACAATAGAAAACAAGAATGTTAGCAAAAAGTAATAGCCTGTGTGGTAGGAAGATTTGGGAACAATAACATAGAATAATACCTGATAGAACTGAAGGTGGCTCACTTGCAAGGAAAAGGGCTTAAAGGCGCCTGAAGAATCATGAATGAGAGGAGGACAAAATGGCGACTGGAGAGGAGGTACCTAAAGCCTCTCCCAGAAAACACAATTGAACGGCCACCCAGGAGCCAAGAAAGAGGACCGACCTAGGTGACAAAAAAACGGCAGCTGAGACATCCACGCATCGCAAGTAAACACCTAGGGGTTGGAGAGGGGCGAGCGGGAGAGAGGGGACGGAGCAGAGACGGATCGCAACAGGACCTGATTGTGGCTGATTGCAGTGTATGGGAGGGGAGAAGCCAAGAGGCAACAAGAGGAAAAGCCCTGGCAAAGCAGCAGGACAGTGGGAGTCCATTGGGGAGCTAGGCTGGGGGCTTAAATTTGGAGCGGCGAGTTGGGGACAGACCTTGGGAATCAGCCTCTGGAACTCTTGAGTGGTAGCAGGGCGGAGCGAGGACTCTGAACTGCAGAGACGACGTCTTGGCTCTAGGCTCCTTTGGGACCCACAGCGCATGCGCGCGCAGCTCCTGCACAGGGATGCAGTTCCTGGTCCCAGCCCGCTGCAGAGGTGAGCCGGCTACCATGCAGCAGTGCACAGTCCCTACACAGACGGGGCTGCGGCTCCCCTTCCAGCCCGCTGCGCTGCGGAGGCGGGCTGGCTGCCGTGCAGGCAGGGCATAGCCCCTACATAGGGCTGCAGCTCCCATTCCGGCCTGCTGCGGAGGCCGACCGGCTGCCGGCGCGGCATGCACAACTCCTGTGCAGGGTTGTGGCTCCCATTCACAGCCCACTGAGGAGGCGGGCCGGTTGCTGGGGCAGGTGCATGGCTCCTGCGCAGGGCTGTGGCTCCCATTCCAGGCCCACTGCAGAGGGGGGCCAGCTGCCTTCCTACCACAGGGTCAGACCCATAGCTTTGGACTTATGTGCACGCCTGCTCATGCACCCCTGGGTCCTAAAAGCAGTGCAAGCCCACAGACTCTGCCCCAACATTTGACCACGGAAGCAGGCCCAGAAAGAAAGGCGGATTTGATAGCATTCGCCCCAGCCAGCAGGAGCAGCCTTGGCCCGCATCACCCAGCTTCCCCAGCATAGGGCAGAAGGTGGAGCTGCCCCGGTGTGCCTTTTGTTGGTCTCTCCCCTTTCCTACAACCTCCCCAACCAACTAACTAACTACAGGAAGCGGAGGGACCGTGATAGATGTGCACCACCCCTAAACGTAGCAGGAGACCAGAAATAAGAAATAAACAACCCCTCTCTCTCCTAAAACTTGCCCCCCCCAGTCCCACCTCGTGTCTGCCCTACAGCAAGACACCACAAAAGTACCAATCTGGGCTCCTGGGCACTACTGAACATAACACCCTCATGTCAAAGAGGAAGAACCCAGCAGACAGGATGAATTCCTTAAAAACTAAAACTCCTCAGAAAGAACAGGAAATTTATCAAGACAGCTTCTTAGAACTTGAAATTTCCAAATTAAGTGACAGAGAATTTAAAGTAGCCATGCTAAAGGCTGTGAGAGAAATGAAAACATACTGGCAGAGAACAATGGCTGAGATACACAACATAAAAAAGGACATGAATGACATAAAAAAGGAGCTCCATGAACAAAAGGAACAATTTAACAAAGAAATTCAATACATAAGGAAGATTGAGATGGAAATGCAAGAGATAAATAACAATAAAAGAAGTGAGAAATGAAATAACTGCCATAGGAAACAGGGCCAAACAGATGGAGGAAAGAATTAGTGATATCGAAGATCAGAACATGGAAACAGCTCACAAAGAGGAAGAGAGGGAATATAGAACCAAAAGGATTGAAAGAACTCTACAAGAACTATCTGACTCCATGAGACAAAACAACATCAGGATAATAGGAATAGAAGAAGGGATAGGGCATTCTACAGAGAACATACTCAAACAAATACTAGATGAGAACTTTCCAAACCTATGGAAAGATCTGGAAACCCAAGTTCAAGAAGAAAACAGGTCCCCTAGATACCTGGACCCTAACAGATCTTCTCCAAGACATATGGTACTAAAGATGTCCAAAACTAAGGACAAAGAGACAATTCTCAAGGCAGCCAGGGAAAAAAGAACTATAACCTTAGAGGAAAAGCCGTCAGACTGGCATCAGATTTCTCAGCAGAAACTCTGCAAGCCAGGAAGGAGTGGAATCCAATATTCAAAAATTTAAAAGAGAGGAACTTACAGCCAAGAATAAATTATCCAGCAAAATTATCTTTCAGAGATGAAGGTGGAATAAAGACCTTCTCAGACACCCAGAAGCTGAGGGAATTTGCCAGCACAAGGCCAGCACTCCAAGAAATACTGAAGGAGGCTCTTCAACCTGAAACAAAACATCAGGAAAATGGAATAAAGTTGGGCAACAAGAAAGAAACAAAAATAAAACAAAAACAAAGAAATAAGTAATGGCCACAGGAAATCCTCACATATCGATCATCACTCTAAATGTTAATGGACTGAACTCACCAATAAAAAGACACAGAGTAGCAGACTGGATGAGAAAACAGAACCCATGTATATGCTGTCTCCAAGAAACACACCTCAGCCATAAGAACAAACACAGACTCAGAGTGAAAGAATGGGAAACAATACTTCAAGCAAATGGTAACCAGGAAAAGCAGGAGTTGCCATACTGATATCTAATGAAATAAACTTCAGGTTAAAAAAGATAGTAAAAGACAAGGATGGGCATTACATAATGATAAAAGGCACAATACAACAACAAGAAGACTTGACACTAATTAATATATATACTTCCAACCAGGATGCACCAAAATACACAAAGAAACTACTAACAGATTTGAAAGGAGAAATGATGAACACACAATCATTGTGGGAGACTTAAACACCCTGCTAACAGTCATGGATAGATCATCCAAACAGAAAATAAATAAGGAAACATCAGCTCTAAACAACACATTACAGCAATTGGACATAATTGACATTTACAGGACACTTCATCCAGCGAAAAGAGACTATTCCTTCTTTTCTAGTGCACATGGAACATTCTCAAGGATAGACCATATGCTGGGACACAAAAGTAGCCTCAGCAAATTCAAGAAGATTGAAATCATACCAAGTGTATTCTCAGACCACACAGCTTTGAAATTGGAGATCAACTGTAAAAGGAAAGCAGAAAGAAACACATATACATGGAGATTAAACAACAGCTTATTTACAAAGGACTGGATAAAAGAACAAATAAAAGATGAGATTAAAAAATATATAGAAACTAATGACAATGAAAATACAACATATCAGAATTATTGGGACACAGTGAAAGCAGTAGTAAGAGGGAAATTTATATCATTACAGGCCTATCTTAAGAAACAAGAAAAATCACAAGTAAACATCTTAACATCCCATCTTAAAGAACTAGAAAAAGAAGAGCAGACAAAACCCAAAGTCAGCAGAATGAAAGAAATAATAAAAATCAAAGCAGAGCTAAAACAATTAGAGGACAGAAGGACAATAGAAAAAATTAATATTACGAAGAGCTGGTTCTTTGAGAAAGTCAACAAAATTGACAAACCCCTGGCTAGACTAATCAAAGGACAAAAGGAAAGGACACGAATATCCAAAATTAGAAATGAAAGGGGAGAAATTACCACTGATACCACAGAAATACAAAGGATTATAAGAAAATATTATGAAGAACTTTATGCCACTAAATTTAACAACCTAGAGGAAATGGACAAGTTTCTAGAAACTTATAGCCTACCTAGATTGAACCAAGAAGAACTGGATAATCTAAATAGACCAATTGATAGTGAAGAGATTAAAACGACTATCCATAATCTTCCTAAAGGAAAATGGCCAGGATCAGATGGTTTCACCAATGAGTTTTACCAAGCATTCAAAGAAGAATTAACACCTATCTTCCTCAGACTCTTCCAAAAAATTGAAGAGGAAGCAATACTTCCTAACTCGTTCTATGAGGCCAACATTACTCTAATACCAAAGCCTGGCAAAGACAACACAAAGAAAGAAAACTATAGACCAATATCTCTGATGAACACAGATGCAAAAATTCTAAACAAAATATTAGCAAACAGAATATAACAATGCATCAAAAAGACCATACATCAAGATCAAGTGGGATTCATCCCGGGAGCACAAGAATGGTTCAACATACGAAAATCAATCAATGTGATACCCCACATAAACAAAATCAAAGATAAAGACCATATAGTCATTTCAATTGATGCAGAAAAAGCTTTAGACAAGATACAGCATCCATTTATGATCAAAACACTAAATAAAATAGGTATAGAAGGAAAGTATCTCAACATAATAAAGGCCATATATGACAAGCCCTCAGCTAGCATCATACTGAATGGGGAAAAGCTGAAGCTTATTCCCCTAAAATCAGGAACAAGACAGGGATGCCGCCTGTCACCACTGCAATGGTTCTAGCCACAGCAATCAGGCAAGAGAAAGGAATCAAAGGTATCCACATTGGGAAAGAAGAGGTCAAATTGTCACTATTTGCAGATGACATGATCCTTTCTATAAAAAATTCCAAAGATTCCACCAGGAAACTATTAGAAACAATAAACGAATATAGTAAAGTCACAGGATACAAAATCAATGTAAAAAAATCAACAGCATTCCTATATACAAGCAACGAATCCACAGAAAAAGAAATGAGGGAGTCAATTCCCTTTGCTATCACAACAAAAAGAATGGAATACCTGGGAATTAACTTAACGAAGAACGAAGAACGTGACAGACTTATACACTGAAAACTATAAGACGCTTCTGAAAGAAATTGGAACAGACTTTAAGAGGTGGAAAAATATCCCCTGTTCATGGATAGGAAGACTTAACATTGTTAAAATGGCCATTCTGCCCAAAGCAATCTACAGATTTAATGCAATACCCATCAAAATCCCACAATCATACTTTCATGAAATAGATAAAAGAATTAGTAAATTTATATGGAACCATAAAAGACCTCGAATTGCCAAAGCA
>PVJL010000698.1:198905-265247 GCA_004026885.1 Lyroderma lyra | reverse complement strand
CAAGGCTGGTGGCATTACATTCCCTGACTTCAATTTATATTACAAAGCCTCAATAGTCAAAACAGCTTGGTACTGGCAGAAGAACAGAAATACAGACCAATGGAATAGAACTAAAAACCCAGAAATAAACCCACAAATATATGGACAAATAATTTTTGATAAAGGAACAAAAAACATACAATGGGGAAAAGATAGCCTCTTTAGTAGGTGGTGCTGGGAAAACTGGAAAAACATATGCAAAAGAATGAACTTGAGCTGTGACCGCTCTCCATATACAAAAATTAACTCAAAATGGATTAAAGACCTTCATATCAGACCTGCAACAATAAACTGTATAGAAGAAAACATCGGTACTAAGCTTATAGACCTAGGACTCAAGGAAGACTTCATGAAACTGACCTCAAAGGCAAGGGAGGTAAAAGCAAAAATAAATGAATGGGATTATGTCAAACTAAAAAGCTTCTGCACAGCAAAAGAAACCATCAACAAGGCAAAGAGACAGCCAACTGAATGGGAGAAAATATTTGCAAATAACGCATCAGATAAGGGTCTAATATCTAATATATATAAAGAACTAATAAGACTTACAACCCAATTAAAAAGTGGGCAAAAGAACTAAACAGACACTTCTCCCATGAAGAAATACAAATGGCCAGCAGACATATGAAAAAATGCTCATCCTCATTAGCTATGAGGGAAATGCAAATCAAAACCACAATGAGATCCCACCTCACACCTGTGAGAATGGCTGTTATCAACAAGACAAGGAATAACAAGTGCTGGAGAGGATGTGGAGAAAAAGAAACTCTGGTACACTGCTGGTGGGAGTGCATACTGGTACAACCACTGTGGAAGGCAGTGTGGGGGTTCCTCAGAAAATTGGGAATCGAGTTACCATTTGACCCAGCAATCCCCCTTCTGGGGATCTACCCAAAAGACTTGAAAACCTGAGTCCGCAAAGACTTATGTACCCCAATGTTCATCGCAGCACTGTTCACAGTGGCCAAAACATAGAAACAACCAAAGGTCCCTGCGACAGATGACTGGATAAAGAAGCTGTGGTACATATACACAATGGAATATTACTCAGCTGTAAGAAAAGATGAAATATTGCCATTTGCAACAAAATGGATGGACCTGGAGACCATCATGCTTAGTGAAATAAGCCAGACAGAAAAAACAAGGAACTGTATGACTTCACTCATATGCGGAATATAAAACTGAAAGCAACAAAGAGAAATGGACAAACAAACAAACAACCCATGGACACAATCAATCGTTCAATGTTTATTTGGGGACAAATGGGTTAGGGAGGGGAGAAAGGGGAGGGGGTGGGAGAGGAGGGGGGAAGCTAAATATAAGGTGATGGAAAGAGAAGTCACACTGGGTGGTGAACTTATTACACAACAAGCTGACAATGCACTGTAGAAGTGTATGCCTGAAACCTATGTAATCCTTGCTAACATGTCACCCCAATAAGTCTAACAATAAAAATGAATTAAAAAAAAAAAAAGAATCATGAATGAGGGAAAGAGATATAAATTTCTTCTGTGGAGCCTCAATGGGCATGTAGCAGAGATTGGCCAGATGCTCAGCAAACTTACGCCATCTTCCCAGGCACCGGGCTAAAACTGTATTTCCCAGCCATTCTTACGTTTACATAGGGCTATGTAATTGACTTCTGGTCAATGGTACATGTATGAAGGACAGAAGCAATATGAGTGTGTGCCACTTCCAGGCCTGGCCCTTAAAAGCTCCCATGTGATCCTCTACGTTTTCCTGAGAGTGCGTTAGGAGCAAGTTAACAGACCTGAGCCTTGCTCTTGCTGTATGTCTGATATTCCTCTCATTCCTGTGTCTTTCTTTGTCAAGTCTTTCTGTTGTCACTTCCTTTTCTGACTCTGAGCCTTTGTTCACCTCCTTAAACACCTGTACCTGTGAGGCTACTTAAGGTCTCTTTTATAGCTTTTGTATGGGTACATTCCCTCTCTAGCCCTCTTCATGAGGGCAAACGACCCTTTTGTGTACTCTCCTGGGCCCCTCCCACCTCACTTGATAACATGCACTACATGTAGGTAACTTGAAATTTCATACTTGGGCAATTTCTGTTAGTCAACTGAAGCCAGCTCCTTAAAATAAGCACTTCTAGTGATAGAGACACATGTCTGATCTCTGCATATCTGCCCTTTGTCTTCCTCAGCCAAAACCAAACAAACAAAAAAACACACACCCATTCAGAAAATGAAGCTCCATTTGCTGAGTTAGTTTCAGATTCACAGAAACATCTGCTCATCTTCTTGAGTGGACAGGAACATTGTAGAGACTCAACAGCAGTCGGTACTAGCAAAAATGAAAATCTAGCAACTTTAGTGCATCTTTTCATGCAAACCCTGATATACTTTTAGAATAACCTCTAATGATTAACCCAGCCCAGACCTCAATGTTTAAACTGGTCAATTTTCTTTATATGAAAAAGGAACTTTTTCTCCCTCAGCCAGTTCACTTAATAAGTGTATAAACATTCCGAGTTTTTTAAAATTTTATGTTTTCAGATGAATGTTTTCCTTTCCAGCCTCCCCAAACAGTCTGAAAAAGAATCACCTGTATTTTTTCTTTTAAACCTTCTCAAGTTTCTCAAATATTTTGCTCTTAGACAGATGTTAACTTGGATTTTTCATAAAGCATGGATATGCCATGGATAGTATATGTAATGGCATAAGAAAATGAATGCTTCCACAGTTAGGGAGAATGGGCCCTCAACACTGACCAGGAATTCCACTCAAGAAGACTCACTCCGACTCTTCACAATCATCATCGTATTTCAAACTTCTCAGCTCTCCTCACACCCGCACCGCTCCCTCCTGCTCTCTCACAAAGACACTATCACTTACCTTACAGGAAAATGGACTCCCTCATCCTCTTCACATTAAGCACACAAACGTGGGTCCTGCACACCCTTCCGCACTTACTCCCCTTCTCATGAGCCAACACTATTCATTATCCTTTTTCTCTCCCAAGTAGCTACCACCTTCCTATCAATTAAATCTTTACCATTGATTTGTAAATATAACCAAATCTCTTCCATCTTATTTAAAGCATTCCCCCAAATCCTCCATGTTTTATTTGCTAGTCTCTTCTCATAAGACTGGTCTATGCTCACTATATCCAATTTCATAACCCTCACTCATTCTTTAAGCTGCTCTAATTTTTTTCCTCATCCTTCCACGAAAAACAGCTCTTACTAAGAGCACCCATTACTGCAAAGGACTTTTTCAAACACATGTAGCATTTGATATTGCTGGCCTTTCCGTCTTTATCAAAGCATATCTTCCCTTTGTTTTGATAACTATAGTGGTTTTCTGCTTATCTTTAGTGACATTCTTCGATCTCCTTTTTAGGTATATTCTCCTTCACACAGCCATGAAATGAAGTTCCTCAAGGCTTAGTTCAAGGCTCTCTTTTCCTATCACTCCTTAACATCTCTGTAGGCAATGTCACCAGTGTTCATGATGTCATTTACCACCTGCAAACTTAGGGAACACAAAAGTATATCTCCAGTCCAGACCTCTCCTCCAGGCTCCAGATATACAAATTTAAATGTCAACTCGATGTTTATGCTTGTCTCTCTCAATGTCACCCAAAATTCAAAAGGTTCAAAATTGAACTTCAAATCTACCTCCCAAATACAATCTGCTTCCAGTGTTCCAATATCAGTGAATGTGTCACCAACTATCCAATTCCAGAAACTTCCTTTTCTTCTCCTGATCCCATATTCAATCTATCACTGATTTCTGACCATTCTACCTTTTAACTACTTTGGAAACCCATCCATTTCTCTCCATCTTCTTAGCACCACTCCAGTGCAGACTCCATCATATCTGGCCGTTTAACTTCTGCAACTTTCTACTGGTCTTCCCCACGTACAACTCAGCTGGCCATCAATCCTACCTCTGCTCTGAACTAAAAAGAATAGTACTTTTAAATGACAAATCTGACTTTGTCACTCACATATTTTCAGGGGCTTTTCTCTGCTTTTAGAATTAAACATTTTTTACTAACCCAAAGGCCTTGCTTGACCTGGCCTTTAATTGTGCCTCAGGTCTCATCTGTTACCTTACTCCCCTGGGGCTCCCTCCACTACACACACACACCACTCCCCCAATGTCACTCTGGTATTTCATCAAGTCCCTGGAATTTTAATGCCCTGACTGGCTACAGAAGCTTTGCCAGCCCCAATCCCTTCAGATCTTCCCTCTGAGGGAACAAGAACAAACCTTTCTATTATTCCCTCTGGTAGCATCATGTACTATCTTTCATGGCATTTGTCATTTGCAATTTTCTATTTATTTCTGTAAACATTGACTAAATGCCTGCCCCACTAGGAGGTAAGTTTTGCAAGAGCAGAAACCTCCTGTTTTCTTCACCACTCTCTTCCCAGAACCTAGAATTGCACCCAACACACTGTAAACACTCAATATGATATTTCTAATAAATGAGCAAATGAATAAGTTGACTATTTTGCATATTTTTTCAGGGCTGTATTATCTTTAAAATACTTGAAATATTCCCACAATTGTAATAGGAATATTAGCTTCACATTTGAGCATTTTTCACAGCATACTTTATATGTATCCTTACAATGAACTCAGAACACCTTCACTACAAGAATTCTGTTCACTAGTTTGTGTATCCACAAAACTATTTTTTGAGTGCCTAAAAGATGTCAGGTACCATACAATCTCTGAAGCATCAATCCAGACTCAAAGATACTGTATTATGTAAAGAGAGGTTCAGTTATTAGGCTATGGAATTAGCTCTCTAGACTCAAATTCTGGCGCTGTTGTTTACTAATTGTGAGACTATGGATACTACTTAGTTCCACTAAGCATCTATAAAATGGGGGTGATAATACCTAACCTCATACTGTTACTGTGAGAATTAAGTAAGATAATTCTTATGAAACCTAGTTTTATGACCCAAGTAATAGCTCAGGGTACACCTAAGGTATATTCATTAAAGTTGTGATTTTCAAACAAACTAAATAATGTACAACTGCTTCAAGGCACCTTTAAGACTCTACACAGAGAGAAAGAACTAATCATAGTCTTTACATATCCCTGCCTGCCACTGTCCCTGCCAAAGGACAATGTGGCCTGAAGAATGAACACTAGGATTTATCTTCCATAACAATGTAGCCACCAGAGCTCCCTGAGACAATCCGAAGTGCCATTATGTGCATGGTCTTTCCTGAGAAAGTAAACTGAAACTAACCTCAAATCTAGTTTAAGCCATGGCATGCCATCACACGCCTCGCTAGATAAAGATTTGGAGGAGGAAAAAGATGACTCCACAAAGGGCCTATAGTCAGTCATACCAACCTGCTACAAATAAAATCTAAGGCATTCCTTAATATTATATACTTTGCTTGAAATTCCCAACATTCAAACTCAATTATTCACTCTTTCCCACTTGACCTCAAAATAAAGTATAAGAATCAGCTATTATTTAAAAATAACTTTGGGGAAAATTGTCATGAAGGCAAATTTTCAGAAACTGCTTGCTAGAATCTATTAAAGCTAAACATATTCATACATATGTCCCAGCTATTTCACTTCCTGGTATATGCCCAACAGAAATGTGTATATGTGAACCAAAAAACCTTCAAAAACTGTACATAGCAGCATTATTTGTAATAGTTCCAAAATGTAATAACCCAAATTTCCATTAATAGTAGAAGAAATACATAAACTGTGGTATATAAAATATAGTGGAATACTATGCAGCAATGAAAAGGAAAAACTGCTGTTATATGCAATACTATAGATGAATATCTCAGTGTTATCAGTCATATGAATTATCAGTCATAAAAATACATAATGAATGAACTATTTCATTTATAAAAGTTCAAAAGATAGTATTACCACTTTTGAGATAGTAAATGGAAAAAGGTATGAAGGAGAGTTCTGGGGTGCTGGTAATGCTCAATTTCTTGATCTGGATGGAAGTTACATAGTGTTCACTATATAAAAATTCATCATGATGAACACATGATTTCCATATTTTATATATTCCTGTTAAACATAATAGCTTATATAAATATAATTTTCTGAAGGATGAGCAAAGGTTAAAATAATCATGATCATGATCTTGATCAGAACTAGAGTCCTTACTCCAAATACAAGTAATGATTATCAGTCTCCTAGCACAAAAGTTCAATCCTTAGTGGGCATTAGGATTTGGAGTTCTGGTTTTAGGAACAGTTCACCTGATAGGATATTGAGCTCTAGTCACTCAGAGATTTGGACAATTTGACCCTCTTTTGCACAGTGACTGAGTAAGTGACAGCAGAAGGGTTCTGTTGTCAGCACCTGAATAAGTAGATAGAATTTTTCTGGAGTTTCATGAGTTTTTAATCACTCTTTCTGAAAAGAATCAGTTCTGCTGTCTCTCCAAGGGGTAACAGTCCTAGAAGTAGCATGTCACTCTGAGAGGGTACATGGTGACCACACTCCAGGTGAGTCCCAAGCAAGTGCATGCGATTATGCTAGAGAGGAAGGTTTCGTTAAGTTTTCCATTAAAGAAATTCTTGATCTGATACTTTAACTCTAGAACTTCTTTGAAAAAGTAATTAATGACTCAATGATGATGGCAGTTCATTCCCTCACTTCACAAATATTTATTAAGTACTTTCTATGTGCCAGACATGTTAGATGTGGCAATACACGGGTAAACAAGAGTGACACCTAGCCTGCCCTCAAATGGGGCTCTAGCCTAGCAAGAAAGACAAATAAATCAGCCAAAACAGTTAAGTGCACAGACAAGTACACATGAGAAAAATATCAAAACTAATCTGCAGCATGAATTAGGAAAGTTTCCAGGGCATCTGGCATCTCAGGTAAGTGGGAGGGAACCCAAGGAAAGACAGGGCTGAGAATAGCACAGCTGAACAGTCCAGGAGGGAGCAGAATGAGCAGACCACACCGGTGGAATCACCACAGCACAGGAAAACTAACGAGGGAGGCACACCAACAGAGGGACCATGCCAATCAGCCCATGAGAGGCATGCATGCTGACAACGCTTCCTGAATCATCTTAACACTAAGAGTTTGTGTCATGCAAAAGAAAAAAATCCTGCAACATATACTTGTATACTTTTGTTAATATTTTCTCTAAATAAAAGTTCTTTCTGGGACATTTGAGTCCATGTTCACCAGAAAATTTGCAGCTGTTTACTGGGCTGACTACCGCAGACATGAGCCCCATTAGTACACAGTCATAATATCGAGGTGAGGTCAACACACTTAATGGCAATAAATGGATCAGGAGTGAAATGTCCCCTTCACCACATTTTACATGGAATTTCTCACTTAAAGGATAATTATGCTCTCTATCCCATTCATAGTAAAGGTGAACTAATAGTCTGTTACACGATTTTACTCAACAAATCCTTGCTGCATGCCATTATGTGCCAAGGTTCTGGGGAGAACCGAGAAAGTATAAAAGCAAACATGCTGTTGATAGGCAACCTAGCAAAGTGAAAACAAGCACCCACTTTGGAATTTGATCACCTGAGCTTTAAACCCTGGCTCAACTTCTTACGAAGTCAGTGGCCTAGGGTTAGTTACGTAATTCCCTTCAGCCTGAGTCCCATATGTGTTGATAAAACACTAACCTGAAGTGTTCTGCAGGATTGAATTAAGATAATGTGTGTGAAGCACCTAAGAAACTAAGTTTTACACCAGGATGTAGTGGTTCAGAGGGAGCTGGCCGCCCAGGCTCTGGTCCACCCTTTTTCTCTTTGCACCAGCTCGCTCCCTCACTGGGATTTGCAAGCACATACATGGACACTAGTTTGGCAGCCACTCACATTCCCTGCACCTGCAAACAGCTGTCCTTGGCCACCCCTTGTGTGCAGCACAGACTTCTCTGAAAGACAGACCTGTGTCTTGGCTTAGGACCATGTGGGCAGAAAATCCCAGGATCCAGATGCCCTGACCATGACCTATAAAAGGAATGGGCATGATTCCTTGATCCCACAGAATCTTTACTCAGTGAGGAATGGTGTGACCAGAGGAAGACTAGGCTGGTGTTCTCTAATGTGCTGGGCCAGTCTAAGGGAGTATGATTTTGAAGTAAATGCTACAGGAGTGAAAGAATTTTTAAGACATAGTCTTTGTACCAGACTATTTCCTCTACTGTGTTTCTACAACGATCTGCGTCCCTAAGCCACCCTACTCTTATTTTAGTAGTAGTGCTACTCATGTTCTTTTTCCCTTTCTTGTTTGAAACTCTCTGAATCTCTAACAAGTCTAAGATCTTGAGGGATTTGCTCATTGCTCTGTATATCCCACAATACTCATTAGACAAAAGAAATAAAACCTAATCTAAACTGTGTTCTCTGGTTGCTGTCAGTCAGTGTGCAGATTTAAATAACTATTTCAGCTATTGTTAATCATACTTTGTGTAGTGACAGTTTTGGAGGTGGTGAAAATTTTAGAAAGCTAAGACTAAGTCTGAGAAATGACACCCATAAAATTAAAAGAAAAAAATCAGTATCAGCCAAGGCTGATAGATTCTTGTCTGTCTTTATGGCCACATAATTGTCCAAAATATGTCTATTCAAATTAACAATACATTTTTAAGTAGCCAACTTAATGTACCTATATGAGGGCTGGCCAGAAAAAATCCAACCATAAATGCCCCTATTTTTCATATTACATGGCTGGATACTTTCCAGACAGCCCTTGGATGGATGAATAGATAGATAGATAGATAGATAGATAGATAGATAGATAGATAGATCAATCCCTGATTCACACACAGGAGTCCTCACTTTGTCAAGGAGACATATGACTCATTAAATAGTCAGAAAGAGAAGAGTAAAACCCCCAACACAAATGTCAAAGGGTAGAATACCCTGAGCTCAGAAATGATAGCCTATGCTCTGTGTCAAGGTAATGCAGGTTCAGGGTCCTGATGTTCTAGGTGGGTATGCAAAGCTTGATAGAACCTGCCCAAGCCGACGGATTGCCTCTAGGGTCCAGGCAGAAAAGTCTGTGAGCTGAATGGTCAAATGCAAAGACAAAAAGCCACGGCCTTGTACTGGGCTGCAGCACTATGCTGATCTCTCTGTAAGGATGCTCTCGTCCCTTCTAGTTCCATATATGACTTGCTCCTCACTGATTTACTGCAGGGCTTGTCTTTGAAATACAGATGCTAACCTGCTGAAATATTCCCAAGGCTGAAAGCTTAAAATATATGAAAGATGAATAAGTACACCTGAGGCTCCAAGGACTAATGCCATAAAACTGTCATTGTTTCTCACCAAATGTTCTTTCACCCACACACTTGATGTGCATCTGAGGCTCGTTCACACTGCATATGGCTGCGGACAGAAAACGCCTCGGTTCAAAAGCAGCACAGTGGGTCTGGAAGAGTCTTCTGCTCCAGTGCTGGCTCCTTCGTAGTTTTAGCTCCAAGCCTTGTCACCCTAACAGAAGGGTGCTGAACTCAGAAGGTTCCAAATATGGGTTGCAGCTCTGTGGCTTATTTGCTAATATGTAGCTTGAGCAAAGTATTATTTAAAGATCTAACATGTCAAAAGCATCTACTCTCTGCTACCTTTACACGTGGCAGTATTTTCAACCAACTAAACAAAGGAAAGTATATTCTGATGAAAAGAAAAAAAAAAAAAACTTCAGGAAAAGAGTCCCTCAGTCTCTCCCAGGAGTCATCGTAGGTAGTTAAAACTCTTGCCAGGAATTCTTGACATCTTTAACTCCAGGAGCAGTGCCCTTTAATCTGTTTCCTTCTCTCTGAGCACCTAGATGAGGGTGCTACGCCCCACCCACTCGGCCCTCATTAACAATGACAACTACTGAAGGACTCATTATTACAATTCCGGCTTTCCTTGTCTTGCCTGAATATTACTTTAGCAATTTATTCAATGAAAATGTATGGAATAGATTTCTAAAACACTAAAAGGAATGAAAAGAACAGAAAGAATACCACCTCTATCTTTAAGAGGCTCAGAGTATAGTTACAGAGGGAAAGAACATTGAAAAATATAAATAACAATAGAAAACAGACTAAGTTCTAAAATGAATAGTTTACACAAGTGTCATAAGCCCTAAGGTGGGAGCAATGACTACAGATGGGGCCGGGGTGGGCAGCAATGCAGGGGATGGAATTGGGGTCCACAGAGGAGGAGGAGGCATTGGAGTTGGGTGAAGGGAAAGCACTGTCAGAGCAGGGGTTCCCTACATCTTTGAGCAGCGGACCCTTGGTAGGCCTGAAGTTGACAACCTTCTCACAATATTTTTAAATACATGCAATAAAATACATTGGCTCACAGAGGGAATCCATTAGAGTCATTTCTTCTGCGGTGCTTATTTTGAAATCATGAATTTGCTCCAAGGCATTTGATACACTAGAGAAAAAAGTGGGGCATCACACAAATTTCATGTTTGCCTGTGCATCGTGCCGTCTACAGGAAACACGAGATGAATACAAAATCGGCACCCACTGAACCCAGCCACATGACACCACACTCAGACGTGTTCACCCCAAACT
The DNA here is from genome assembly GCA_004026885.1 of Lyroderma lyra. Lineage (NCBI taxonomy): Eukaryota > Metazoa > Chordata > Mammalia > Chiroptera > Megadermatidae > Lyroderma > Lyroderma lyra. Next base: position 254,675 of record PVJL010000698.1, on the reverse strand, counting down.
TCTACCGGCTTCCTCCGTTCACCACGTGTCTTGCCAGCTGTATCCATCCACACCTGATGTTGCAACTTTCCATCTGAGTTCAAGTGACCTCACTTCACGTGGTAACTCAACAAGCTTCGGCCATTCCACAAGCGCACTTCAGCTCCTTTTCAAGGGGAAGTGCCATATTTATTCTAATATTGAAGAATCTATGTATTTTTTTAACCATTTAAGATACAACTGTGCATAACTATGCTACCATTTGTATTAGGCTCTTAAGGTTTTTAATAACTTTTTTTTGTAATTGATAAACTTTTTGAGTGTTATGCTCCAAATTTCAAGTTTCCCGTGAACCCTATTGTTTTTATTATGTGATTTTGCATAGCAGAGTGATTTTTAGGAACATGTATGTTGCAATATAACAGAAATGACTATATATTTAAAATATTTTAAAAACAAATTTGTAAAACAGTAATATGTATGCTTTTTTATTAACATGTTAAATTACAAAATCTAGAAGTTGGCCAAATAAACTACCATAATCTCAACATATGATAATCACAAATGATATATGGAGATATCTGTAACTGTAATGTGACCTAAGAATACTGTGATTTCATTAATGACAAAGCCACAGACAGGTACTTCTAATACTCCTATGATTTGTTATCAGTTGACAATTAAAGAAAATGTTAAATTTCAATAACACTTTGACAACAATAATGATTCCATTTTTCCCCATTTCAGTTTCACTGATGCCCTAAATTCTATCTTTACCCTTAAGGTAAAGAAACCCTATTGTAAACAGAGTAAAAGGTAAAGAGCACTTCTATCAGAGCAACTGAAGTAGGCAAAAGCATTAGGTGATGAAACCAATAACATAATGGAGAAGAGAAAAAGAAAGAACATACAGAAATACAGAATGGGCCAATATCAAGCCCAGATAAGATTTCCTTATGATTTTTATATGTGAGAGAGTTATGACCCAGGGTCACTCTACCTGTCCTAGCCATGGTATCAAGTCACTAACTCAAACTCACATCATCAACCAACACATTGCCTTTGCTGCTATTACTGGGTGTACTCATCGCTTTCCAGTATGAATTTATCCATATGCTTTTTCTTCCCCAAATATGACATAATGAAAAGATCACTTTAAGTTTTTCTATTGTCTAAACATCTTGCCAAGTTTATCTTCTTGAAGACCTGGTTATATAAACATAGGTTATATAAACATGTCCTATTATCCATCATGAAAAGGCAAATTCTGATACCTCATATCCAATCCCAATTGATTAACAGTGCTCTGTTGATAACTGCTTCTAACCTGATAGCTCCCTACATAATAACTGTCATCTTCCAATCTTAGAAGCTCATAGCATTAATTTGCTCATCTTCTCAGGTTATGGTGGGGTGCATAGAATAGTTGCTATAAATCACATTACAGACCTTAAGCAAAATTCACTGCGGGTATTTCAGTAGCTACAGGGTAACGTCTTTAAGCATCAAAATTCCAAGTCACCTGCTGCTGACCTTATGTCTATGCCAATCCCTGGCACCAGGCTTACACATGTTCTCTCGAACCCCATTTGCAGAGTCCTTGATCCCTGACCCATGTGAACTCCTATTGAGGAGGCCCGTGTCCAGAGTCCCCAAGCTGCTGTTCCAGCGTGCTGGCCAGCCAACCGAGCTGGGTGGCAGAAAGAACTCTGAAGGGGAGGGACCGGGTTTTCTTGCAAACATGTCAGTCATTTTTCCTTCCTCAGTTACCGAGACTCTGAAACTTGCCAAATAAGCACAGATGGGAAAGGAGGAATTAATGAAACGTTGGACTCCCTACCTCTGTTTCTATCAGCGCTGCTCAGCTTCTGCCTGCTTTATATATGCACATTCCGTGTACCTTTAAAAAATAGATTCTATTTGCAATCAGAATAAAAGGTTAAATATCCCTGAACAAGACCACCTCCAAGGTCTCTTCTAATCCCAGTTATCTAGAGCAAGACACACCAAGGGCCTGTTCTGTGAGCGTAAGTAGACAGCCACCTTTGTGTGGTAAGAAACCAAAGATGCCTACCCCAAACCCTCTCTTTCACATGCTCCTCATAATTTGCATCTTCAAACCTAGGAGGCAAAGATGCTATTGGTAAATCATTAACTATTAGCATGAACATTTTAACTTACGTTTAACTATTATCTCTTTAACATCAACCAGTTTCAATCAGTTTAGCAGCACAGGCTGGGCTGTGAGGCCGGAGAGCTCATCTCTGGGGAGACGGGGAATGAATGGGGAAGTGCAAAACCGAGGGGCGACCACTCAGACCAAACACTCACAACTTGCTTCCAGGTATCTGTCCTGCCTTGCTTGCTTTAAAACAGAAAGGTAAGACTCATCTGAGTACAAACCACAGGATTGCCCAAAGCATTTTTAAGTAGTTTATTCTTTAACATAGAGTAAGAAGAGCCTACTTGAAAGTGTCTTTCTTTGGCTTTGCTTCCAGTAATGTGAAAATAGAGACCACTCATTTTACATACTATTACCTTGAATCAGGAGAACAGTAGACTGAAAATACCTTTTTGTTTTATGGCGATCCTGAAAACTAGCAAGCACTACGCTCTCTTTGATAACTCAGGAAAAGTTTATGTTCTTAAGGGTGGAAATCTAGCACCCACTTTGCCATTTCCGTAGCATGTATTTCAGCTACTTCAGAGTGCTCTCATGACTTGCTGAGTTGCACCCCTCCACTACAGAGCTTGGCACCAAGCTGCCTTGGCAGAATCTTATATTGGTTTACAAACTGGAACACTGAGAACTTTGCTCTTCAAAGCAGTCTTGCTTCTATCATTCATTCATGTGCAAGCAAGTGAATTTCCTGTTACATACAAAACTCTCATTCTCTCATCTCCTTTGAGGTTCTCCTAAAGTGTCTTAATAGTGGCTGATGCTGCTCATGACCCAGACCTCTTCTCCTGGCATTATCTTTCCCTTATTTCCTTCTCTGTATGCTAATTTCATACTTAACTCCAACTTTAACAGTTCCCACAGTGGCCGTACCGAACCAAGATAGGGTTTCCATACAAAATACAGGATGCCCAGTTAAATTAGAATTTCATATAAGAACTAAATAATTTGTAGTATAAGTATGTGCTATTATAATTTGCTAGTTCTGGTAACACTATACCAAGGTAAAGATCCACTACCCAATTGCTTTAGATCAATAAAACATTGATCTAAAAAGTTATGAAACTAAGCTAACTGCTTAAAATACAAATTTATAGATCAATGGTTCCCGGAGTTGAGAGTGTACAGAAATGTTGGCTACAAAGGGGCACAAGGGAATTTTGGGAGAAATCAAATTATTTTAATATATTGATTCTGGTGGTATTTATATGAACTTATGGATATGTCAAAATCTGTATGATTGTACAATTGAGAGAGTGAATTTCCCTGTAAGTAAATAGCACCTAAGTAAACCTGACTTTAAAAAGTGGAAAATAAATGTATACTACTCAGTCTCAGATGGACCTCACACATTTCCTATATCACTTTATCCCATTCTAGGCATCACCAGAGTAAAGATCCTGCAACAGCTATTCTGTTGTTGGGGTTTTTTTTAATTATTTTTAAGCCTACAATTCCAGCACCAATCCCTCTCTGTGAACAGATTTTTCCAGTCACATAACAAACATATAATATTAATTGGATCTATGCCAGGCTCAGAAAATACAAAAAATGAAAATAGAATCACTACCCTCACCCCCTCCCAAAAAAGAATCACTCACTGGCTAGTGGACAGAGAGACACAAATTTAAATTAAAAAAAAAAAAAAAGACACACAGTATAAAAAAAGGTGTAACAGTTACAAGATAGGGGAATAGCAAGCACAAAACTCTCTTTGATGACTCAGGAAAAATTCAAAATGCTTGAGCTCAGCCTTCAAAGTAGGGAGCTATACAATTAGATATCGGAGGACCAGTATCCAGGAAAGGAAATAGGTGATAAGCTGAACAGGTGGGTCAGTACAAACCATGAAAGCCCTTGTCATTCAGGCATTACCATAATTGTTGCTTGTAACAGAAATTGATTCCAGCTAGCTGAAATACAAAAAGTGAACTCTGTTGGAAGGAGATGCCGGTAGACTAAAGCACCAAATACAAAAAAAGGACACAAGCAAACAAACAAACTCAGGGCATTCTGGATGCCAGAGTAAAAAGGACAAGAGCCATGCAATAGTGGGAATATGACTGGAATGCTGCTACTGTCACCACTGAAAAAATGGATACTACCACGGACACCACAAATCAATTTTAACAGTCTCTTGATATTGACTCACTTGCTATAGTGTCAGTCCTGGCAGGAGAACGTGATTGGTTGATCCTGGGTCACATGACTATAGCCAGCACCTGGTTGTCAGAGGCAGAGAAAGGTGAAAACAACCTCTATCTATGATGGTACACAACAGACAACTGCCCAAACTTGGAAAGTAGGTAGAATCTGGGCAGTCAAAAAAATGACACCTGTCAAAATAACTCTACTCTCTTTATCATAGTTAGTATCCAGAGCCTTTGACTAATAATTGGGCTTCTCTGATATTTCTAACTCTGATTCCTACAACTGAAAAGGAAAATTCTCTTCTCCAACTTGTTAACATCTTATCTATAGGATGTCATGTTTAGACAGAATGATACTTTGTTCATCTTTTGCTTGTCTTTCCATTTTGGTATGTGCTTTTTGAAGGTAGGTATTTCACGGTAGTCATTTGACTTTCCATTTTCCCTTGTGCTGAGCACAGGCCTTCCATGAATACATGTGCCATTGGTAATGTGCCACTTTCCTTCGGCAGGGTCAAATCTCTTCCAAATCAGACCTTTTTAGTTCAGCTCACAAGAAATCCTTGCCCTAAAGGCCTTGAACTAAACCTCAGTAAGACAGATTATAAACCAGCCCAAACCACTGACGATTATCTTGATACACATGTGGCTTTAGAGTCGCCTAAGAGCTGGCACAAAGCATGGACGAGGCTAACAGTGAAGTCTCTGAAGTACGCCAAACAGGGATTTGGGCCCTCAGTGATACACTCAGGGGATCTCTGCTTACAGTGCCTTTTCTGACATTGCATAAACTAAACAAAAGAAAGAGTCTGAATTGTCGCTTGTTTGGCAAACTACATAAAAGAACCTGTGGAGCATCACATCATTGTTTTTTCTAACCTAGGGGAGAAGCACAATGTGTTCACTTGGCTCAGGAAGAAAAGGAATTAAATTTGTGGATAGTTTCACTTCCCCACATGAACACAGAAATATTTAAAGAGGTTATAATGGGAATTTTATCTCCAGCTTCAGACATTGCCCTTAAACCATCGTTTATCCTTTCAGCCATGATTAGCACGTGGGGAGGCTTCAGGCCTCCCACCTCTCCAGGAAATCATAATTGCCTCCTTTCCTAAATTATTGAAAAAGTGAATAGGACATAACCCCATTATGTCCCTTCACAAAGCAGTCACATCATTTAAAAATAAAAAAGCAAACACTATCTCAAAGATACCATCATTGATAGCCAAGTTTAAGTTTTAACCAAATAAAATTTGCAGCTGAAGGTGACTAAGTGGAGTTGTATGAATATTCCAGATAAGCAGTATAAGAAAAAGTTACAAAGTGCAGAAAAGGGTTAGAACAACCCAATTATGTACAAAAACAAATTATAATAATATAGACAAGGACATTCTCCTCAGAAAGGGACTAAACACACAAATATTGGCCTATGTTCTTCTGTACGTAATGAAAAGGAGAAAGAATATTTTCCCAGTCTTAAACCCTTCTGTGAGTTTTTATCCTGAACTTCTGTTACCATCCAGTTCGTCAGCACATGTGAGCATGCTCTCTAGAGAACTATTTTATTTTCACAAGTGTACCATAAAGCACCATGCTGACTGAAAGGAGTGCAAACCCAAAGGGAAGTTGGGCTCCCCTTTCATTATGATTGTCCATCTAGTGAGTCAGAGCAACGTCTTAAAACTGTTCTCAATGGAAAGTGACTTATTTTTTTTCTATTGAACTCTCAATCATTCCACAAAGAAGACTAAAAATCATAAAATGCTAGTGTCACAAAGATCACTGAACTTCTATCATATCACAGAAGAGTAAACTGGGAATAAAGTGATCAATTGACCTACTCAAGGTCATATTCCAAGGCCAAGCCGGAGTCCAGGCTTCCCATCTCCAGCCCAGGGCCCCTCCTGCTGCCCTTCTGTTTGCTGTCCACACCACAGTGACCACCACAGTCACTGCCTTCCCCAGAAGTGGCTGCATCTGGATTCTGGGAGATCCTTTGTACCTGAGAGCAGAGTCACCAGTGGTTAGCTCGTGCTAACCCCAAAGATGGAGCTAGAAGGGTAAGGAAGAACTGTTGTCACTGTGATCCTCTCCAGGTTCAGGGTGCTCATCACATACTTCTCCCACTGTGTGGCTCACCTCCATGAGTAACTCATCCCACTCCACAGGTGTTGTGATTCATCTATGGACATCAAGGTTAAAGTTTCTGGAAGAGCCTTAGAAGAACCAAAACTAAGGACATTTAAAGACACAAAACACAGCACCTTCCATCCTCATCGCCTTGTTAGTCCTTAAAGCTGAGAGAAGAATTTCATACACAGAGCATTTAGCAAGCAAAGACAACGTGTTTTGATTACCTTGCCTTTAAAAGAACACCATCTCTTTTACAGAAAGAAAGGCTGGAAAGCCAAGGCCAAAGCTGACCTAAAACAGGGTGGTTATATGCTGGCGTTAACTTGCCAACCAAACACAAACCCATCAGCCTTTTACCCCATACCAATGTTTGATTGACATGAATTCAGAGGCAGAAAAGAGCGACAAGAAGTAGTAGCTCCTGGATCCCACGGGTCTTAACGTCTCTCTTTAGGTAACTGTTTTCCTGATTGTGGCACACAAAGCAAAATCATTCAATACATTTTCAATCCATAAGAAGGAATTTGCTTCTCTGGAATAAAGTAGAGAATTGATGTCATTGTCAACCTCAACTTGTGAATGGCATGGGACATGCTCATGTGTTCCTGGAAGGCAGAGGAGAATAAGGGAGTCTTGGTACTTGATAGTTAGTCTCCTTCATTATCAAAAGGCTCATCTCTCTTCCTGGATATCAGTTTTCTTAGCAGTAAAAAGGGGAGGCTGAACTGTTAATAGATGTGCTTTAAGATCATTCCCTGCATTGTCATTTTAAGTAATCTATAATTCTGAGATATCCACGTACTTCGTTTTGCATTTACTTATTTCTCCCTCCATTTCTGCTTTATTAACATTACCCCCATAGTGCTTAAGAATGCGAATATACCAGCATGGTGATGTAAATTTGGATATTTTTTAGCTTCAGTTTCCTCATTTTTAAAAAGAGGGCACCCATTTCATGAAGTCACTGAAAGTCCTGACATCACATTAAAATGAGAGAAAAAACCCAAGAGGCAGGAGCAGTAAGTGATATGAGGGAAGCAATGAAAAACTATTAGCTGTTATTGTCTTTCATCACTTACTTGAGTTCTGGTCTTAAACATAAAGAATACAGCATTGGAGAAAACCAGACAGCCCTTAACTCTTTGAAATCAATAACTATTCTTTCTGAGGAGGGGTGTAATTGGAAAGCCAAAATGAAAAAGACTTCACAACATTCTAAAACCCAAAACGTTGCCATTTTTTTCACACTGATAAAATTCTCTCAGGAAGGATTTAACAAAATGCTACAATAAATAATGTGATTTCAAAAGGCAAACAACTCAAGGGGGCACTTTGGCAAAGCCTAGTGATGATATATCTGGATGGAATTTTAATTTTATGTCTATGCTTCAAAGAAGCAGCTGGTGGGTCTGTTAAGGCATCTTGTCAAGCTTTTGATTCCCTTGAATTCCTTAATTTTAGTATTGATCTATGGAAAACACCAAAAAAAAAAGAAAACAAACAAACCCTCATTCTTTCAGTTTTGTAAGGCACAGCTAAACTCGAGCCCCAAAGATATTAGAATGTATGAGAAAATTACTAATTTTAAAGTTAATTTGCAAGGGTCTTGCTACAGGACTGTGAATATTACTATCACGCTCTCAAAACTGCTTGTATTCTTTAGAACTGGCCTTGGCTCAATTCTGGTCACCTATGATCTAGGTTTGGTCACTCAGCACAGGGCTGATTGGAATAGAAACTTAAAGGAGGCATGTGAAACACCTCTACCTGACCAGACACCGAAAATTCTGAAATGACTAGCAACCTGATGGTGGCAGAGCCCAGAAAAGAGGAACCTATGCCGGAAATAACCTCCTGGCACCCGATCTATAAAGTATAGCCACAAAAAAGATGTTGTTACTCTGCAAATGCCACTAATGATGATGACGACAGTGGTAGTGTTTATTGGGTACATATTAGCCAGGCATGGTTCTAAAGGCTGTAGACACAATACCTCATGTAATGCTCACAGCTCTCAGAGGTAGCAATTTTTGCTCCTGTTAGAGCCCATTCCTTGCCCTTCCCCCATTCCTCTGTGTATCACAGAGGGGCAGATGCAGGCTCAGTGATGCTCCCTGCTATTGCTCATAATTGAGTTTAGTGACCCTGCTTGGCTCCTCAGCTCTCCCCTCACCTACATAACCAGTTAAATTCACTCTAGTTCAAATAATTAAGATGACTGGGGGGTGGGGGGGGGCGTTGATTTTCTTTTTGGACCATTATTATTCTGATTTTATAGATGAGAACATTGAGAGGTGGATTGTGCAAGACTGCATAGTTAGAAGCTGGCAAATTAGGCTCCAATGTTCTTGGCTGCTGATTACATTGGCACTTCTTAATGAAACAATATAAAGGTATAAAGTTTAGAAGTACATCTAGCCCCTACTTCATGAATGATTATCCCACATACCTGAAATCTTGCTGCCAGTCCTCCCACAAAGGACATACCCAGGGTTTGCCCTGAACTATGACCTCTCTTGGGGTGGAGAGTAGTTTATACTTAGGTCAATAACAACAGAGCTCTCCATTTATGAGTTTTAGTTCTTGATTTGTCCTGGCCACTCTAAATTTACTGTTACAAAGTGAATATCATGACCTTCTTTACCTAGATACCAATCCCTTATGGAGCACAAGGTTGTATCAATTCTAAATTGGACAAAGGTATTTGTGTGACCAGGCTGAAGAACCTATAAAGACCTTCTGAGTTTCCATTAAGCACTCTTCCTACAAAACATTTCTCTTACAATCCATCCTATAACCTACCTAATGAAATCTTTAAGCAAGAGTTGATTCAGTTTTCACCAATTAACTCAGTCTTAAAGCAAAAGCAACATAAGATACAAAGATAGCACACAAGAGATAGTTTAAACATATGCACACACAAACATGAATTTACTAAATTTTAAGTTGTCCTAATTTCCGGCCAAAGATTTTCTGTATAAGAGGAGCTATTTATGCAAGTAAAAGAAATTATATAAATTATGTAACAATATATATGTAAGTTCTGTAAAGAAGTTTTCATAATTCCAACCACATTTTAAGAGAGTTCACTCATTGTATTCATTTACTAAGATTTAAAATAAATTCTATTGATTTTCTGATTGTCAATATAGGTATATTGCAGAAAAAGTGAAACTACAAAGAAAATAACAATAATCATTCAAATCCTAGAGATAACCTCTATTAATATTTTGGCTTCTTTCCTTCCAGTCTTTTGGTTTTGTTCATGTTTTTTTTGTTTTGTTTAGTTTGTTTTTTTTTAATGTAACTGAGTCTATATATAGGTTTGAGCCTAATTTATCATTTAAATAATTGTAAATATTTAAATTTATTAAACAGTTGCATAAAAATACATCAAATGAGCCTGACACAAATATTAATATATTATACCTATATTTGAATAGTAGGTGATTTCCAACTTTTTCATTATAAGTAGTATTGTTGCAAACATCTTTCTGCAAAATTAACTAAATTTCAGATTTTTTTCTAGGCTAGAGTCCTAAGATAGGATAAATTTCTGAAAGGGCCATTGTTGAGCCAAGGGAGTAAATATGTTCAAATACTTGAAACATGTTACAAAATTGTTTTCCAAAATGATCCAAATTTTTATTTAAATGATAAAATCACTGAAGAACTTCTGAAATATATTCATAGTCTCCTAACAAGCCCATTTTTAACAAAATATATCAAGCTTATATTGAGTTATTTACAAAACTGCTAGTTCAATTAAGAACTTTAAATTTACAACTACAGTTTTCTCACTTCTCGTTTTCTTCCAGGTTGTAAAACCTTACAAGGACAAAGAGATGAAGAATGTATGTGCAAGATGCTTGGGTTTGTAATAGAGTTTTTAATTTACAGCGTGAACTTTCCCATTTTCATCAAGATATGGTCCTGATGAATCATCATTTTCATTTGTCTTGTGCCTACTGCCCTTTCTAAGGGAAATTCAACTAGAATATTCTGCTTGGCACTGAGTGACTCTGACAGTACAGAGGATGTGAGAAGATGTAGATCCCACTCATGACATTCTAGGCAAGCTGAAGTAATCTGCTGACATTCAGAAAGCAATAGGAAAAAGGAAAGCTACAATTTTCTTTGTTTTCACCTTAAAGAAATTTAGAAAAGACATTCAGATGCTGTTCTCTAATATCTCCTTCCTATCCATAGGGGATGCATTGCAAGACCCCCAGTGGATGCCTATTACTATGTAGTGAATCCTGTATTACTATGCTTTTTCCTATACGTACATACTTATGATAAAGTGTAATTTGTAAATTAACAACAGTAAGAGATTAACAATAACTAATAAAATAGAACAATTATAACAATATACTGCAATGAAAGTTACATGAATGTGGTCCAAGGCAGCCAGGCAAAGGAAATGGCTAGCTCAAAGTTCCCCAGCAGGAATGAGTATGGCTCATTCAAGAAACAGAGAAGGCCAGTGTGGTTGGAAGTCAATGGGAAGAAAGAGTGGTTAAGAGAGAAAATCATTAGGAGCAAGATCATGCAGACTTGTAACAAATCCTAAGGAGTATGCTTTTAATCTAAAATCAATGCAAAGCCATAAAGGTTTTAAGGAGGGGACTGATGTAATCTGATTTATATCTTAAAAGATCACCCAGGCTGGTGAGTAGAAAAAGAATTGCATATTGTATTTCCAGCAATACTGAAAGAACTCTTCTCTCACAGCAGTACTGATAATACTTGTTTGGGTGAAAAACAACAAAAATGGTGAATAAAATGTTTTAAGATATTTAGATGCAGACATGATGTAGAAAGAAAGAAAGGGAAATGCTCAGATATCATAATCAATACAAAAGCACAAATCTAGAGAGTTAAACATAGTTCTGATGCCTGCCTCTAGCCTGGTAGCATCTGCCCACCTTGATGACTTAGAATGAAAACCCACTGCAGAAGAGCCAACTGAGGAAGAGCTTGGAGTAGAATTAACTCATCAATGAGGTCCCACAACCCCAGGAGATGTGGGATATGCAAAGCATTATCTCTTTTTCCTTTCTCTCCTCATCTGCTCACAGTACAGAGAGGTGGTTCTCAACCATTACAAGTATAAAAGCTGCTTTTTAATATCAAATATCTTCTTTAATTCTTCTTCACACACACACACACACACACACACACACACAGAATTGAATTTTCACTTATTTAATTCACTATCATTGCCTAGGGAAATCAAGAATTGACAGAGCTCAGAAAATAATTCTGTGCATATTAAGCAGTTCAGCTGCCATACTAGAAAACAGGGGAAACAGGAAAGAAAATCGAAAGCCATCAATGTGCCAGATCTCAGAGTGAAAACTCACCATGTTCAAGACCTCCAAAGAACTGTTATCTGGACCCGGAGTTACATCCTTAGCTGTTTTTTAATTGCTTTTGGAGTAATTGCAATCAGCCCAAGAGATTAATGACTGCCTTCCAAATTGAGTGGGCAAGCCCCAGACTACTGCCTGCCTACATTGCTGTGTGACATTCCATATGCCCTGCAAAGTACACAGTAAACTCTTAAGTGTTTGTTAGTTGGACTTGTCTCAATAAAACCCCAGAAGTCTTAGTATTGTCTCTTGGCCCTCCGGACCAAAAGGAAAAACACAGATGTGGAAAAAACTAGTTCAAACTGTCTCCCCTTCTGCCAGCAAATCCTTTTCAGTTAGCAAACAAGAACTGGGTAGCAAAACTCAGCAATGGTTGCTTTCATTTCTTCCTCTTTTTTCATTGTTTCTCTTTCCAATTTCTCATCTGATGCACACACTCAAAGAAAAGCCAGGCAGGGTATTAGGAAATATGTATGTGCTTCCTGCAAAGAAATACCAAACAAAACATATTCCCTAGGCCAGTAACTCTATTTTTTTATCTTAAATGTGGAAATGGTTGCTACGCAAAAGTGTTCCACACAGCATTAGTTTTAGTAGAAAAAAATGTTAAAAATAGTCTAAGTGATCTATGACACATTCTTTGATGAAATAGTTATATATATATATGAGATAAAAATAGTCACAAAATAATTTTAAATCCAGTTGCTTAAAATTCAATTTCCAATGTAATTACCTTCATAGATTCATCTTTAGGATATTTGTTCTTTTTCTTCTCCAGCTTGTCTCTATTTTACAAAAAAGCTTTGAGAAATTCACATTACTTTGGTAATTGAATATGCATACTAAAGACAAAATATATAAAATAGGAAATGTAGATATTAGCCTCAATGCCCTAATATTAGATAAGGAAAAGAAAGAAATCCCAAATAAATACACAAAGGTTTTCTGAAAAAAGAACATGTAATTCTATTTTGATAAGATTCAAATTTAGAGAAAATGAGAAGAAATACTCCAAGTAGTATTAATTACAATATAGATATAAAAGAATATCTTCAGGTGTGGCAGTTGAGAATCAGGAGGGACATCTCAGCCACAGATGTTCCCCCCAGAGAAGCAAAGAACCCCAGCATAACACTAAGTTCCAAGCCCAGAGCACTAATGCTGGGAAGAGGAGCCCCGCAACATCTGGCTATAAAAAACAGTGGAGATCCTAACTCTCCGGTGAGAGGGAAAGCTGCGGGAAACCCAGAAGTCCTCTTAATGCACACACTCAGTCACTTGCAGGCACTCATGCTGGGCTCTGACAGAAGAAGGGTGACTCAGAGGGCATTACAGGCATATGGAGGTACAGGGGGAACTGAGGTGTTTGGCTTTGGGATAAGGGCTAGAAAACAGTTACCACTTTTTTTGAATGGGGTCCTCCTCCCATGCAGCCAGCTGATGAGTATCCTTTTTCCTGTGTTGCACCCTCCCCCACAAAGCCAAATCTGAATCTGATTGCTCTGGTGAGCTCCACTCACTCCACCCTGCTAACTCACTGGGACCCACCCTTCCCCAACTCCCCCAATGTCAGAGGCACTCTCTCCAGTGAGCAACTAGCACCACCTGTATTGCAATCTTTATCAGAAAATTACCAGAGTCTGCAGGCTCCAGGCAGGTGGTGACTGGCCTCAGTATGCTCTGAGACTTTTGCTGAGTATCTCCAGGTACAGCAGTGGCACCAAACAAGAATCCATCTAAGCACCCAGTTCAGGTGACCAGGGAGACTGTGCCAGGGTCCCACAGGGCACCTACTACATAAGACCATACAGCAATACTGGGAGGTATAGTAACCCTTCTTAATACAGAGAAACAAATATAGGGAGGCAGCCAAAATGGGGAGACAAAGAAACATGTCCCAAATAAAAGAACAGAACAAAACTCCAAAAAAAAGAACTAAACAAAATGGACACAAGCAATCTACCAGATGCAGAGTTCCAAACGCTCAATGATCTCAAGGAGAACTTCAACAAAGAGGTAGAAAACATAAAAATGGAGATAGAAAACATAAAAAAGAACCAGCCAGAAATAAAGAATAACTGAAATGAAGTATACATGAGAGGGAATCAATGGTAGATTAGATGAAACAGGATCAAATCAACGATTAAGAAGATAAGGTAGCAGAAAACACCCAGCAGCAAAGAGAAAAAAATAACCCAAAAAAATTAGGATAGCTTAAGGAGCCTGTGGGAAGACATCAAGCCTACTAACATTCACATCATAAGGGTACCAGAAGGAGAAAAGAGAGCAAAGAATTGAGAACATATTTGAAGAAACAATGATAAAAATGTTCCCTAACCTGGCAAAGGAAATAGCTATAAAAGCCCAGGAAGCACAGAGAGTCCCAAACAAGATGAACCCAATGAGGTCCACACTTAAGACACATCATAATTAAAATGCCAAATGCTAAATACAAAGAGAGAATCTTAAAAGCAGCAAGAGAAAAACAGTTAGTTACCTCTAAGGGAGCTGTCCTAAGATTGTCAGCTGACTTCTCAACAAAAATTTTGCAGGCCAGAAGGGATTGGCAGAAAATATTCAGCAAGATGAAATATTCAACATGAAGGACCTACAACCAAGATTACTCTATTCAGAAAGGCTATCATTCACATTCAAAGGACAGATAAAGAGCTTCCTAGACAAAACAAACAAACAAAAAACAATAACCAAAAAAATACAACTGAAGGTGTTCATCACCACAAAACCAGTATTACAATGAATGTTAGAGGGACTTCTTTAAGAAAAGGAAAAAAAAAAGCAAAATGATGAATAATAAAATGGCAATAGCTGCTTATCTATCAACAATTACTTTTAATTTAAATGGATTCAAAGTTCCAATCAAAAGACATGGCGGGTATTGTGCTGAGTGGAATGTCTGACAGAGAAAGAAAGCTGCAATTTTATTTCACTTATATATGGAATCTAAAAATAAATAAATAAACAAGACAGAAACAAGCTCATAGATACAGAAAACATTTGGATGGTTGCCGGATAGAACAGGGGTTGAGAATGGGGGTAAAAAAAAAGAGGGAATTAAGGAGTACAAATTGGTTGTTACAAAGCAGTTATGGGGATGTGGGATATAGCATAAGGAATATAATCAATAATATTCTAATAATGGTGTTAGATGGGTACTAGATTTGTTAGGGTGATAATTGGAAGGGGTTTGGTGTCAGGTCAAAAAGGTAAAAGGATTAAGAAGTACAAATCGGTAGTTAAAAAATAATCATGAGGATATAAACTAAAGCATAGGGAATGGTAATAGCCATGAGCGAGTACAGTGGCAGGTGGGTATTAGACTAGTCAGGGGGATCACTTTTTAAATTACATGAATATCTAACCACTATGCTAATACCTAAAATTACTATATAAAATAATATTTAATGTAAAAAAAGAAGAGGTGATACATACACACATGTACAATGGAATATTACTCAACCATAAAAAGGAACGAAATCTTGCCATCTACAGCAACCTGGTTGGCCCTGAAAGGTATTGTGGTGAGTGTAGTAAGTCAGGCAGAGAAAGACAATGTCATATGAATCTACTTCTCTGGGGAATCTAAAGGACAAAATAAAAGAACAAACAAAACAGAAGCAAAACCATAAATACAAAGAACATTTTGATGATTGCCAGACGGGAGGGGGTTGGGAGTGGTTGGTGAAAACGGGGAGGAGATTAAGTACAAATTCATAGTTACAAAATAGTCATGGTGATACAAAGTACGGTATGGGGAATACTGTCAATAATATTGTAATAACTATGTATGGTGTCAGATGGCTACCAGATTTATCAGGGTGATGACTTCATAAGTTATATAAATGTCTCATCACTATGTTGTAGACCTAAAACTGATATAATAGTGCAGGTCAAATGTAATTGAAAAAATTTTTTAAATTATTAAAGAAGTAGAGAAAAGGGGTATCTTCAAGGAAACAGTTTCCTAAACTATACGAAAATTAACCAACTATAACCTAATACTCCAAAATAAATTTAGAATCAACTATGTAAACTATGGTATGGAGTGGAGCACAGAACACTAAGAAAATATTGAATTTGTTAGGACACAACCATAATAAATACATGTGGTAACACCAAGTAAAAAGCAAATGCTGTTTTTCTCATGGGCAGATTATAGCTTAATACCCTGGGCTTCAGCCACTGACTGCATATGATTTCAAGTACTAGATAAATTAACCTTAAGCTGAGTGAATGTCTGGATGTTTTATATCAATTAAATACACCCAAGAAAAAGTTAAAGCTCAAAGAATTGAAATAAAACTGATGTAATTTATGTCACTATTGCTAATTAAAATGTTGTGGCTTTCCTAGTCATAATGAATAAAATCAGATCTTAGATGTTTGACCTCACATCAAAGGAAAATCAAAGAGACTGCACACATTTCTCAAGGTAGCAAACAGTTTTTATTTTATTTATGTACTTTTTTTGTAGCATTCAGCAGTAGGGCAGACTTAGACATCAGACTCATGCCACTTTAAATTGCTGACATTTACTATCTAAGGTAGAGCTAAATGATTTCCTTTCAAGCCAAAGTCCGAAAATACAAATACCACTCAAATGACTTACTTGGGCTGGGAGGAGGCAAAAGGACTCTTTCTGAAATCTGTAAATATGATCCCGAAATAAAAGCTTCAAATGATGAAAATGCTGTTTCCTCCAATCATTCAGTCCAACAAAGCTTGAAGGAAGCACCTTGATATCTCTTTTTATAAATAAGTGTCTGAATCCTATAGCTTTTTAAGTGTTCTTTCTTCTTTATTAAAATTAAAGTGATTTCCACGTGAATTTTTAAGGGTTGCAAAAATGCACATGTATCAGTAGGGTTGGGGCAAAGGTGACTTAAGAAGAAGTTGTACGTTTCTCTTTTTTAAAGAATCCAGTGCCCACTATACACATTCAGATAACGATGTCAATGAACAGATTGCCAGCCAGTTGGAATACAGGCTTAGGTTGTGAACCACTCAAATAAGCCTCCTAAGTAGGTTACACAGTCATTCCTGGAGGTTGTAGGAAAGGATTTCGAACAGCACCATCTGTTAGAACCACAACCCTGAAAATATTACCCTGGACAATTATCACTTCAAAATACCCCAGAGTTCTCTCCACCTGTGTTGGAGCACTTGGCTACCATCCATACTCGCATCCTGGCTCTAGCTTTGTAAACCATGGCTTCAACTCAAGCACATTCAGTCAGAGCTTGACATAACCAGAAACCCAGGGGGTGCAATGTGTCTTTCCATGAGTGCCCTTCGGAGTCCTCATGCTAGTCATCGTATGTCAGGCTCCCTTTGTCAGGCCCTTTCTTTGTAGGACCCCAGCTTTCCCTTACATTTTTTCTCATCTCTGCAAGCCAGGAGTCCCCCACACATGCCTCCCACTCAGGCAGTGGCCAGCAACCAGCCACTGCTGCCACCACTACCACCACCACCATGCACTGGCTACCTTCTGAGCCATCCTTGGCAAGAGGCATAGCATACAGGCTTAAAGGTGCCCAGCAGTTTACATAAATGAGTGAAAAATGGGCCAGGCAGAAGATAGCAGAAATGTGTGGACAGTTGAGAGCCAGCAAATGCAGGCCCCTTCTAAAGGGGGCAGTCACTGCTCAACCCCAGGAGGTTGTCCAAATCACATGCAGGAATGCAGGATGGGTGTTTTCTAATCATCTAATCATTCAAATACATATGAAATAAACTAATTTTCAAATATCGACCTACTTCTTTTGTTCTTAAATTCTTTGAGACAAACAAAACATCATAATTTTGGCTTTTTATAGTAGTCAATGTGTCTTTATTCAGGTCTCAGATTCTGTGGTTCTAAAATCACCTGAATACATTTGCCCATGACTGTGACCTCAAAAAGATTCCTACTGTTTCCTCTTCTTAGAACCTTCCCAGAGCTTCAGTTGGTGCAGATGTTTGTCTGAGCACATTACACAAGGTTCACAGGCAGTATGCCAAAGAATTCCCACATATACCTGCTAACATTTCAATTGATTAAACTCTACAAGAGGCAGATAAAAGGGTCACAGGTGCAATTACCAATATTACACAGCTGTGTGTGTGTACTCAGCCATTCTTGGCAGTATTCTCTGGAAACAACTCCAGCTTCCCAGATCACCTGAAAGTGAAGGTAAGCAATTCCATTTGTGGTGGTCGAGCATCGTCTCTAAGCTCTGGCTGGCTCAGCCTTTGTGGCAAAGATCACAAGTTGCTTACCAAATTTTTAGCTAGGCATATTGTTGCTTGTCAGAAGAGACTAAATTTCCCAGCCTCTCTTGTAGCAAAGTGAGATCATGTGACTAAATTCTAGCCAATAAGATTTAAGAGGAAGTACTGTGTGAGCCTCTAGGAAGGAAAGGCTTTCTTATGCTGGTTGGAATGTGAAGTTGTTACGTGGAACTCAAGCAGCTATCTTGGATCTTGAGTTGACCTTGAGAATAAAATCCATGTTTGGAAAATGGGTAACAGAAATAGAAGCACTATGTTGTACATCTGTAACTAATATAATATCATATGCCAACTGTAATTGAAAAAGACTTAATTAAAAAATCAATTAAAAAACCGAAATTAGGTCCATGATGATCCTCTCGAATTGCTATGCCAGCCCCAGATTGCCTACTTTGAGACTTTTTGCAACATGAGTCATCAAACCTTTGTTTATTCAATCCACTATTTGGAAGGAATCTGTATTATGCATAGCTGAATGTAATTCTTAAGCAATACAGTCTCTCTCTATCCCTGTGCTATCTTTGCTCCACCCAATCCTTTTATCCCTTTTAAACTCCTATCCTGTAGTGAATTAAATTCTCCTATATGCTCAAAATGTTTCTATCATTCTTCCACCTTAATCAATACATGCTGTTTTCCCTGATAATACAAATTTCCTCCCTAGGCAAGGTAGTGCATTTCCTTTTTGTCTGTCTGTTCAGCTTAGCAAGATTCACAGCTCCTCACAGACTGCATTTCTCTCCTCTCCCTGAGACTAAATGGTATGTGTCCCTCAGGTATGAAAGCAATGCTGCTGACCCATCATCACTGAAGCATCTTGAGAAAGGCATTTTTGTGTTTTCCCTCTTTCTCTCTCTCTCTCTTTCTCTCTCTCTCTCTCTCTCTCTCTCTCATTCATTCATTCATTCATTCATTTATTGCTACCTTTCACCCACTCTCTCTTTTCTCTAAGGCAAGGAGTTAGTTTCAGTGGGCAGAGCAAATAGAGTGAGGGCTGAGATATCAGAGTTAGTAAGACTAAATGTCTCACCTGGCAACAGGCCCCACTGCTGGGCCTCTAATTGGCACTGTGCCTTAACCCACAGAAATAAGCAGCCTTAGACATTCGTCTGCTAGAATATTGGTATTTTCAATCTCCAGTTTGAATGACAGGACCCTGGAGGCAAAACATTTCCTGTGGAGATTTTGCACTTTTGCCTCCTCTTGCTTTTCTAGCTCAAACAACTCAATTTTCTTGGGCTCCCAAGTACAGTTTAAGGGACATTTTGTAAGCTAATGGGACTTTAAAAACCACCAATGTAAATCATCGATTAGAGGAAAAATATGAGGTAAGTATGAACATTTTCCAAAGGGTTTGAAAAAGATTCACTCATTATATTTATGATTATTTCTAGCAGTACTTTCACAATTTTCCTTGAAATAATATATTGGCCAATGAATTGAACTTGGAACATTTCAGAGGAAGGACATAGCCCAGTGGGATGCAGGTCACAGTACAGTTAGAAAGAACAGAATCTACCCTAGCTATTTTAAGAAGAAAAGCATTTTATATAGATAATTAAATGGCCTAGAGAGTCATTCAGGAAGGCTAAAGAAATGCATCTAAGCTGAGCCTTCAGAAATAATTCCCAAGCCACATCACAGAACTGGGCCACCGGAAAAACCACTCTCTTCTGTGATCAGCTGCCTAGCACCTTGGGATGCCGCCAGTTCCATAACCACAGGGCCTCACCACAATTAAGAGTCACTAGCAAGCAGGCGGCTGGATCATGAAATCACTATGATCCAGGGGCCACCCAGTTGGGATGCTATTGACCCTGTTGTTATAGCTGTCTGCTTCCAAACCCTACAGTGCTTGCTATGTTCTTCACCAGCATAAGTGATCCCTCACATGCTGCCTGTTAACATCCACATAGCTAGTGATGGGCCCCTGGAACCTGTGTCACTGCTGAGAGCAAAGCAACGCGATATCCCCATGGCTACTCACTACCTTATCTCCAAGGAAGTCTTAGAGACTGTTTTGTAATTTTCCAGCTTTGGCAGGACCAAAGGATATACTAGTAGGAGCTTAGAATGTACCATGAGAAACAAGCCACCATACCTTAAAAGTTTACTTTTAACATGTCATATTACTAAGTACATATAAAACACCCAATATCCATGCAATACAATACATAACCCAGGCAGTTAATAACATTTACTGAGAAAGTCGTCAGACCAGGGTCTTCAGTTTTCATCAGCTGAAAGACATAGTATCTAAACTACACCACCATTTATTCAACCATAGGTTAAGTGGCCACTGCATGAATGCTCATGAATGAGAATGATGATCACGGTAAGTTCTCTGGAAAAGTCTATAAAAAGATATATACTTTCCCAAGAAGCCTAATACCTAGTAAAAAAATGCAGTATAAATATGTCCATCTATGAACAAAGTGACAGAAATAAAGAAATATGTTCCAAACCAACCCCTAAATTTAGCTGTAATTACTTTAGAGTTAAATAATCCAGAAAGAAAATGTGGTACAGTAGGTGCACTTGAATCAGTATGCCTATTCGAATATTTAATAACACCACTGACCACTTTTCTTGCAAAGTAGCAAGCATAAAGTAGTGCAAAGTGAACAGAAGTTCACACAGGGATCCAAATGTATTGCAGAAAATACCAAGGCACACTATTAAATACTGTGAATTGGTTTCAGACCAATGCTGAGATGCTTTTGAAAAAAAATGGTCCAAAACATTCATTTCAATCTGTTTGACACCGAAATAAATATTCCTAGTACTAAATCTGTCCTTTTATAATCACTAGGGAAAACAACATTTTGACCACTGATTAGGCTGCCCATTGGGCAGAATCCACTCTCCTGTGTAATCACTTTTGCAATAAATCATACACAGAAGACAGCACGGGTGGTGAGGTCTATATACTGTGATCACTATTCCCACAGAAAACTCTTATTAAGACAAATGAGAATTATGGAAATGCCATATGACATAGCAGGCATAACATATGTTTTCTGGAAGCTGTTTATTATTGTTGCGTTTTGTTTTCATTTTCACAACAACCAAAAAATACAAGAACAAGGAATTACAATGCTGTTTACTATACTTTGAAAATACTATAAAAAATATAAATAAGCTCAAAGGACTATAGTCAATAGCTGAAAGCCAAGGAAGGCCACTGTAGGCCTCCCTGTACATGCAAATGCATCTCATTGCACATTAGACCAGTACAGTACTACAGTATTCAACAGCAAATACTAACATTACCAGCAAGGCTAGCTGACTGCACAACTGGATTAGCTGTATCATGATAATCCACTCTCCCCAGAGCTCCTGGCAGAGGGCCACGTGCCCCTAGAAGTCAAAGTGCTGGTACCTTGACTCCTCAGAGTTCAGGTTGGCTTCTTAGCTCTCTGAACTAGCCCAGGGATAGAAAAATATCCAGGCCAGCAAACACCCTATAATCTATGACTTTCTCTTGCATTTATCTCTAGTCTTTCTCAATTCACAGGAATTCAAAAATAAAGTCTGTCTTCCCACTCCCACCTTATCCCAACTCATATACTAAAAGAGGCCTCAAGAGAGGTTCTGGAAATGCCCCCCAAGAGAGTAGAGGGGCTTATAATTAATGTGTTAGGACACCTCGGAGCCACACAGATCCAGAGCTGCCCTTTTATCTGTCCCCCGGATTTTGAGCAGTACATTCCCATTAATATTAACAGTGATCTCACTAACAAGACAGAGTAATCATTACGTTCTCTCTGGCTTTGTTTATTGCATAGGCCAAATAATTACCCTCAACAGTGTATTATATTATCAAGATGAAAATTTAGCACTGTACCGAAGGAAGATTGTGCTTTTCTTCAAAGGCTATTTTTCTTACTCCTTACATATTTCTATAGATGGCCTTTGGCTGCAGTTTGTATTTTGATATAATTTATAAATTTTGAAAAATCCAAATAGTGA
Source organism: Lyroderma lyra (assembly GCA_004026885.1). Taxonomy (NCBI): domain Eukaryota; kingdom Metazoa; phylum Chordata; class Mammalia; order Chiroptera; family Megadermatidae; genus Lyroderma; species Lyroderma lyra. The sequence continues at coordinate 232,599 of PVJL010000698.1, read as the reverse complement.
TATTACGCTCTGCATATTCATGTTTGAACAATAATTTCCCTGGTCATTTCATTTTACTCTGGATATCCCAATATGTACCTACAATTTTTAAGTATCCCCTTGAAGCCATTTGCCATGGCATCTACCTTCTTACACCTACCACCTTTTTTTTTTTTAGAAATTTGTCAGTTTTCCCTTTTTGTTCCACTTTAATTTCTTATCATTTACTATAGGAATAAATATTATTGAATAAATGAGTGAATAATGATGAGTGACTGAATAAATGTTGATGTTGATACCTCACACTAAATTTGTTTGCATTCACTAGACTTGTTTGATTAAAAGTGTCCATTACCAGGGACCCCATGGCTTGGAAAGACAAGAAACAAGGAAATTGGCAGGTTGGTGCATGACATCCAGCCATGCAGGCAGTTGTCTCTGTAAGCTCTTACACTGCTATTCATCTGGCACAGAGCAAAAAACCAGACACTCACGTTCATTAACACAGCTACTAGTGCCAGTGTCAGAAACTCACCGGTAATGTTTTCACAGGTCAGAAAAAAAAATGAGTTTGATTTTTTAAAAAGACAGCAATTAGAGGTAGAAATAGAGGAAAGAAGAGTTTCAGCCCCCGTGGAAAACAGGCAAAGAGGGCAGAGAGAGGACACCCGGAGACGGATGTGTTTCAGCAATACAAAAAAAGGAAAAGACTAATTGAAATCAGGGGCTGGGGATTTGTCCCGTGGGTTAGATGGGGTCCCGAGAGCTCGCCTTTCCATGCCTGCTGCCCCTGGCCCACAGAACTGTCATTTGTATCTGTAGGCTCTTTTCACGTACCTCTGCTGCTAATAATGTTTTTGAACTTCATTACATTTATGTATGCAGAATCAAGCTGTGCAGCGAATTCATTTTTAAACTGCCTGACTTTTTCCTTTTTTTTTCTGAGTTGTCTTTGCAAGAAAAAAAAAAAAAGAAAAGAAAGAAAAAAACCACAACTTTACTGTTGCTCTTTAAACACCTATAATGAGTAATCCATGTCACACCCCCTTTCATATTCAAATTCTTTGTATTTAACATTCTATTAGCTGCAATTTTAGTTCATTAAAAAATTATATCATCCTGGGACTAAAGTTTTATTCTGATTTTTTTATGGCAAAGCAATTACATTTCAAAAAGGAAAATTTTTATGTGCCTTTCTACTTGGGATTTTTACCAGGGTTCTGGTTTTTGCTTGCTGCTACCTCTCAGTAGAGTTGAGATCAGAACAAAAACATTTGAAAAACTCAAGCACTGGGAATTGAAAGCTTTGAATAATGCTATTCACCTTGTATGTGAAGTAGGATTCATGGTGTATATAGGAAGATTTTTTTTTATATCTCCTTGGTAATAACATCAATAGTGATAGTAACAATATTAATAACAATGTCTCTTTCTTCAACTTGTATTCCTGATGCATCCTTATATACTGAACCTAGGTAGCCAATATACATTTCACATCTTTATTTGCCACTTAATATGTACTCTTCCCGACCCTGCCATTATTAATAACAGCAGTATGCTAGGCTAGGCAATAAGTATGTATTATCTCATTTAATCTTCTCACTAACCCTATGAAATAATATTTTCATTACTTTCTCCATTTTTAGAGATTAAAAAACTGGGGCATCAAGGGTTGAGTAATGTTCTGGCTACTAGTAGTAAATAGTAGAACAGGGGTCTGAACTCAAGACATCTGCCAATAAAGCCTGCACATTTTATCACTCTGCTATCCTGTGGTGGTCCCCTGCCTGCTTCCCAATAACTGACATGGTCAGAAGTGGAAGGACTCAGGACTGAGTGACCCAACACCCATAGAAAAGATGGATGACACAGAAGGGTAGAAGTTCCCACATGGCTGATTCCCAGGGAACGAGAGATAACTGAGACATGGTCCTGGCTTTTTGCTTTTTTGCTCATTCTTTTATCTTTTACTTCTATAGATGTCTTTTTTGATCATTGCATTCTCTTAGTTGGCCGAGGTAACTGGCAGAGACATTGATAAATGGTCATGTTTTGGCTGACTGTATCAAACATATTACAGTATATGATGTTGAGCCAAGAAAATATCTTATTCTGATAGAGTATCCCCTGGGTTGTACCAGCACTGCTATTGGCAAAGGGAATTCAGTGGACACTTTACATGATAGCCTTCCATCTCCTCCAGCCCACATCACCATAGTGATACGGATCTGCCATCACAGGGCCTGAGCCATCTAGCCCAGCCTCATAATTTACCCAAGCAACGTGCCAAAGTCCCTTGGCTATTAAACATAGAGTTAATTTTGCACATTATCTATTATGAGCATCAATTCAAGTTGAGTTTAGTGATATTACAAGAAATATTTACATATTTTTCCTAATTTTAAATTAACAAGAAATAAAGTCAAATCACTGGCAAATGTGATCTACGTGATGGCATCATACTCGTATGTGATGTTTTGGTAATCTCACAGAAGAGTAAAAAGAACTTGGCTTTTCTTCTCTTCCTGTTGGGAGTCCTGGGTCTGTCTTCAATCAGTCAAACAAAAGACATCAGCTGGGCCCATACTATGTGAGGATTTTAAGAGTGAAGATACAGCCTCTGTCTTCAGGTGGCTTCCATTCTTAGTGTTAAAATTAGAATGTATGTGGTATCCATTAAGAAAGTCAGAGTTACAACATGTACATAAGGAAAAATGCTCTTCCAGACTAAGATTTTCGAAAAGATAGCCTAAAGAAAATACTGTGATAAAAATAAGACATCTTAAAAATACTCATATATGATTTCCAACATAGGTCATGTGAGGAAGCAGTAGCTGATTTTTCCCTACAAATTTTGGATAAATGAATGGTACTTCCGATTTCTATTTCACTTTTAGAAAAGGCAACTATGAAAGATGATTTTTCCCTAAAGACTTCTTAAAACAATAGTTCAAAACCTATCTGAAGGATTATTCTTTTAGTAAAACACATCTAACAATGTATCTCCTGGCCTTTATAGAAAGTCAGCTTACATTTCCCAAAGCTGTTGTTGGGCTCAGTATTTATGCACTCCTATTACAGAATCACTTGGTAAACACTCACCTTTGTCTTATCAGCATGCTCTTTTTCCTGCCTGTGTACACACACACACACACACACACACACACACACAATCTTCTCTTAGGTTTCTAGTCACATGTTTTCTTACCTAACAGGACATACTCCTTCCTCACAATTACCCTCTCACTTTCATATTGCCTTTTGTTAATTTGAGAGCAAGTAGGTGAATGGAATGTTCCTGCAGGGGCAAAAGTGGGTGTGGTGTGTTGCTAGGAGAACAGTCTCCACGATCAGGAGTTTCGGTCTGTGACCTGGGGGCAGGGGTGAAAACAATCGAAGCAGCCGGTGTAATCGCTTCTGAAACTCAGGCAACGCTGACTTGGGTTTGGAAGCCACGTACCAGAAGCCCACTCGTAGCCCCTTCTTCCTCAGGCAAAGGAGGAAAACACTGCCAGAAGATCCGAATTTGGATTTGTACTGAAGGAAACCTCACCCCGTCAGCCTTATTTGACAGCATTAATCTGAGGAAACCACAAGGAGACTTCCGCACTCAAGTGAAATGCAGCTGCTTTTGGAAACAGCGAAGGGAGAGCGCGCAGCTCTGCGAGAGGCAACCCGCAGGACTCACACTGAGTCTCTCGGCCTGGAACAGACAACGACAAGACAAACGTCTCCAAGTGCACAGTTGCTACTTATTAAAGGGAAAATGTGGGGAATTGTGGTCAGCAGAAGGGAATCCTTGAGGCGAGGTGAAAACATAGCTAAGGGACCAACCTCAGTGACCAAGGGACCAGAGAGCAGAAGACACCAGTTAAAGCCCCATGAAGCTTACATGCAAGCACCTTCATTCAAATCTAACGTTGTAGCTGGCTATTAGTCATCTCAGGGGGACAGTGCCAAGGCATCAAGTCCTCTCACAGAAACTACTTCGTGTGTGGTTGGTGCCCATGCTCTTGTTATCACCAAAACTGAACCAGATTTCAGTGCCCCAACCCAGTGGGCTGCAATTGGTGGTCAGTGGTCATCCTTCAGATTCAAACAGCACAGAAGATAGCAGTGGCAAACATACTGAGCCTGGGCAGCAGGACTCAGACTGAAAGCCTAGAGTGACCAAATCCAATGAGATACTACTGGAGAACATTACTGAGAAACATGGCATTGAGTTGTAGATACGCAAATGTCGGTTCAAAAGTCTGATAAGATTGGTCAACCATTGTGACCGTCATAATGCAAGGCGAGTTCCACCAGCTCTACAAAGATTAGTCAGAGATCTCCCCCAGGCCTGGTGCCGAGAATTCCTGAGTTCCTGCTTCCCCTGAGGACTCCAAGGCTCACACCTGCCGGTACCCAACAGACCCAGGAGGCATAGGGACCCGCCTTCTTGGAAAGGCCACCCACCCTGAGGTGTCCTGCTGAGCTACCTCCTGAATTCTTACTCTGCCAGCATGATGTGTTACCCAAGCCAGGATCTATCAAAAGATAATTGTCAGCTGCTGAGTGAAGGGTGGAGGGAAGGGGAAGCTAGGGACATAGTCCTTTATCATCACTGGTCTAACATTACATACGCCTGTATTTCCTTAGAAGGTATTGGAAAAATAATCAGCTAGACTGTAAAATATTAAATTACTTGTATTAAAATTTAAAACCTTAAATTCATTGTGAAATATTATTGAATTTGTTACATTTCATTCTGATCCTAATAGTCTTTCATAAAACCTTTTAAGATTTTCTGCCATGAAATCAGTTAAATGTCTTTTTTTCCTCAAGCAAAAAGATAAAATTTATGAACCATGCATGTGCCGGTTCTGTGAGGTGCCAGCTTGATTGAAATTTGCCCAAATTTGCTCTCAACTGGGCAGAGTGCCACTGGTGTTCAGATGTGAAAACAGGTGACATTTCTGTCAAAAAAATTTCCTATTTCTTCTTAGAAATGTAGATTCGAGTGGCTAGCTTTAAAATCCCGACTCTAAAAACTAACACACAAAAAGGCTCTCTTCCCAAAAAAGCAAAATTGCTTCTTTCCCATCTCTCTCTTTTCCCAGCCAACACTAAACTGTGTTGTAAGCCCATTGAAAAGTCCTGATAGACTCGCTTCAGATAATCAGGAACCAGTAGGGGGAATATTTTTTTTAAATGACCACCAAGGTGTATTTTATATCATCTAAGTAATGTAACCAGCCAATCCTACAAAGATGAAGGGGTAAATGGATGAGATCTTCACTTTAAAATTCACTAAAAGTAGAGAAACAACAAGCTAATACAGGAAGGACACCCTTCTACCGGCATGGAGGCCGAGGTCACAAACTGACACCCAAACACCTCATGTGACCAACACATTTTCTCCATTGTGGCATGCAGCAACATGGGGACAGGTCTCACAATGTTATCATAGTGTTTTTTAAGCATTTGAATTGACTGTTAATATTTTTAAATCAGGAGATTTCACCTCTTGATTTTCAGCTTCTCTTGAACAGGTCAAAAGATCTAAAGTCCCAAGAGCTGCATTTGCTTTTCTGCCAGACACTATCCCCTAAGGACGAGCAGAAGCCATCCCCTGTATGTGGGGAAAGGCTCTATTTTCCACCTCCACCACACCGTATTGTGTTGTAATCCCTCCCTGTACCAGAGGGCAAGCACTCTCTGGTAGTAAAGAGACAGATTAGATGGAAGGATGGAAGGACGGACGGACGGACGGACGGACGGACGGACGGACAGACGGACGGATGGATAAGTGGATAGATTTCAATTAAGACCCAAGTTACTGTGTTTCCCTGAGCAGTGTTTTACAGCAAGCATTCTTTTATACCAAACGTGCTCAGGCTCCAGGGCTTCCCTAAAAGCCTTGAACTTTGAATTCCTCCGATTAAGCCAACTGAGTAATAGACTAAAGTAATTAAAGCTATCTAAGAATCTGGCCACTTCTAGAACTCTAGATCCCACCATTCTGCCTCCTTATCACCAGAACAGATGACCTGAGGGGCAATCCAGGCCACTTGCTCATCCACATGGCACCTTTGTGGGAAAGAGAAATCGGTGCTCCTTCCTCTGGGCTGACGCAGGCCCACGTCACGTGGCATGGCTTGGCAAGCAGAGTTTGGCTGCCTTTCCTCTCTCACCCCTGCAGCTGGGCCCACTTGTACAATAAACAATCCACACAAATGTATATGGCACCACAGTCCTGGGAGCGTACTCTAAACAAAACACAGATGAAATAGCACGCATGTGAAATTCAACCAGTGAGTTGTACCGGACAAGTCCAGAGATTCAAGGGACAAGATTTGGGTGTTTTTTTAATTGATTCACTGGGGTTTTTAATCTCTGGGGTGAAACAGATTCTAGAACCTTTGAAAGAGGTAAATAAGTGTGTGCCACACACCAGACCAGGAGAGGTAAAAATTAAATCCGAGCCCCAACCATGCTACCTCGTCTTGGAGACCATTTTATCCTGACGAACAAGTACCCAATGTGGGTAGATACAGTCTGTTCAGAAAACCAATTTCTCATTCAGGGTAAAAGTAATTTATGAGAAGAATCTTTGTGTCAATAAGAATTCTATACCAAATGGAAACTTTGAAAAGACATTTTCTTTCTTTTTTTTTTTTCATCCTAAATAACCCAGTCCAGGTCACATTTCCCACTCCTTAATGGAAAATGAATTTCAGCAAGTTGTACCATTCTTACCTGAAATTCCTCCTGTCCTATCTCACTATTCCATTTCAGGTTTCTTCTTGCTGGGACTTGGTCACTCTGGGCTCTCAGTGGGCGTCCTGATGCCCTGGCTCAGTATGTGTGTCACTGCAATCTTGTGTGCTATTTGAATCTGAAGAATAAGCACTTATCACCAAATTTCCTTTCTCCTAACCCTTTGGAAGCCCGCGGCAAGTGCCGCTCTGACTCTTCTAGAGAAATCACCAGGGCTAAGCCTCCAGCCCCAACATGACCTTGTGCTTCCACTTGGACTAAAATAGCTGCCCTTCCAGCCCTAGGAGGAGGAAACGGAAAGCCCTGCCCTTTCCAAAGAAAGAACTTTTGAATTATATATTCATATATCATTGCTGAGAGTTCTTTTCTCAGATCTTATAGACGACGGGAATGGGAGAAGCATATGGAGAAAGAATTTTATTTTGCCTCTTTGAAGTATCTTTGATCCTCTGCCATTTTCTGGTTTTATTCAAGGGTAAAATATCTGCAAACTTTTCAAAGAATGGCTACCATCATGCTCATACCATTTCCCCTTTTACAATATAACAACAACAATAAAGTGTTCTGTATTTAAAACAGAAAGTGTGGTAACCCTACTCCTACAGACTGAGAGCCGATGTTTTGCAGTTGACAGGTGACAGAGATGTGGCTTTGTGGCTTTACACTCCCAGTGACAATGCTGGGAGGGCATGGCCGTTGTCCGAGGTTCTTGCTGCAGCCCCTCGGACACTGCACACGAGATGGCCGGACAGTAACATTCTGGCGGGGGCGTCTCGGGGTGACTTAATGGAGATTCACAGGGAATACCCTGACCTGTGTTGAGGGGTGGCAGGACATGGGGTGCGGGGGCCCTCCTGTCTCCCTTTCTCTCTCCCTCTGTATTTTGATAGCACGATCCCACTCTCTCCCTCATCATCTCCCTCTCATCTGTCTTCCCCCCTCCCCCTCTCTTTCATGCCTTTCTCATCCTCCTTCTAGCTGCCCGTAATTCTCCCTCGCTGCTTCCTTTCCACTTGCCCTTCCACCCTGAACTACCATCCTGAAATCACAGATGTTCTCCTGTCCTCTTGTTCAAAGCCACAGGGGCAGGCCCAGCTGCTTTATGTGTCACCGAGGAGGTTGCGCGCCCTATGGAGAGGTGGTGAGAAGCCCATTGGGCCCAGCCCTACAACGAAAATGCATCTGCATTAGGGAGAGAGACACCGACCTTCATCTGACTTCTCTGTCTTCATTTCCCCAGAAGGGTGCGTGTGAATAAGCCCTGAGATTCCCAACAACTCCCTCCACCGAGAAGAGTGCACAGAAGAGTGGGTCGGAGGCCCCAACAATAAGAAGGGAGAAAACAGGACTCACACGGGGCCCAGTGATACACGAGGAGTAGCAGACGTACTACATGCAACAGGAACTTCTCCTGACGTTAAAAAAATAATTCCTAGGTTTAACAAGACTGAAACTTGTTTGTTCAGTTATAAGACTCTGAAAGATGAAAGTCAGGAAAATTAGAAAGAGAAATCAGGGCACACACGAGTAGAGGCTATTCGGTTAGTGGTATTCAGTTCTGGGTTGTCACCAGGATTTTAATAGGGAAGAAATGGGAAGTGTTATCCAGAGCTGGTCGTGTAGTATCTCTGCTATTGTTTGTAATTCAGCCTTACAGTTCTCATCACGAGAAAGAGAACTGAGATGAGTTCATGGCTGTGACTCACTCAGGTCGGAGTGAGTGGGCCCGGTAAGCAGCATCCCTAGCAGAACAGAACCTTCGAAGGCCTGTCCTGCCAAGAGAGCTCTGGGTAGAACAATAATGCCTCCCAGGACAGCGCTGGCTCACACCCGTTGCCCAGTGTCAATACTAATAACATCCCTTTTGTTTTCAAAAGGTCCCAATTTGTATGATCAATTATAAGTTCCCTTTAGGTATGTGCTGTCTAAGGGGTTATTTATAATCCATTAGAGGTATTGTAATAATATGTCAGACTGCCTTCAACACAATCTCTGAAACTGGGGGAAAATGATAAGTGAAATTTATCTAGAAATTGTTTTCATGAAATTTAGAAATAAGCAATATATTTTCAAAAGGCAGAATACAAATCAACCCAGAAGAGAAGGAAGCAATAGAGGGGAAAACATTGCAACCCTGACCTTCATTGTCCACCCCCTCATTAGTAATGACTGCTATGGGTTGGTCAGCCACGATCATTGGAAAGTAATCATGAAAATTAATATAATTATTTAAGAACAGTTTTCTTTTTAACTCTCGATTCATGAGACCAATGACCTTTCCATTTTGACCAAGGTACCTAGGGAATAAATAGACATTGTTAAGGTAAAGATTGCAAGTCTAGTTTCCTGAGAAAAGAGGGAAAAGTTACTTTCGGTCAATACATCAGGAAGAATGAATTGCCTCCTTCCTTTTAAAGTCACGCGGGGACCTTAACTGTTTACATTACCCTGCCGACGGCCTTTCTCTTGCTAGGAGACCACAGATCAGGAAAAGCCAGGTTCAAGCCCAGAAATGTAGCAAAAGCTGTATTTACGTTGCATATAATTTGCTTAATATTATGTAATGCAGCCTTCCATTTCCTTGTACAGAGTTCTAGTACTGAGTTAACAGCAAAAATTAAACAAGGTCAACAGATGAGCTATGAGGGTCTCCTATGAGGGGTCTCCCCTCCCTCCCCATGCTGTACTATGAGAATCTTCTTTGCTGACCTATAAAACAGGATGGAATAGAGAGAACCACAACACCGATGCAATATTGTATTTTCAGTCCCACAGCAGCTACACAGCTGACTCTGTCGTAATAAGTTGTCACTCTGCAACCAGTACCCCAAAGTGTGGTGACTCTCCCTCTCGCATTATGACCACAGTGTCCCTAATTTTCCCTAGTCCCCCACATGCACTCTAACTGAGGACACATTTAATAATTCAATCCTTTTTCCTGGCTGCACGTGTCAACAATTTCAATACTGCCTGTCATGATACGAGACTCCCCTCCAGGCCTTACATGTTTTGTTCTTAATGCTCTCTTGAAATATATAATGTGTGCACAGATAAGTTTCCAGAAAAAGGCAGTGACTATCACAAAGTACACATACCCATGCAACAAAATTTATAAATGAGAACATTGCAGCACCCTAGAAGCCTCTGATGTCTTATCTCAGTCACCTCCTTCCTTGCAAGCTAAACATGGTCTCAAATTCTAATACCAAAAGTTTGTTTCTAAGCTTTATAGGAATGAAATTGTCTGGCACATACTGCTTTGTGTCTGGCTCCTTTTCTCAACGTGGTATTTTTGAGAGTCATTTGTATTGCGTGACTGTGCTTCATTCTTCTTTATTGCTATGAAGTATTTTATTCTGTGACCATACTACCCTTAGGGAGATGTTTCCCTTTTTCACCAGGACAAATAAGGCAGTTACGGGCATTCTTGCACACGTCTCTTGGTGCTCAAATGTACATATCTTTGCTGAACATACACCTATGAACTGAAATGCTAAGCCATAGGTTATTTCATATGTTTGGACTTCATAGATAGCAAAAACAGTGTTCCACCTTGAATTTATCAATTTACACTCCCACCAGCAGTCTGTAAGCACTTCAGCTGTCCCTTGTTTGCATCGGTGTTGCCAGTCTCTTTCATTTTAGCCATTCAGGTGGATGTGCTATCCATGTGGTAGTGGATTTAATTAGACTTTCCTACAGACTAATGGAGTCGAGCCACCCAGCTTTCTTAACGTTTCGATGTTCATCAAGCCAGTGGCCAATCTGAGTCATTCAGCTCTTGTCCACTTACTACTTATAAAGACGCTGCCATAGAAACCAAGGGTGTGTGCGCTCATTGCACTCAAAGCCTTGCTGCCTGTCAACCCATCATTTCCACGTAACGTCTCAGCCACCTACGCAGGTAACTCTCTCTGGCGGCTGTCCTCTTCTCTCCTGAAGTAGCCACTCTGACACCCAATCCCCGCCCTTTGTAAACCCACCACTAACCTTACCAGATAACCTTACCTCCCACTGCCACCAGGGAAGACGGGTCCCTGCAGTGTGAGGGCCGTGTGCTCCCTGGCAGCAGTCCTCATTACTTCAATATCTTCTCTAGCCCCCAGGAAGCATGTTCTTCCTTCTCGCTAAAATCCTTAGGCACTGGGGGGAAAAGCCTTCTTCTCAGTTCCCTTTGTCATTTACCATCTGTGTGACCAAGTGCAAGTTACCTGACCTCTCTTGGACTCAGATTTCTTATCTGGGAACTGAGACTAGTGCTTACCTCATAGAATTGCTGTGAGAATTAAAGAGTAATGTGCTGAAAATCCCTGGTTCAATGCCTGCAAGGTATTTGTGCTGCATAAATATTACTTTCCTTCCATTTCTCCTTGTCTCTCTGTACCATTATTAATCTCCTTTTAACTTAGAAGCAGTAAGATGGGAAAAAAGTCTTGGCTTTTGTAATCAGAAACACTGCAACTTGAAACCTGATGTTTACCATTGACTAGCTCAATTATTAACTTCCCTGAATCAGCTTCTTACACTCTAAAAAGGGTCTTGGGATGTTATACTCAGAAGTGTGAGAATTTCAAGTCACTGAGCACAACTGCAGTTTTAGAACAGCGGTCTCTAATATGACCCCATCGGCTACACCCATGTGCTGTACATGAGTGTAGGCAGCATAGGGCTTATCTGGTTGGTTGGTTGTGGGTTTTTATCTAAATTCCCTAGAGTTAAATATTATGTCAATTTGCATTAAAATTCCAAAAGTCGGGTTTCTTTTGAAAAACCTGGAAGATCTAACAAAAGTGCTCATATTCCCTCATGGCAACCATCACCTTGAGCTGAGCGGCCACAGTCCTTTCAGGACTAGCCATAAAGTCTCCGGGCTGCCACAGTCCCCTCCCCTCCCCACTGTCTTCCACCAGGCCAGTCTCCCTTATCGACGCCACCTCCCTAGGACTCGATGATTATTTTAGTTTGCTACCTCTTCTTGGGATTCCTATTGAACCAAATGGTTAATTGCCTGAGTTTTACAGAACACCTCTCATGTACATAATAGTTTCTTTTACAAATACAGACTCACTGGTCTCCAGATTCTTACAACGTGCAATTGTCAGGCCTCAATTTGGTGGCTTAAAACAGTACAAATTTTGTTATTATCTTACAGCTATGAACAGTCAAAGTCCAGATGAGTCTCATCGGCCTAAATTAGACTTGGAAGAACTGCATTCCCTTCTAGAACCGCTAGAGGAGAATCTGTTTTCTTGTCTTTTCCAGCTTTGAGAGGCTGCTTTGAGTCTTTGGCTCACAGCCCACTTTCTCCATTTTCAAAGCTGGCAATGACAGGTTAAGTCAGGCATGTCCCACTGGTGGCCCAGGACGGCTTGGAATGCGGCCCAACACAAATTCTTAGAACACTGTGAGATTTTTTTGGAGACTTTTTTTTTATAGATCATCAGCTATTGTTAGTGTATTTTATGTGTAGCCCAAAACAATTCTTCTTCCAATGTGGCCCAGAGAAGCCAAAAGACTGCACACCTCTGGGTTAAGTCTTCTCATGCTGCATCATTCTGACACTCTCCTGCCTCCCTCTCCCACTCCTAAGGACACTTGTGATTCCCCGGGGCCCACCCAAGCAGTCTCGGATGATCTCCCCATCTCACAGTCACCTGATTAGCAACCTTAATTCCAACTGCAACCTTGATTCCCCCTTTCCAGGTAACATACTAGCAAGTTCCAGGGATTAGGATAGGGCTAGCTGGGGAGAGGGGTGGCATTATTCTGCCTACCACAGCCCTCAACACTGTTATTTCTCCTTGAAAACTACAGTTGAGCTAGCATTGTTGATTAACCTAAATGCTGCTACAATGTTTTCCTTCAGTTCCAAAACAAAACAAAAAACAAAAACAAGCTTCCAAAGTACATACAATTCATAGCTGGCATATAACATTCCATGGCAAAGCAAAGCAGCTTTCTCCTGTATGCCTATAAATTCCCAAGGCACTTTCTGGTCACTCCCCCAAAATACCATTAGCTTTATGAGCTGCTAGGACAAGGAAGGAGGGAAAGGACAGCAAAGAAGTGTGACACCAGCTGCAGATCCAGTGGAATTTCCCCTGGGGATTAAAAAAAAGAGGAAATACAAAATACCATATACAGATGGTGCCAAAAAGCTTATACACATTTTAAGAAAGGAAAAAATTGTATTAAAATTGTAATAATATATACTGATAACAAAAGAATACAAGTCATGTTTGACTTCTGCAATTACAAGAGGTGCTCAAAGTGGTTACCATCAGCATCCAGACACATCTGATTATGGTGACTACTGCTTGAGGAACACTGACCACAGTGTCCACTTGTATCTCTGAGCATGCCATTTCAGTTTCTTCCCAAAGTACCTCCAGTACTACGGTACACCACCTCCTTTAAGCTCGCCCACAGGTAGAAGTCAAGGCGTGTTAAGTCAGGACAACGTGAGGAAAACTCAAACAACGTTCTCAAATTTCAAATACCACTTCAAAATGGTCTTGCACTCTTCAAATGACAGCTGTGCTTCCACCATTTTCTTTGACACCAGCATTCATTTGATTAACACCATCTTCTAAGAGAACATCACGCTACACACTGCTACTGTAATTCAATTCAACTTCAAAAAGTAATACATAGATAACATCTCCTAAAGTGTGTATGCATTTTTTGTCACCCTCGGTATACCATAAAAACTTCTGTGAGGTCTAGGGTACTCTAAACCCTCAGCAGATCTCTCAATAGCAATTCAGCCTTAGAGTAATCCTAAACCACCCAAGATGCCCATGAATATTCTGCCATGTTCTCTCTCAACAGTGCCTCACAAATTGTCTGGGGAAGGTCATCTGACTCATTCATGCCTCTGTCAGAATTAAACAGGAAAAAACAAACAGAAGAAAGCAAGCAAAATTACATAGGATATTTTCAGCTGTCTTCTCCAAATAGATAATCATTGTTTCCAGTTCACAAAGAAAAAATAAAAACACTCAAATCCAATTTTTAAATGTCTATAATGAACTGGGATCCAGACTTGATACTTTAAATTTTTAACTAACAAATCTTACAGGTTATATATTTAAAATGGGGTGAATACATATTGTTTCTTCAGCATATAACCTTTAGGGAATTTTTTAGTGCACCAAACAAAATATATTACTGTGCATTTTAATTTTTATCTGAAATCATTTCTTAAATCATACGCCAAGTTAGCTAGGTAATCTGATTCAACCTTATGAATTTAGCTATGAAGTTGAGCAGCATGACCAGCCTCTCCCTCCATGAAATATTTCCATGCGCTTACAATCTTCCTGGAATCAGCTCCTGTATCTAATCAGACTCTTATTCTTTTTACTTCTAAATGCTTTTCCAAATCTTCCTCACTGTTTCCATCCCCTAGACTTTACTTTCATAACACTTGTCTCAGTTTAAATTCCTTATCAGGGTACATTTTTGTTTACTCATCAGGACAGGGACCCTATCTGTTACTTTTTTCCAAGTTTCAGCTCACAGTTGGTACACAGGCATTTGTTGAGTGAATGAATGTTTCCTACCCCCATTTTCTTTTTGATCCACGTATTTATTCATGACAGGCACTGTTTTGTTTTGCATGCATTAAGTCATCAATTCTCATAACAAATTCTATTCTGTGGGAACCATCATTACTTGCTTTATAGATAAGAAAATGGGCATAGAAAGGGGTGGTAATTTGCACTAAGTCACACAGCCATTAATAACAGAGCGTTCATTGAATGCCTAATATGTGCCAAGCAGGGCTGCAGCCTGCCACCTAAAGTGACTTGATTTGAATGACAAAAAGATGCCCTTTTAGATGAATGAATTACAAAAGTCCTCACCTCCTCTAGGATGAGTAAGCCTGGGCACCAGACTTGTAAACTGACAGCAGGCTGCCGCCCCACCCCAGCACTGGCCCCCCAACCATGAGCCTTTTTGTAGGGCACAGCCTCAACAAAGCATAGGAAGTGCCACAAACACTCTAAACGCTAAATAGTGATTAATCCACACTCATCCAATGTATTAGAACATTAATATCATCAGCCATCTTTTACAGAAGCACCAACAGAGACCCACAGAAGTAACACGATTGCTCAGTTGTTCAGCTTTTGTTACACAGGCAGGATTGGAGCCCAGGCATGTCACCCCAGAGCCCACAATCCTAACAATTCTCCAGACTGCATTTCTTAGTCTAGGTTCCTGCAATAACCTTCTAACTAGGCTCCATGCCTCCTAACCTGGCCCACAACTCAATCCACTACGGGAGCCACAGCAAATTTCTAAACCTGTAAATCTGATCACGTCTCCTTCCTGCTGAAATACTGCAATGGTTCTCCCATCCCCCCCAAGATTAAAGTCAAGACTCCCTACAGCTGACAAGCCTCCCTGGTCCCCTCCGGCCTCACCCCTAGTCCCTCTCCCTGCTTTTACCCCTCCATGACGTAACCATACCAAACATTCTGCCTCATGAACCTTCCTCTCCCACTTGTCTCAAGCCTTACTTAGCACTTGGTATTCTTTCCACGTGAAGCCCTTTCCCTTCTCTGCTTCCGCTGACCAGCTCCTACTCATACTTCGAGCCTCAGCCTGTCTCCTTACATGCACATTCCTGGGACACTCAGTCTAAATTAGATCCCCTAGTGGACTCCTTATCATACTCCGTGTCTTTTCGTTATAGCAGTATCACATACACGTGTTCACGTGTGTATTCAATCAACACCAGTTTTCCCAACAGTAAGTGTCATGATGGCAGGGACAATGTCTGTTTTGTTAGTTTATAAACTCAGCACGCTGCACGTTTCCAGGTATATTCAGGTCACCGAATCTTAAGTGTCCCTTTGGGTGCAGCTCGTTGTGCTTCCCCTTCATTGCACTTCTCACAATATACTGTCACTGCCTGATTATTTCTCTGTCACCCCATTAGATTGTAAATATTTTAAAGACTATGAGGACAAAGCCTGTATCTGACCTGGCCTCGCTGCTGAACCTCCAGAATCTGGCACAATGCTCAGCACACGGTCGATCCTCAAAAATTCCAGCATCCGCAAGTGAATGAACAACATAAGAAACTGACCCCTTTGGGGTCAAATTCCTCTGTATTATTACTGCCAGAAGTGATATCAATGAATTGAAGAATTTTTTCTGCCTCACCCACTTCTAAAAAATAGGATCTATATGAAACATTCAGAGAAAGTTAGCAGCTGCAATGTCTGACCCAATATTGTTGACCAGCCACAAAAGTCAGGGGGCCAGCTCAGGCATGGGTGAAAAATAACCTATTTATTAGCTTAGTCAAAAGTCTCATGAGTGACCACTCCAACAGAAAACTCAGAATCTACCTGCCAAACCCTATGGAGACCAATGTCACAGAACTACCATTATCTCAAAGGGCAATCTATCATGCTTTTCAATAGACATTTTATTACTCCCCACCGAAGAGCAGTCTTGAGGACACAAATCTCTCTGTATTGATAATTAAATGATGATTGGTCATTCTGAAAAGACAAAAAAAATGCATTCAAATAAAAAGAAGCAAAAGCAAAGTAAAATATATTACTTAATAGCATTTTATAAGACTATGGAGAAAAAGCCACTCCTGAAAAGGACAATTTTCTCAATGAGAAATATAAACATCTTTTCTACATACAGTATAAAAAATAGAGGCAACGTTATGTCTCATTTTGACCTGGTTCCAAAAAGTCTGCTCGCACTTGGAAATAGTGACATGATGCTTTGAATTCTAGAATAAGACTGTGATGTTTTGCTCACTAGATGAGTCATGATTGCCAAGTTGCATATGAAGGAACTTCAGAGCTGTCTTAGAGCCCATAACTATGAAGCAGGAATAGTTGTGTCATGGTAATGACAAGTGACCCCAAAATGCCACAAACACATTGGTATTTCATTAAAATAATAGGAATATTTCATAACCACACAAATGCCCTTGCATTTTCCTGCTACTGAAGGGGACATACGCTGGGTTGATAAAACTTCATTTTCTCTGTAATGCAAATCCAGGTCTCTCTTTCTAGCCCTAGACCAATTAGCTCCACATTCTACTGCTAATGCCAGGATTCTGAACGCAAGGATCTAAGTTTACCTACTCAACCTACTTTCATTTAATATCCTCTAATCATCTCTGTCTTGCTGTTTAGCATCACGTTAGTGCTCGAGTTAGCACCATAACATGAATGACACTGATTTTTCTTTGGTTGGTTAATTACCTTAATAATCTAACAACCTAACTCCCTTGACACAACATACAAGCATGAGTAAAATATTGTTTTAAACAAAAAAAACCCCCAGCATGCTGCTAACAACATGCACAGTGGTTTTATCTGCTTTAAAGCTATTACTCTGCCCCTGACTGAGAGTTTACTCCCAGCACTGAAGCAGTTTTCAGGCAGCGAGGAAGGTCCCACATCGACTTACCCTGATGCAGGCGACCAAAGTGCTTGGCCACCCCTAACTATTGTTCTCGCTAATAGGCAACGTTCCCCTTTAGTACCGTGTTTAGAACAGATTTCTTGTGGAGCAGGTTTTAAAATTGTAAGCCAGGGGGAAAAAAAACTTTCAAAATCACTTACCCAAAAAAAGTGTTTTGGGCTATTTACTGCTTTGCCAGAGACTGGTTTTTATTTTTAGGGACCTTTTCATGAAACACAGCTTTCCATCATTTTACGAAGCATGGCTGATCCAGTTACTTTTCTTCATCCTCACTCTCAGTCTGATATTTTTGGCCTCAAGAGTTATTTTCTCCAGTAAGAGAGATGCTTGCTGCCCCCAAGATAACTGAAACTTGAGTGGGCAAAAGCAGACAAAGTCCCTAGGTCCCTTGTCACAAAGCCCAAAGCGGCATGAGGACCAAATCTCATGAAGACATCAAGAGTCACAGACATTCAAGGGATAGTAACTTGCAAATTTCAAGTAAATGGAGCCAAAACATTTTTCTCCCGCAGCTGTGACAGTGTCCATATGTATACTTCTTTAGGGACAGGTCTTTTAATATACAAAGACCAAGAAAGAAAGGTCATTGTTATACCACCAAGTGCTTTTATGTGAATTAGAAAAAGACAACCTTCCTCCAACCCCCATTTCAGGATTTGGCTCGAGAGCAAAGCCTGGGTTGGATTTCAGCCTCCCGATACCATACCCCTTTGCCTGGTCTCTCATGGTTATTGAATAGCAGGGGATTTCTTTGTAACTCTGAGGTGGCATTTACTCTCCATTCATTCATCACCTGTCCCAGGCATGACTATGGGTAAGGCACTCAGGCCCTGTGGCGAATTTAAAGGTAAATAAAATGATAGATTTCTTCTGAAAAGGGTTCTCATTCTCAGTGAATGAGTGTCATGAGAAATGGTGTAGAAGGTGCTAAGGCAAAATGTGTGCTAAGTGCTCGTAAACAGTCTGGTTTCACTGGAGTACAGTGAGAGATGGAGCTTAAAAGAGGGTTTGCATGACTAGTCAATAGAAGACAATAAACTAAAGCAATTTTAGGGAAGAAAAATCATTTGCCAACACTGAGGTTTAAAGATGTAGACTTGGTGATAATCAACAGACTAGACTGGAGTGTGTGAAAAGTAGAGAGAGCCTGGAGGCAAAGAGACCAGTTAGGAAGTTGATACATTATATTATTGTCCAAATATTCACCATTACACACCAAGGAAATATTATATGAGGGCTTCCCAGGAAGAATCCAGCCATAAATGCCTCTATGTTTCATATTACATGGCTGGATACTTTCTAGGCAGCCCTTGTACATCTCTAATCCATTAACCTCAGACCTGGTTTTGTGATTTTCTTCAGACAATAAAATGAAAATAGATAGACTATGTGCCACTTTCAAAGAAAGCTGAGTCACTGTATTGTTCTATCATACACTCTTTTATCTTTGCTACAATATCCCAGAGTAGGGCAGCTCCTTCAGTCTGGATCCCCGAATGACAATAATTGAAGGAGAGCTCCAGCTAATTTATAGCAAACAAGTCCCAGATCAAGAAATACTCCTTTGTTTTTATAAACTACTCAGATTTGCAGATCATTTGTTAGTGCAGCATAATATCCCAATGGACATGGGAAGCTAATGTACTATAGAGGTAGAAGCAGTAAGATCTTAGACTAGATAGAATGGTATTGGATAGGAAAGGACAGAGAAAACAATAATAATTACCAAAAAAAGTCCACCGTCCAATATTCAGTTGGTATTGATGTGTCCAGCAAACATTAACCACATCTCATTTAATCCTCGTAGAGTCAGAAACACGTTATCTGCTTCACATTATAGTATGTGCTCTTGCCATTTTCCCCCAACAACCAATGAAGCCTGGTGATTGTACAGTAATGTAAGGTTAGTGTGTATTTATATAAGGTTAACTCAACAGACCTGGGTTGTTCAAATCCTGCACATTTTCAAAAAAGAACCATCTTCAGGACTGGCCCTTGGCTGGCTCCTGGGAGATGAGCTCTGAGCCCTTAGAAATACTCTGCCCGGGAAACAGTATTGTATGCCTGAGGCCTTGGGCCATGCAGTATCAGTTTGATCAAACAGTTTATGCTAATCATGTGATTTATGATGAATGCCTGTTTTTCCTCTGAAGGTCTGAAATCTGAGTAGCTGAGGTGAGTCATGCTGGTACCACACACCTACATAACTGACCCCCAATAAAAACCCTGGATGTGAAGGCTCAGGTGAGCTTCCTGGGTTAGCAACTCTTTGCACCCGTTGTCATGCAACACTGCTCAGAAAATTAAGTGCATCCATGCAACTCCACTGGGAAAGAAATTTCGGAAGCTTATGCATGGTTTCTCCTGGACTTTGCCCCATGTCTTTTTTCTGATTTCCATTTATATCCTCTCACTGCAATAAACTATAACCATAAATATAATAGCTTTTCTGAGTCCTGTGAGTCCTTTTAGCAAGCCATCCAGAGTGGTCTTGGGAACTTCTGACACATCACAGAACACAAGGTAGGGGAATGTTTAAGCTCAGGTGGCTCCAAAAATGATGGTTCAAGAAGAGAAAGGGGAAATTAAGGAATAATTGGTGAGCTGAGGTAAGGGGTAAAGGAAGAAGCTAAGGGGACACGTGGAGGAAGGAAGCTATGTCTGGTGGTTGACTGAATTTGACTTCCACATCTAAGTAGGAATGTGCTATGGGATCTGCACAACAGGAGTACATGATGAAATCCCAGGATGGGACTATGTATGGTGAATGGCTGAAATCATAAGAATTAATGGGAGTGATGAAGAAAAGATTCGAGAAAAGAAACATCAAGGACTTGAACACAATGTGGTTGCCTAGGGAGGAAAAACCAGTAAGAAGTGACACAACTTTTACCTACTTCCCAATTCATTATAGAGGATGGTATGTTTAAATCTACATAAATTTATATTAATCCAGTTATACCATAGACTTTACACAAAAAAAGTAACCACTGAAGATTTTTTGGTCAGTATATAAATAGCCCTAAAAAATCAGCAGTAATTGACTTTTCTCATACAATCTTCATTTTCAAGTGAATTTAAAATATTGTCTCTGAATGAGCAAAGCTCATTCAAAATGACTGTGAAAACCACTAAAAATTCCAAATAAACTGGGCAGAGAGAAGCCCCAGTCATTCACGATACTGCTCATTCATCCATGGGGCTGCTACGAGGACTATGTTTATTTATGTTTTTAACCACCCAGAAATTAGAATTCATAGATGCCAATAAAATCAGTTAAGGGTCTGGAAAACAGAGGTTTCATTTCTCTTAACATCATATTTTCTATTTTTCTGCATTTCCTGAAACAGCA
The DNA here is from genome assembly GCA_004026885.1 of Lyroderma lyra. NCBI lineage: Eukaryota > Metazoa > Chordata > Mammalia > Chiroptera > Megadermatidae > Lyroderma > Lyroderma lyra. Next base: position 212,033 of record PVJL010000698.1, on the reverse strand, counting down.
AACAGAGCTGGAGGCCAAGAAGGTCAGGTTAAACCCAAGCCTTTCGCTTCTGTGTCTGCTCCTCCAGGTGTGATTTGTTTTCTGGTTTGTTTTCCAGTTCAATGTGCTTTTAGATGTTTCCTTTTCTATGGAAACACAGTTTGGAGATCATTTCAGAGACTCCTTTAAGTCATGCTAGTGTGGAAGTCAGAGTTCCTGCCTCACTTCCTCCCATTTCACATAAAGAGACAGCCCTCCACATGTTTACCCCCAGGTGCTTCTTACTGAGGCACCAGAAAACACCAAATTTGTCTTAAATTTCCCTTTTCTTTTTTTAGCTTTATTTACTTTTTTTTTTTTTTTGAGAATTATTAATTGGTTCTGGGGCCTCACATTAGACAGTGAACACTTGGGAAATCTAAGTCAGTCCTATGGCCAGTCTTGCCCTAGTTACACTCCCCACCATGGAGAATTCCACCCCCTCCTCGCCATTGCTGAGAAAAATCAGTCAAACCGGTGTCTCACAAGCTCCCCCATGTGGCCACATGAAAAACCAACTCATCCGAAGAAGAGAAAAATTCATGGGATTAATTGCAGAGTAAGAACCAAATTTAAGGGACCACATTTCAGATCTCAAAATGTGCTAACACACAAGAAAACATCACATTATACAATTATTATTTTATTTACATGTCATGTTTAAAATCTCAAAGAATAATTGATTCGTGTAAGCAGTTTTGTGCAGATGAGAGCATCAGCAAATGGAATGGACACATGATTTTCTTTTCTGTAAGAGATATGAAAAAAGGGCCAAAAAATGAAAAATAATTGGATTTGTTCTCATTATAAGTACACTCACAAAGTAAAGATAAGCCATCTGAATATAACATAAGAACTAAGATGAAAATAAACCAAAACCTGTGGCGCACTTTCAAGAGAATATTTACCTAGCAGAACTGTTTTCAGATTTCCACTTTGGCCCATTTATCTTTCTCTTAGGGAAAAAGAGAATATAGCTAAAGACTGCTGTATGAATCAGCGACTCCTAGGCAAAAGGTGGGCTTCTAGAATATTAAAACCCAGACTGGCAAAGATTTTCTCTTTCAATCTCCATATTTTACAGATGGAGAAAGTGAGACCAGAGAATGAATGGACTTGTCTGAGCCCCCAAAGCTGACAGAAAAGCTGAGAGCAGACCCTAGTGTCCTGGTCTCTAGTCCAATCATTATTTCTTTACATCATGTTGTCTCCTAATCTTTAATAATAGTATCAATTAATAACTTTTTAAAATACTAACAAATAGTACTTTTAATACTAAAAGGTACTAAACACTCTGTACCAGATGCATCTTAAGTATATGACATAAATTAATGCATTTGGTACTGAGAAGAACCCTCTCATAATGTACTATTATCTCCATTTTACAGATGAGGAAACTGAGGCACAGAGAAGTAAAGTACCTCCCCCAGAGAAAGTGGGGGAACCCCTACAATAGTTAGTCAAGCAGTCTAACTCCAGAGATTAAATTATTAACCACAAGGAACTAAATAGGATATAGAAAGTGGAATTGAAATTCAAAAGTCAAAGGGGCACCAACTATACAATTAATAAAATTGAAAGCTGTGATAATTAAAATGAAAGAGGATCAACTTAAAAGAAAAAAAATAACAACTGGATTAGAAGGAAAATCCTTACCTAATTAGTAGAACAAACTTGAAGTTTTGTAAGGATTCGGTTTCACACAAATCATCTAAATAGAGGGTAGCATTTTTTAGTAAGCTAACTGAAATCATGTTTATTTATAATAGAAATTAGCCTTATCTATTTGTTAAGGCCATTCCTCTTCTAGGCAATTCTTGTTAATCCTATTTTCCAAATAATAAAACCAGATTTCTTAAGGAGGAAAATACTTTCCTGCCTCACTAATTGATCCAAATTAATATGAACTTCCTACAGATGCCAGTAACTGCCCAATTTCAAATCCAATGGAAATGTTAATTCTTACTTCACCAAACTTCTCTGTTGTTTTCTGCTTCTCCGACACTTCCCCTCTCGTAGCTTCTATGACATCACTGTCTTGGCCCTTGCCTGGTCTTTCATTCCTTCGTTTTAGCAGGTTTCTCCTCATAAATCTGCTTGTTAAAGGTTGGGACTCCCATAGTTTTGTGCTTGCTGAATTCTTCCCTCACCCATCCCCACACTGTGCTTAAGTGACCACACTCACACCCGTATCTTGCTCTACTATTTGGAGCTGATGTGTGGCTTCCAATTTGGGGTCTCCAAGCTAGTTCTCTCCTCTGAGCTCCACACTGTCCATGGGCATACCACAGACTCAGCATAATTAAATCCAAATCCCTTATATTTCACTAAAAACCCTACATATCAGCCTGTATTCCTTATCTTGTTTAATGGATTCCCCAGTCAACAAGCTCAAATCTTGAATCACCCAAGACTCCTTCCTTCCTTCCCAGGATACATCCATGTAACTTGTAATTTCTATGAATTGTACTTTCTTTTTTTTTTTTTATGGTTTACATCATCCTTTTTTTTAATTCATTTTTATTGATAGACTTTTTGGGGTAACATCTGTTAGCAAGGATTACATAGTTTTCAGGCATACAATTCTATAGTGCACTGTCAACTTGTTGTATAATAATTTCCCCACCTATTGTGACTTCTCTTTCCATCACCCTATATTGAATTGTACTTTCTAAATTGCTCTTGAGTCTTCCCCTCTCACTCCCATTTTCTTGAAAACCATCTAGAGTTTTCCTTCGTCTTCATGTCTCTCCCCATGCCAAAAGACTATCTTAGTTTGGGTTCCCCCAGAAATAGACTCAGAGCTAAGAATGTAAATGCAAATAGTTACTTGTGAAGTGATCCCAGGAAGTAAATGTAGAAGGTATGGAAGAATGGCAGGGATGGGAAGGAAGTCAATACTGCTGTGTTAATGATCCGATAACTGCTATGAGCACCTGGGATTCAATCCCACTGGGGGCCTGTGAGAAACTACAGAACATTCTACAAATTCATCCCATCCTGGAAGCAAAGACATGAGACATTTATCCACCATTAAGTTTCAGGACTGTTCCCCAGGCTGTTAACTCCTGGCACTTCGGCCCTGCCTCCCTGTCGTCTTGCAAAATTTCAGTCGCTGAGGCTTGTAGTTGTTGGCTTGTACAGAAACAGTGACTGCTGAGGGAATATGAGAGAAGCACCAGCCACAAAATCCTTCCAAGGCTCCCAGAGGCCTTCGATACAATTCAAGTGCCTCTGTACAGCCTACAAGACATTTTATGATCTGTCCCCTACTTTCTTCTGTCACCCTTTCCCAGGCTTCCTAGCCTAACACTCATGTGCCCTAGTCTCACCAACCTAACAATGGTTCCCAGAACACACAATGCCATTGCCACCTCTATGTTTGTGCTTACTGTTCCTTCTTCTATGAATATCCACCTCTGCCTTCCAACCCATCTACCTGGAATACCCCAACTTTTTGACAAGATACAGCTCACACACTCCCCATCTCAAGTTCTCAAGCCTTCCCTTGATTCTTTACACTGAAGTTGAACACCTTGCCCCACCTTGTATCTGTCTCTCCAAACTGCACTGTAGTTACTTGTCCATGTGGTGTGAACTCCTGACAAGCAAGAACTGTACTTGATTTATCTGTGTCCCCAGCACCAAGATCAATGAAAAAAAGAACCAGAAAAACATCAAATAGTTCCTGAAAGGTCTGTATATCATATGGAATGAATCATAAAAGCCTCCAATGAATATGAGCAACAAAACCTAGACCAAAAGAAAAAACTGGGGGAAAAATAGCAATTCTCCCTTTAGTGCATGTTCTTCTTAAAAAAAAAAAAAAAGATAGAGATGTTTTCCCCTATATATGGGCTATAAATAAACCTCTCTGGATTCTACTGGCATGAATTTCCTTAACCCTTTTGCTGAGACATTTGGATATATCCGAATGAATATTTCCATCTGCTGACCGCAGTGTTCAAGTTTACCCCATGAGCTCAAAAGAACTTTTCCCTCTACTCTATGTACATTTTTCTATATTTTTGTGTTTTTCAATAATAAAAAATAGGAAAATTTTACACTTTAATCATTTATTTTAATAAAATGTAGCACCTTAATTGGATTTACTTAAAAATATAAACCATGTAATTATTATAAAATTGTTATTCAGTGTGAATCTGTTTCAAGGACTTTTCTCCATTTACAAGATTTTTAATATGTTTTCCTGTGGCGTGCACTATCCACAACAAAGATGTATTGTATGCCATATTGTGTAACATTTTGTAATCAATTTTTATGTCATCAATGCCACCAGATTCTAATTTATCTATGCTTAAATCAAATTGATGCCACTTAGTATGTTTTGAATATTTTTTGCTAAAATTCAATACAGTGGAAAATTTATTACCACATAACAAAAATTTTAAAGTAAAAATAGTGTCATTTATATACAAAGCAGCTCAACATGTTATTATTAAATGCATAAAATAGTCAAAATATCCACTTTTGGGGGGCTTTTTGACACATTTTGAAAAAAAAAAAACTTGAAGTCAATTACAACAGTGAAAGGGTTAAAGGGAATCTGATACTTAAAAGACTCTGACAGGGAGCCCTGGAGAATCATTTCTCTCCATATTTGCTCACAGACAGTCTGTGACCACATTGTACCCTCTCCCACTCAGGCTCTTGTGTGTGCTGGACAACCAGCTGCCTTCCACTGAACCTATTTAGACAAAAGAAACGAGTGGCATAATGACCCTCCTCAGACCTGCTTCACATTCCCCGCAGTGTCCCCTGGCCATCTCCCCGCTGAGTCGTCGCTGCAGGGGATTTCTGCCGGCTTCAGGCTGATGGGCAGAAAGCCAGTGCAGCCCAGAGAGTCCTGCCCATCAACATGCACTGGATTCAGCACCAGTAACTTATTTATATGCAAAGCTATCCAAAGCTGATTAAAGATTAAATTCAGATTCTGGGGTTTTTTTGTTCATTTGTTTTGAGACACTCAAAAATAAAAGAAAAGGTGATGAACTATTTGTTTCTGAAGGCCCTTCAGTTCAGCCACACTGACTGCACTTTTACACTGATGTGAAAAACTAAGCAGATTGTAGGTATCTTTGGTCTGGGATCCTGGGACACAGTTTGTGCTGGCCAGCTGTTGTTTCAGATTTTGCAATTCACTGCTGTCTGTCACCTATCTGATAGAAACTAATTGGCCTTCAATCATGAGGATATGATTTCTGCTTTTACTCCCCTGCCTCTCCCTACCCTTATAATTTCACAGTGAGAAAGAAAACCACGGTGGATCTTTCTTACTGACGGTTTTAACATCGGGTGTTGCCTTCCATCACCTGTGTTTTGCCCTAAGCAACACTGGAATCCTTTAATCTGAGATGATAGAAATCGACAAATACAGTAACAAGGCAATTCGTCACAGCAGACAGCAAAGAAGAAAACTTGGAAGGCCCTGCTCATAAGTCAGGTCTGCTGTTTATATTTTATTTCACATTTTCAGACCCACTGCAGGCAGCCAAAGGGTTGCTATTCAAATGTTTTGTTGACCTCATAAGACCCAATGTAAATAGGCTTTCCACCCATTGACGCCAAAGCTGAAGCCAGTGTCTGTGTGCTCTGACGTTCTGTGAGATTTTTGTGTATACTGCTTCCAGTCCCTCGGTTGGTACGCAGTTTTGCTTTGGTGTAAACTGATACCAGTATCTGCAGGCTACTGTCTCTCCTGGCTTCTCTTCACTCACTACAAAACTAAGGATAACAGAAAGTGAAAAGTAATGCAGGCAGGGGAGAGGGTCCCTGCTAAAATTCCCCTTTTCATTCCTAACTCCTTGGTACAACTTCCCTGAGGTCCACATTCCAAAGTTGTTACATGGGCAAAACCTTGCCTTTAAGGTTTTGGGCTACTTAATCAAGCAATTAACGATGGATAACAACAGCTAACAATTAATTCAACAAATATTCACCAAATACCTCTAAAGGGCATGTTATGACTTTTCTAAGCATGTTCACTGTGATTTTTGTTTGTTGTTTTACTCTCAAAATTCCTTTGAGAAAAGGAAGGACAGGATTTTAATTCACATTTTACCACCCAAGAAACTGTGATACAGAGAGGTGCTGTGCTGTATCTGTGACCACAGAGCAAGTTTGTGAAAAGGCTGCAAAAAATCACGTCTAACAATATAAATTCCAGGGTCCTTTCCCTCACTGTCCCATAAGCTTATATTAAATACACCTTTATAACTAATAGTGGTGGAGAGAGATTCCTGTCACAGAAATTCTCAACCTGGGGTCTATATGACCACAGCCAAATGTGGGGGTCCTGAGACTCCTAAGCCAGCATTCAAGAGGTTGATATATGAGCATTTTTCTTGGGAGAGGGTCCATAACTCCAAAATGGTTAAGAATTATTTTAATCAACGATTTATATTATATATACTTGAAATAACAAAGCATCACCAATTGTGTTTGAGACCTGACTCCTCTTCTTCCCTTCACCTAAGATGTACTGTGTTGCAATTATCCACAGAGAACAAGTTACCTCAAAAGTTAGTAGATTAAAATAACAATAACTACCCAGCGCTCGCTCTGCCCCACATAACACCAGCTGGGGTCACCCGACTGTGACTGGGAGGATCCACCTCTGAGGTGGCGCTCACACATGGCGGGCTGTTGGCTGCACCTCACATAGGCCTTTCTGAGGGGTAGATTCAGATTCCTCACAAGGGGGCTGGGTTCCAGGAGTGAGCATCTCAAGAAACTGAAAACAGAAACTACAAATTTCTTAAGGCCTGCACCCAGAAAGTGACACAGTGCCACTTCTGCCACGTTCTATGGGTCAAGCCATCACAGGAACATCTGAGGGGAGCAGGCACAGACCCACATCTTGATGGGAAGAGCACCAAAGGATTCTGAGGCCATGTTTTAGAACTGCCACATACCTCTAGGGTCCTCTTTTTTCTTCCTGTGGTTCGTTCTCTCCCTCTCCCTCTCCCTCTCTCTCTCTCTCTCTCTCTGTCTCTCTCTGTCTGTCTCTCTCTCTATCTCTCTGTGTGTGTGTGTGTGTGTGTGTCTCTCTCTTTCTCTGTCTCTCTCTCCCCCTGCCCCCCCATCTCTCTCTCAGATCTTTATTATGTAAGAAACCAAGCTCTGAAATTTGGTACATTTTGCACCTCCCAGAGTAAGTTTGTAGCTGATCCAGTCTACTCCTGCCAACCAGCCTGCTCCTTTCTAGTCACCCCTGGCTTCTTCCTAGTTCCAGGGGTTCAACCCCCACGAAACCTGCCCTCCACTGTGAGGATGGATCACACGGGCACTCAGTGTAGCCTGCTCCTTTAAAGAAATGCGAGACCATTCTGGCTGTGGGTTCTGCCCAAAGACAGGATGAGGGCCACTCTGAGGGATTTACATCGGATATAAGCAATGTAAAAAGAGAAAAGAGACTGACCTTTTCCAACATTATTCCGTGAACTGCTGGTGGAGCTCAGACAGCACTCCTAATACTGCCTGTTGGCAGTCACTTACCCACCGCACCACCCTCAGACAAGTAAAAGTTATTCAAATTTCCAAGGAAGTGCCAACCAGTACTTCCATTATTTGCATCACCTTCCCCATTTCTCTTTATTAATTCAAATGACTGATCCATAAAATTAGATTATCAGCACTGGAAAATTCTCTGATATTATCTGCCTCAGGCTCACTCAGGCAGGCCTTTGGAAACGTTCTGCTTTTTCTCTGCAGCAGAAGTGATTAAAAAAAAAAAGAAAAATCACCACCTGAGAAAAGGTTCCCATTGCAGGCCCGAGGAGTCCAGAAGCCACCTTCAGAAGTTCAACCAGGCACCCTGGAAGTTTTACCCTGCACGCTCACCTGCTCACTCTCCCCCATCCTTCAGCAAGCCAGGAACCCTCTGTCCTCTTTGCTGTGGACAACCTTTTCCCAGAAATCCACATGGCTTGTCGCCCCTTCCCTGACGTAAGTCTTCAAATCTTTATTTACATAGCACCTTCTCAGCGAGCCCGCCCTGGAAGCGCCATCTGAAATTTACACCACCTCTCTCTCTCTCTCTCCCCCCCTCCCCACTTGCTATCACCCTTCTCTCCATATAATTGCCTTATCACTATCTTGTATATGATGTGTTTTACTTATTTTTCTTATTTATTGCCTGTCTCTCCTTCTACAGTGATAGCTTTGTGATGGCAGGATTTTTTAAATCCTTCTTTACTGTTGGGCCTAAAATAGTAGCTGGCATCAAGCAAATGTGCAAGACATGTTTATTACTAAACAGTTAAATGAACTATTGATCCAATCATAACTGTCCCCACACAATGCTAACAAAGGGTTCCCTGTTTGCTCTGAAGGTAGAGAGCTACAGACCTGGCTCTTAACAGCCAGCTCTACATTAGTTTGTATTAGTTTCCTACTCCTGCTACAACAAATTACCACAAATTTAGTAGCATAAAACAACAAAAGTTCATTATCTCAGTTCTGTGGGTCAGAAGTCTAACACACAACTCAATGGGCTAAAATAAGGTGTTGGCAGGGCTCCCTTCCTTTCTGGAGGTTTTCAGGGAAGATTTTTTTTCCCTTGTCTTTTGCAGTTTCTAGAAGTCAACTACATTCCTTAGCTTGTGGCTTCTTCCTTCATTCACAGAGCCAGCAAGGTCACAGCCCTCTGTTGTTCCTTAGTCACATCTCCCTCTGACTCTTTTTCTGCCTGTGTTTAAGGATGCATGGGACCCATCTGATAATCCAAAATGAGGTCCCTCTTGTCAAGTCATCTGTCTAGCAAACTTAAAAATTTCCCTTTGTCCTATAACCTAACATGTTGACAGGTCCAGTGGATAGAATGCAGAACTCCTTCAGGGGCCATGATCTTCCCACTACATCATCCTCCAGAAGGACCTAAGAAGTGATGATAAGTTCACTCCCATCAATTTAATAACTATTATGTGTCTTATCTAGACCCACCCTGAGTTTGTACATTTGGTCCTTTCAGAAAAACTTGTTGAGGTATATAGTACAAACTTCCCTGGACATAAAGACAGAAGACATCTGTTCACAAACCTCTCTGAAATTTTGTTTATAACCTGGAATGACCAACTCAGTCATCACTGAGGCTTTGTTTTATTTCAGTATAAAAATGGAAATAACAACACTACTGACAGGGCTATTATGAAGATTAAACATACAACGTTCATATAAGTTCCATACACTTCAAACTCCACAGAATGGAAGGAATCATTGTTATAATAGAGATCTCTAGCACCAAGGATATTCTGAGTATGTACTGATGGTGGTCTTAATTGTTTTGTTTCTTGAAAGAAATGGCATAAATTATCACTTTGGACACATCAGAACTGGAATCGACAATGCCATCCACAATCCAAGTACTGTGCTAGCATTACTGCTTTTGTGATGACGATATTGTGTACACAAATTGTAAACATAAACTTTTCTTCTATTTGAAGTTTTATACATTTTTTCTTAAAAATTACATGAAGAAGACAACCATCACCCTTATTTGACCTGAGAAAAACAATTACTGCGGTTATTCATACAGTTCCTGCTAGCCTCCCTAAAGGGAGGAATTATGTCTCCTTCATGTTTGTAATTCTAAGTTCTCAGAACTTTGGGAAGAGAAGCACTTAAATTAATATTCCCCAAATAAATGAACGAGAAATGATTAATAATAAATTAGTTAATTAGAGATGCATATTAGGACCTTGTCCATGCTGCTGTTACATAGTTATAAATCTCTCTCCTTTATTTTCCAGTCTCTTATGGATCATACCTCAAGGTTTCCAACATCAAGCAGAAACTGGCCTTTCCCTGGCCTCTAGAAAGTCACTAAAATTCTCTCTTTAAAGCAACTTCTTTAAATGGGAACAACCACCTTCAATTTATGTAGACTCCCAACCACTACTCATGATCAAATATTTCTCCCTGAAATTCCCATAAAAAGGGAGTACAGGGGAGATTTTGAACTTTGTAGTCAAGTAAAAGAAGTGATGATCCACAACATGTTTAACTGGGTACTTCACCTGAGCTGACTGTAACTATTGCTTTTATGGATCCGGGGGAGGATATCATAGAGACTGAAAAATGCTTTTAGAGGACAAAGGTCTGACTGTGAAACTCCTGGCCTCTCATTGGCTTTGACCAAAGGAGGGCTCACATCACAGGGATCAGAGGAGAACACACCATCAGATATGTTCTAATACATCAAGGGCTTATCCAAATCCCAGAACCTACTTTTGTGGGGCTCCGGCCACATGCAATTTAAACCTCCATAGGGTGGATGCCTTCACACGTCAGAACAACTTCACAAGAAGACAGTGGGAGCTGGGCCCTTGGTGATTCCGCACTGCCTGACTGGCCAAGAGGGGAGAAAGTCTGATTCCAGCTGAGAGTCTGAGCATTGCACACCTGTGCTCAATGCCTAGGGCGGATTGGCTCCATTTAGTTTCCCCTTCAAGCTGGAAGATGTAAGAGAAAACGCCCTATGAATAGCCCACTGCAATTAGAAAACATTACTAATTGGATCAAGAAGTTAAAGGAATAAAATGTGTTTTATCAAAATTCCCTTAAAATACTCTTGAATTCAGAAAATAAAGGAAAAGAGAACTTGGCAATGTGAACTTTTGCTGGCATCAGAAAATTTTAATTTAACAATTAATTTCACAGGAATCATTTTATCAAACTCACAGCAAATATCTCTTCATTGACCCAAACGTAACCCTACAAGATGGCATTTCGAAGTGCTTCCACCCTAGGCACTCATTAAACATCAAGATGGACAGAGCACGTAATAAACTCTTACAGTAATGAGTGGTCACTACATTTTTCTTTACCAACTTACCATAGATTCTAGTGTGGAAAAAAATCATTTCAGAGTAAAATATTAATTTAACTCTCTTAGGGAATTAATTCATATGTTGAAAAAGAGAATTTATTAAATGTTTCCCTGAGAGGGTTATTATCTACAGATTTGCCTAAGATATCCAAGTCCACGTGTATTTTAAACTAATGCAATTTCTTACTATTGCAGTTTAAGAGACAAATAGAACTTTAATCAGCAAAAGTTGAAATGTGTTTTAGTCATCTGGACTTTTGTTGATTTATTCACATTATTTCAGATCTTTGTTCCCCTTAAATTTTCAGCAAAATCCACTTTTGTCAAATACAGTACTTCCCATAATTTTAACATGAATGCTCCAAAGTACATACACACACACAGAATGTTTTGGCACGAATGCCAATTTTTCCTATTACAAGATTGTTTCATAAAATGGTTTCAAAAATAAATAGAGGAGAGAACAATATAGTATTTTAAATTATAGTGGCAGCTCTTTTCTAAAGTTTTTTTCTCTATTTCTTGGACTTTTATCACTGAAATGAGGATAACAATGCTCACTGCTAATTTATTTTAAAATTAATTTAGGAACTGCATTTTTATAAAGCATTTTAAACTCTTTGGAGAGTTCACATGCTGACAAAAAAAATTACACCTATTTCCCAGAATGGGTTGCTTCAATTACCTACAGATTTACCTGAATTTTTTAAATCCTTGTGTGTTTTCAATGAATATAATCTCTTTCTGCAGTTTTAGGAGATAACTTGAACTCTAACAAGAAGAGGTAAGTTTCATCTTTTATTCAATCTTATTTATATCAATTCAAATCTGTGGTCCCCTAAATTTTCCTTAGCAAACTCAAGTAACTACTAAACCCAAACTAAATAAATACTTCCCATCACCTGCTACAAAATTAAAAATTCTCAAGTTGTCTCACCTATTTACACATTTAAGACCTTTCTTTGGGGATAGAGTACCAGCAAAGACATTACTTTGGCAGAACCCATGAATCTGTGAGAATATCCACTGATCTAGAGTCTTCTACACACTGCTTTGAGGAAAACATTTTGTTGAATGCAAAAAACAGTTCACCAAAAAAAAAAATTCTTGCAGAGAAATATCAACTCTCTCACATCTCCACTTTCAAGACAGTTGCAAATCCCAATGATGTTTAAAATTATACTAACACTCTTAACATCCTAACATAAAATAAATAAGGAAATATCATCTGTAAATGATACCTTACAACAACTGGACATAATTGACATTTATAAGACTCCATCCTACAAGACAAGACTATACATTCTTTTTCAGTACACATGGAACATCCTCAAGGATAGACCATATTCTAGGACACAAAACTAGCCTCAGCAAATTCAAGAAGACTGAAATCATACAAAGAATATTCTCAGACAATAAAGCTTTTAACTTGGAGATCAACCGCATAAAGAAAGCAGGAAAAATCACATATACGTGGAGATTAAACATGTTATTAGAAAATGACTGAATCAAAGAAGAAATAAAAGAACAGATTTAAATAAATAGAAACTAATGACAATGAAAATACAATGTATCAAAATTATTGCGATGCAGTAAAAGCAGTAATAAGAAGGAAATTTGTATCATTATAGGCCTGGACCAAGAAACAAGAAAAACCACAAGTAAAAATCCTAACATCCCATCTTAAAGAACTAGAAAAAAATAGAACAATAACAACCCAAAGCCAGCAGAAAAAAAGAAAATAATAAAAATTAGGCAGAACTAAATGAAATAGATAACAGAAAAACAATTTTAAAAATTAATGCAACAAAAAGCTAGTTCTTTGGGAAAAAAGAAATCAATAAAATTGACAAGCCCCTGGCTAGGCTCACCAAGGGACAAAGAGAAAAGATACAAATAACCAAAATTAGAAATGAAAGGGGAGGAATTACCAATTTCACAGAAATAGAAAGGATCATAAAAAAATATTATGAAGGGTTTTATGCCACCAAATTTAACAACCTAGAAGAAATGCACAAGTTTCTAGAAACATACAGTCTACCTAGACTGAACTAAGAAGAACTGGATAATCTAAATATACCAATCAACAGTAAAAAAAAAAAAAAAAAAAAAAAAAAAAAAAAAAAAAAAAAAAAAAAAAAAAAAAAAAAAAAAAAAAAAAAAAAAAAAAAAAAAAAAAAAAAAAAAAAAAAAAAAAAAAAAAAAAAAAAAAAAAAAAAAAAAAAAAAAAAAAAAAAAAAAAAAAAAAAAAAAAAAAAAAA
>PVJL010000698.1:0-189168 GCA_004026885.1 Lyroderma lyra | reverse complement strand
CGCGCCAACGCCGAAGCCTTAAGCCGCTACACCATCAGGGAACTCCCTGTGCTTCTGCTTCATCTAGTCTGGTTACTCCTTTTATTCCACTCTTCCTTTCAGTCAATGTAATCTTTATCTTTGTCTGGTCCTTTATAATGGTTTGTATCTCTCTGTTGAAATTATCATTAAGTTTCCTGAGCATTTTTATAACCATTGTTTTGAGCTCTGTCTCTAATGGGTTGTTTGTCCCCATCTCATTTACTTGGATTTTCTGTTGTTCAAGTTTATTTTAAACTCCCTTTCTCTGGTTTCTCACTCTGGCATTCTCTCTGTTTATAGATACTCTGTTCCTTAACCTGGATCCTCACTGCTGCAGTTCCTTCTGGGCTCACTGGGCTAATGCTGGGAGGAAGAGAGGGATAGAGGTCTGGATCATGGGTGGGTGGGGGATGGTAACCAGGGTCTGCCTTTGTTTCCTGCCTGGAGGTGCGGGCTGCTGGGGAAGTGCCAGCTTATTCCTTTCCCTTCTCAGTTTGCCCAAGGTTTCTGCCCTGGGCCTTGGAATCAGCTGTCCTGTATGCTGATCCCTCAGAATGGACTAGTTGTGGACAAAGAAGCGTGCCTGAAGCTTTTCTTCTCTTTCTCCTTCCCAGGCTGAGGAGAGATGGGCCCACTGCATCTCACAGCACCCATGCCTCCAACTTATGGGGTCCAAGTGAGGTCCAGTTGGAATGTCCTACAGTTCTGCCTCCGGGCCCCTTTTCTCTCTCCTGAGGACCCAGTGAGGTCCCAAATGCTCACTCTCCACCTTCTTCCTCCTCTCTTCCCAAGCCACAGTGTTGGGATCCTCACATGGCTGAGTCTTCACTCTCCCTTCCTTGCTCCTCAATTTGCCCCTCTTCGCCCACCTGTAAGTACTCTGATGTGATGTGTAGGTCTCTTAGCTGTGTTTTTGTGTGGTTTAGGGTATCCTTCATCAAATTATAGTTGTTCCAGTTGTAACCTCCAGGAGAGTTTCAAAGGATTGCCTCTCGTGCTGCCATATTTCCTCCTCCCAGATAATGATTTCTTAATGTTGGGTTAGAAGAGTAGGGGTTGTATTATACATGGGGGCATCTTATACATGGAAAAATATGGTAAATGCCTGAAGTCCTCAAGTTAGTAAGTAACTGAAGATGGCCTTCAAATCTGGCCTGCTCTCCCCCAGAGCCTGTGCCTTTGTCCCCTTCCTGGTGCTCTCTCTCCACAGGTACACAGAGGACTTGCGTGGGAGGAGTGTCAGGAAAGCATGTGAGGAAGTTAGTTAGCACAGTGCTTGGCAGATAGTGAATGCTTTATATCCTTAAAGCTGGACAGGACAAACCATTTCATAAAACTTTTGTTTACTTTGGAACCCAATGACACCTTGGTTTGCAATGTCAATATTAATATATAAATGTCAGAATTTTATTCTGAACTGATCATTTTGTTTTAACTGCTTGCAATTTTCCACAGATATAAAAAAAATGTCTAGAGATTTTCTAGTTCCTGCAGTCTAACCACGTTGTATTTTGTATGCCAACACCCCCAGTCATCCAATTCTTTTCATCTCTCTCTATATTTATTTATCTGGAGACAGGCCCATATCCATTCCTCATTTATGCAGTACACAGTGAGGGGCAGTGTTCAATCAAACCACACTCCCTGCCTGGCTAAGAACCATGAGGATGGAACGTTGAGCAACCAATCTTTTACTTAGAACAATGGATTTGTTAACTTAAGTGTAATTAAAGTTGGAAGACTTCCCCTGGGATTGCATTACCTCTGCCCAATTGACTACCAAGTCTTTGAAGGTAATTTCAGAGGCATGGAGCTTCAAGGGCAGTGCAAACCAACAGACCTTTCTGGGATGATGAAAATGTTCTGTCTGTGTCTTCTCTGCCAAGTACAGCAGCCACTAGCCACATGCAGCTATTGAGCACTTAAAATGGGGTTGTGAGGCTGAGAAACTGGATTTTTAATTTTATTTAATTTTAATTAATGTGAATAGCCACATATAACTTATTGCCATCACATTAGACAACACAGTTCTAGAGGAACTGATGGCAGAAAAGTTGATTTATGGAGGACAGAGGGCTTAGTAACTTGACATTGTAGTGTCTTGACAGATCCTTAACTCCCCAAAAGCACTAACTGCAAGAGGACCTGAGCCATGTTGGAGAGACCAGTTTGCTGTGATGTTCTTTCTCTCTCTAATCCTGGGCTCCCTTCAGGTAGGACCCAGACCACCATCAGGAACCAGAGAATGAGAGAAAGTCAGGGAACTTAGGAACCCCTAAGCCAGAGGAGGATACTGGAGTTCAGAGATGAAGCCACCAACCCCAGGTCATATAATGGTATAAATACAGAAGACTCCTCCTGACACAGAATTCACTCTCTTTTAACTAAACTCGGCTGACATCTCTCAGCTCTCATCCCCAATAAACTGTGGGCAGATAAATGTTTCAAGGAATCAATAAAATATATAAAGGATACCAAGAGGACGCTGTAGGGACTAGGATCCCCATCAAGAGTGGCCATCCCATCAAAACTGAGCACTGCCACTTACAGCCAATTATAGGCATGCAAAAATATGTTACTTGGTTGGTTGGTTTTTTTCAAGAGAAACAAGGAACAGAGTTTGTAGCCTCTGGCTTAACATAGTTATCCTCACCCTCATAACTCCCCCCACTTCTCAACTACCAGGAATACTTGCATTATAATAGAGAACTTGGAATTTGGGAAATTTCATCAAAACTCAGGAATAAATCTGTAACCAGTGGAATCTGGAGCACTCTGAGGGAAACAAGGCCACTTGGCCCTACACAGAATCCCTAAAACGATTTCACATAGTAGCTGCCGCGACATTCAGGCCAAAGCTAGCCAGGAGTCTCACTACACATGCTAAGAAAGCAAAAGACAGCAAGTCACTTATTGTCGTGAGACTCTCAAATGCCTATAGTATTGCTTACTAATTATAGCATAGTGGCCTGCATCCACTTGGAATATATTGCTGAGTGTGAGGCAGATACTTTGCTAAGCATTTTATAGAAATTATTATGATACCTTAATCTCTGAAATATCATCACTAGAGAACAATTATTTCCAATCTATAGATTATAGATGTTAAGTATCTTGCCCACAAATACAGGAAGAAAGTCATAGAATGTGGATTCAAAAGGAAGTTGGGTGCCAAAGTCCGAGCCCTTCCCACCGTATCCCACCCCTTTCTCACTGTACCAACTACACCCTTGAGGTTTCTTATTTTTTCCAACAGATGGACTCGGGGTGACTCTCTATCCAATAACCATCTTACCCTTTTAGTTTTCTTTTCCAAATTACAGTTTCATCATTAACAAATGACCAAAAAAATGTATTACTGTTATTGGTAAAAATAAAGATATTTTTTGCTAAATCAAAACAACTACAATCAAAATTTAAGATCTGCAGTGACAAAATAATTTGACAGTATCCCCACCCAAATTTACTCCATTCGTGGCAATTGTCAACAGTGGATCAAACGTATGAGTCTACATGTCTTCTTTTTTAAAAATGGCATGTCTAAATATTTGAAGTACACAGGGTTCTTACATGGAAAATTAATTTCTAAACTAAATGGAAATGACGAGGCACTGGAGACAATAAATGAGACAGAGAAGCTATCTCAAATTCCTTCGATTGCTTCTCTATCTAAAGCAAAAACTCTCAATGTGCTATTTATATCAGTCTTAACTCTCTTCTGTTTGAGTGGCCACATCTACAGAGATTAATGAGTACAGTCTAGGATTTCTAATGTTGTGTACCCTGATGGCAAACTGATATATAGTCCTCAGAAAACTCCATTGCAGCTCATGATTTTCCTGTAAATATGCCCCAGAACGGCTGCCACATTCCTAAATTCTAGATGAAATTTATGCCATACTTCAATATTTGATTATTGTGTAGGAGTTTAATGTAAAACTCCCAAAATGGCAATACTATGACTGTAGTTCTTTATTTCCTTCCTGACTGCTTAGTATTCTCAGCGTTACATTAGCATACTTTTGGATGAAGATTAATGTCATTTTCTTCTATCATTTGTGTCAATAAAAATACAAAGTATTGGTGAGAAAATAGGACTACATGGCACAATTAGCTAAGACCAATTCCTTCTGTTTCTTGTAAATTATGTTGAAATAAATGACAGTAAAATGAGTTTGGGGGTTTCAATCTGCTTCCCAATGGCTGGTTAAGAAAAAATACCATAAACTCAGCATAATTAGTCCTTCTCACTCTAAGAAACAAGAGCGGTGGGCTAAGTGAGCTGTGGACTGGGGTAGGAAATGAGTTGGGGATGAACAACGCAAAAGGTCAGGGAAAGAGATGCAGTAGAAAGAGAGGAGGCCAAGCAGGGTGGGCCGGAGGTAGAAAAGGAGAGTGAGTTGGGAGAAGTTCCAATGAGCACCTGCTCAGTGACAAGGGGATCACATAACACATAAGAGCACCTCTACCTATTTCATTATAACCACCAAGGATTTCACACAATCGTTGCCTAGCTCTCAGCTCCTGAGCACATGAGTCGATGAAGGCAACTTTTCCCTCAGAACATCATCAAAGACTTCATCTTTGCTCCCCAAACCCCCCACACACACACACACACACAATTAAAGGTCAGAGCATGTGCACAATAAACAGAATGGGGATCAAGAGCAGATTCATGGGCCATCTCATGTTCCCAAGGGCAAGATCCTAAACCTCTTCTTCGTTTCTCTCTTTCATTTCTGAAGTAGCTTAAAATGTGGCCACAAAATTCTTAGATGTTCCTCCTACCAAAAAGTGGGGCCCCCTCCCCTTGAATCTGCATGGGCTTTGTGACTGCTGCAATCAAGAGAGGACAATGGAGTGAGGCTGTGTGACTCGTGAGGTTGGTCATGAAAGGCAACATAGCTTCTGCCTCCTTTGCTGTGCCATGTCGGCAGGGGTCCCTGGGCTGTGACACCAGGCTGTGAGGAAGCCAAGCCACAGTGAGAGGTCACATGGAGCCATTCTAGTCACCAGACATGTGAGTGAAAAAGTCTTCCAGCCTGGCGTCAAGGCTCCCTGCCCTTGGAGTCCCCGCAGCGGGGCAGAGGCAGCCCACCCCGCTGTGCCCTCTCTGACTTCTTGACCCTTAGCTTCCTGCGTGAGTGTAAGATGGTTTGTTCTCAGCCGCTAAGTTTTGAGGTAATTCGTCACCCAGCAGTAGTCTCTGGAACAATCTTTTTGCTCCATTCCCACCTTTGATCTTTCTCTGTGGAGGCTCCAATCCTTAAATAAATCTTTTTCACTTGTTTTGTAGCCCAAAATCTCTTTGTTCAAATAAAAATTTCTGCATGTACAATAGCGGACAGAAGTTCTGAGGCTCCTCATTTCTCAACTTGAAAATCACCCTTTTTCCAGAAAAATAAACATTTGTATACATCAAATAATTTCTGAAACTCTGCCTTCTCTTGAAAGCCTTCCCAGTTGCATCAGAGGTTGAAGGCCTGTAATTTTCTCTCTCACTCGTCCCCTACTACCATCACCAATGACCACTGACGTGTATGTGTTGAACAACTAAACATCATAAAAGATCTGAGAGAAATATGAGTCATGATGCCTCCCTTCAAAAGACTTCTTACAAATATTCTGGTTGGGAGTAGCTGGGAGAAGATACAAGGAACAGAGTTTCAGGTAAAGGGACAGCAGGTACAAGGCAAGAAATATTACTCCAGGTTCCGGGAACAGAAAGGCCTGTGTGATCAGAGAGATGGAGGAGGAGGAGGAGGAGAGGCAAGAGCTTCGAGAGGAAGAGCTGGACTTTAGCCTGGTGCCCAACGTGCGAGTGCTCTGAAAATGGCAAGCTGCTCTTGCCTGGCCTGTGTCTCTGCACCCGTAAGCTACCCAAGATAAAAGTAATCTAAATAGCAATTACATCCTATGGCAATGCTTACTTCATCATCATCATTATAATAGTAACGTTTATATTGATTCTGTGCTTACTCTGGATTAATAGAATATTGCTGTGCTCTCTCCTCACTTTTCCAGTAAAAAGCATCCTTAGGACAGGAAGAGGAAGGAGCTGATAGCAGCCGTACCTGGCATTCAAGCCGGCCTTGCGCAAGTCCTCCCGCTGGACGGTCCTGAGAACGAACTTTCACACGCTCGTATCGCATTTCACGTATCAGAAGGACCTAGAGGTCTCCCACAGCGATGCGAGTGTGGGACGTGGAGGAGTGTGGGTAAACCCCTGTCTCAGCCCCAGCCCAGGGACGGGGAGAAGGAAAAGGGGGGGAAAGCATGCAGTGGTCAGAAGTGTGTCTTAAGGACTGCCGTGTAGGTGTGAGGGAGCCAGACAAAGGAAGGGCTCTAGAAAGACATGGCCGCCTAGGTCACCTGGGGGCCGTCAGGCAGAGGGAGACCTCATGGAGCGCAGCTTTTCTGAGCCCCTCCTGGTTTCCAGTGGGAACCATGTAGTAGCATTGGGACGTGGGGGTTTCATAGTTCCCGAAGCGGGGAAGCAAGAGCCAAAAGCCAGTGTGCCAGCCCAGTGAGGAACGAGAGGGAGCCCTTGCTGCTAAAGCTGGATGTAGGGAATCCATCCAGCAGCATCCAGCCTCCATGCCTGAAGTGGGACAGGGATCCGAGGGCCTGTGACACAGCAGTGGGAATGAGATGAATCTGAGAGCCAGACTCTAGCCAATCCCAAAAGGCACAAGAATCTGTTATACCTACCAGCTCAGATCGCAACCAGGAATGCCAGCAGACCACACAGCAAGTGAGAGGGCCAGTGCAGTCGTGGCATCACGTCTAGAGTTCGAGGCTCTTTCTTCCCACCAGGAAGCTGCCTAGGCCCCTCCCCTCCCCTACACACTCACATCTCACCTTGGAGAGGGGCCAGGAGAAGCCTTGGAGGCTGACAGATCTGCAAGTCTGAGCACTTCTTTTTCTCAAGACAGGCATTATTTAAAATCAATGCATCATACAAAGATTTAAAGTAACTTGGACATTTAATTAATTTTCCTTCTAAAGAGCAAGAGTTTGCTCAGACTGAACACCATATTAGTTAAAATCAGAATTAAGGAGCTGTATGTTCTCTGCCCATCCAGATGCAGTGAGAGTGAATTTTATGACTAACCACTAGTGCTTTATAAATATCGCCTCATTTAATCCTCAGAACAACCATGAGGAGCCATTGCTATGACTCTTCCCCATTTTACAAGGACAGTGAATGTCAGGTTAAGCAAACTGCCAAAGCTCACACAGCTTCCGAGTGACAGAGTGACCAATTTGAGTGCTTGACCACTATATGTATTGACTCCCTGTCCAGGCTTCCTACTAATATGATGACAATGACCATCATAACTTTGTTTATTTATTTAAAAACACTCACAGGAACCTACTGTGAGAAAGACATTCTTCTTAAGTGCTTTGCAAACATGAACTCATTTAACCTCACCAATCATATGAGGTAGGTACTATTATTTTCTTTTTATGTAAGAAAACACTGAGATCAGAAAGTGAAATAATTTGCATCAGGTCAATTTTGCAGCTAATAAATGGAGAAACTAATATTTGAACTTGGGCCACAGAAAATGAGAAATGAGCTACTAACTACTACTACACTGAACAAAAAGGGAGTGAAACAACTTTGGAAATTCCAGTTTTTTCAAATCACAATAGTTTTAGGTTGTAATAAAATCTCTAATGGTGTAATCTGCATGGCTAATAAAAATAAATAAAATTTTCAGAAGTGTTCATTTTCTATTCACTGTGAAAATCTACCTGAAAATAGTTACAACTGCTAGCTAGCCCCCAAATAGGTTATAATGTTTAAAAGAAAAACGGAACAAAAGACTAAATAAAGTAGAAAGCAAAGTTATTCAAGGACTAGAACTATCCCAGACTTTCACATCTATTATTACCAGGGCTGTCTGTATGAGGTAACAGAAGAAAGATCACAAGAAGAAATACCACATCAGTGTTGGCTAATATCATCATCATCATCATCATCATCGCAATTATTATATAAAACAAAGACAACAAAACACAGCAAAGTGGTTCTTATATAAAAGGCATTTTTAGGGGGGAGTTCCCTGGTGGTGCAGTGGCTTAAGGCTTTGGCGCTGGCGCTGTCAGCATTGCGGCCTGGGTTCGATTCCCAGTCAGGGAGCTACCCACGTACCAAAAAGCAAAGAAAGGGCATTTTTCCCCCCATGGAGGCATTCATTTCCATGGCAAAAGCAAGGAATTTCACATTTTAAAATTATTTTTGAACATTAAAGTCCAATCCAACCAATTTTATTCTAAAAGAGTAAAATGATAGTATTAAAGATTAGCTATAAATCAGTCTAAAGACCCAGTCTAAAGATGAGGTCTAAATGAAAGAAAATGAGTGAAATTGAGCCTACAATTTTTTTTCCCTCCCTGCAATAGTTCTAAGCTATTACCTGGACATTATCTACTTTTCCTACATAAAACAACTTAACATCAACACGGTTTCTCCCACCACCAAGGAGGAACTTGATGCATACATTTAACACTGTCCACAGTTCTTATCTGCATAAGGATTTCCCCAAGTCATGTTAAAAGGGATTTATAGACTTTTAAATCACTGGCTTAATGGAACCGTAAAATTCTTAGAGTAACTATTTCTTTTTGGCTGAGTATTTTTATTCCAGTGAAGAAGCTGGGATAAAAGCTGGCTTCCTTTTGTTTCTTTTGTCTTCCTTGAGGTTTTCTTCATTCATAGCTAGATCCACCTGCTCGACTGGTAAGACACCAACAGAACTACAATGAGTTATGTGTTCAACATAACACCGGGGACGTGCTATCTCCATTATTCTCACCTTGCAAGGAGAGCAAGTAAGACACAAACAACTTAGATAGTTGTGGAAGACTGCCCCCAATCGATGATTTTGCTGCCATTTCCCTACACTACGTCTCTTTTATTAAGGAGACATATTTGCATACCCACTTAAAAGAGCAGTCCAGAGAGAGCGATCAGCCAACACTTCTCTGGGAAGCTTTACTCCATCTGGGTACATTTGGGCAGTCTCAAATATTTAAATATAGTACCTGTGTTTCAACTCAATTTCTCTTGTGTTTCGTCCTTTTTCTGCACTTCTGGATCACTGTCCAGGTACAATGGATAATTTGTATTATTTCCAGGAAGACAGAAAAATTTCACAAACCGTCTTGTCTCTCTTACATCCACTTCGAATCCTGCATGTTTTGCACGTTGACATAGGTACTTATTACAAAGAATTCCGTCACCTGGAATTCTGCTAAAGCACCTAGTAAATCACATTAGTCGTTGTATCTCCAATAATGACTGTGAGGCACTCCAAGATCTCAGGGTACATACTGAATCAATAATAACAACAACAATAAAAACCAGTTTTTATGTTAAATTTATATTAATTACCCTGGTTGTTGAAAAATAAGTAATCCACAGTACAATAATAACAGCTTCTGTTCATATGTATTTTTCTATTTGCCAAAGGCTATAGCATTATTTCACATAGCCCATACAACAAATCTAGAGGTAGGTTTTATCAAATATTAATACTTTTTATAGATGAGACAACTAAGATGAAGCTAGAGATGGAGTTGATTGCTTAAGCTTATCTAGCTATTAAGTCATGATACCAGGATTTAAACCCACCTCAGTGTGACACCAAAACCATGCTTTTAACCATGACATTACACAGCTTCAGGTATGGAATGCATGTGCAATTCATCTAACACATCAATTTAATAAACGTAATCACCTTCTTCCCCTTGCCAGCTGAGCTCAGTAACACATAATTTTCATGCTATCATCCACTTTATTTACTCCTGGATACACTTCCCTGACTGTACTCCCAACGACTGGTATAGCCTTATTTTATTATATCACTGATCCAAACACCCTCAGGATTTTTAAAAAGCAATATACTATGATATTACCTCATCAGATCCACAGGCAGAAAAAGTTTGAACACCAGATCTATTTTCATTTAAATCCATCTTTCTTCCAACCTTGAAGGCAAAGCATCCTTTGCATTCATATTGCTCTGTTCTGTATCGGTTCCAAAGGTACTAATACACAATGGGCTTCCAGAGCCTTTTATTTTCTGAAAATGAGAGTAATTGCACAAGAAACAGGAAGAAAGGATACTAAGGATACAGGAAGATTACACAGAATCAGGAACACAGTGGTACATGCTTGGTAGAAAGGACACAATGTACCCTTTATACTTTCCCTAAAGCCTAAACATTTCTCCCACCTGCATAAAACCAGACTCTAAAGGAGTCAAAAGTAATATCCTATTCTTGTAAACTCAGGAAGGCAATGATATAAGAGGATTTGGGGGTGGTTTATGTTAATGTTTAACTTCTGGAGGGAGAAAATAGCTGAAGAACTCCTCCAATTTAGTACAAGTATCCTGAAATCTCATGTTGGATTGTTTCAGTCCTGCATTAGACTCCAAATTAACAACTGATCCTGGTATAAGTACATATTAGAAGGCTGAACACAACCAGCCAGTTGTAAGCATGTCCTAACTCACAAGGAAATTCTAGATTTTTCTAGCTGCTTTATTGAAGTTAAGGTTTGTCAATCTTGTTTTATACAGTTCTAGAGAAAAAATGGAACTAGGACCTGTGTTTTACACTTAACTAATTTCATGCACTTTTGTTTTTCTACCAAGTTTCTTGACAGTTACACCTTCTCCCCTTTGGAAGTTAAGGAGAAGGAGTCATGTATTCAGAGCACATGCCATGCTCACAGTCCTTATCTATCACACACACCAGGACCCACTTAAAGACTAATCTCCTCAAAGAAACATTCCAAATCCAAGTTTGTGTACACTGAGCTGTCCTTGGCTTTCTACTTCATATCAATTATGTGTTATTTATGGCACATTATCTATCAGTTGCTTGTATATGCTTTAGGTAGTTCTTGTATATTAATCTGTCTCCCTAGACAAAGGATAGAAACAAGAATCATAAGTACAAAATTTTACTTCATTTAGTATTTTTATGAGTCCGAATTTATACACTATTGTGATAAATGTTGTCTATCCAGAGATCAAGCCACTTAAAAAAAAATGGTATACACAAAGACAGGCAACTGTAGCCTGGGCCTATTATAAAATTGCTCCCTGGAATAGTCAGGGACACATTTAAGTTAAAGATCAGGGAAGGAATTGTTTTTAGGGAGAATGTAAAGAAGTAATCTAGAACTTGTTTCTGTTGGTACAAACAAAACTGTGAAGCAGTTCGCTGTTCACTCAACACTCCAGGTAGCCAGTGTAAACCAATCCTAACTATTTTTTAATATTCTGTTTTAAGTGTTACAAATATTGACAATAAAGAATAATCAAAAGACAAAGTGGGTGCTTCTTCTATACCTAGAACCTAGGTATAGCTAGTTACATTAAATCCAGTGAGGAGTCATCCCAGCAACAGCCTGCACTCACCTGCCTGTGATCATGTTTGCACCCACACGAATTCATATCCCAGGTGTCTACATGACTCTGGCACACATGCTGCACAAGTCTTCCTCAGTTGAGACACAAGAAAAAGAAAAATGAAGTTTCGGTCTTAGGATTGTCATTTGGCTTCAGGCAGGCCCATGTCAAGCCAGCTGGCAGTACCAGGTCACACAAGAGGAATGCCTAAGTGGTTGTGCTCAACCTGGATGAGGCAACTGGACTCAAAGTTCAAATTTCTAAGGTTCCACTAAATGACAGAGGTTGGGAGCTCCCTGATGGTGTAGTGGCTTAAGGCTTCGGCGCTGGTGCTGTCTAGTGCTGCGGCCTGGGTTCGATTCCCAGTCAGGGAGCTACCCACATACCAAAAAGCAAAAAAAAAAAAAAAGTAAATGACAGAGGTTAACAGCCCTCACCAGTACGCATAGATCATCTTCTTTCAGCACACCGCTCTACTACATTTCCTAGACCCCCTGCCTCTACTGAGAGACGAGTTCCAGTCAACTGAGTGAGAGTAGAAGTAATATTCATCCCATCTAGTTCCAGTTTCTAAAAATGTCATGCTATCTCTCACATACTCTTTTCTTCTCCGGTCTGTTGGCCCGAGGCAGAGAACATAAGGCAAAACTCTGGAGCCTCAGAAGATTGTGAAGCCACTAGAAAGAGCTTGGGTATCCAAATGACTTCATGGAGCGTACTGAGCCTCCCCACCCCACCTCACGTACTGTGATGTGAACAAGAAATAACTGTATAATGTGTTAAGGCACTGAAATTTAGGAATTCATTTGTCATAGTCTTTATGCTACTTTGACTAATCACACCATGTGTCTCCACTTACAAATAGGCAATGTGGGTATTTATTAATCCAGTTTACCTGAAGCAGAATGTATCCAGAACCTTTTTACTACTAAAATGTGAAATGGCCTCAGTAACAGACACAGTGCAGTTCAGCAGCTGGATTTTAAAAACTGACTGACAACCATTGCAAAGACCACAAAAAGCAAATGTGGACAGAGAAAAAACCTCTCTGAGTACTGAGACTCCTTCCCATAGATTTATGTCATTTTATGTGTGAAATAAGTACAAATAGTTTATACATGAGAGAACTGAGGCTTAGTGTACCTAACCCAAGATCATCCAGTCTATTTCTGTCTGCTTCACTTCAAATCCTATGTTCTCAACCACTGTACTTCTTGAGGGCAAGAACCAGGCTTCTTAAATTTTTTTAATTCTAACACAGTTGTAAGCATAGAGGTTAATATTATAAGTACCAGTAGTGTGAGTCCATGCAGTCTCCAAAGTAAGTAACAGACTTCTTTCTCAGTGGAAAAGTAAACTATATTTGCAAGATCTTTTCAAGTTATTCAGTTCCAGGATAGCTATTTGACAGGAAGATAGAAAGTCAAAAATAGTGGGCAACATGAATCTCAGCATTCAGGAGAGGGGCAAGCTTTGGAATATAAAGAAGAAAAAAAATTTTAGAAGCAGTTACCAAAATACATATATGTATTTTTTTAATGTGTTCTTTTCAGTGTTCATTCCTTGGGTAGATTGCATTACAACTTAGAGATGAGACCACAAAGCACAGAAAAAGACAAACAAATGAGAAATTTCCTTGTCTAAGATATTTAAATAGATGGGGTTTAATGTGAATGCAAGAAAAAAAGTCCTAATATGAGCATTTATTTATAGAAGATAAAAATAAATGCTAATAGTAAAGAAAGATACCTCCATATTTCACATTAATGAATTCACAATTCACTTGTCAGCACACTGCAAAGAGACAAAAGCTGAAAATTCAAAGCGACTCCTGAACTACATAAAGATAACTTCAAGTTCTGGGAAGAAGTGGAACTCTACCATAGTCACTGTTTCCACAGAAAGGGACTGATTCAGAATATTCAAAGAATAGCTAAACCTTATACCATATACCCTTAGCTTTTCAAATTCAGAAGAGTAAGTGAGGTAAGGGCGGGGGTGGGGGGAAGAAAACAGGCTAAAAAACTCAAAGGACATGGTTCCATAAAGAATTAATAATGTGAAACTGTGCATTTGAAAGACACAATCAAGTTCAGGATGAGGATCGAGCTCTACCCATATTTTTAAAGCACAAAAAAAGGAAAATTCTTTGAAAAGCACTGGTCTAAATATACATAAACTTACAATGTCAAAATGGAAATTATTACTTAGTATGTGATCTGGAATATTAAGACAATAAACCACAATAATAACAATAATAATAGTAAGAACAATAACGCCACCACTAATTTGTATAAATCACTGCCACTTATCTCATGAGTTATAACAAGAAACTCGTAAGTTCTTCAGGAAAAAATTAGTAACTGACTTATTCAGAATAAAAATATAATAATAAAAAGCAGAAGTCAATTTTGTAGCTGCACCACAGAGCAAATGAATGCTGGAGGCACAACGAAAATGTCAGCATTCCTTCAATACAAAGTTTATGGACTCCAGCCACTATGAAGGGAAATTTGGTAACATTTTGCTAAGTAACAAATGTACAAAACTTTTGAAGTAGCAGTTGTACTTTATCTGTATGAATTTATCCTACAGATATACTGAAATGTGTCAAACATTCAAGATAGTTCCTATGTTTATAATCATCAAAAAAGTATTATCATCAATGAGGATATGGTGAAATGATATTTAGTGCATTTATACAAATGAATAACATGGAGACACAAAAGAGAGTGGAGAAATTAAGTATTAATATGTATAGGCTTCAAGGTATTTTATTAAGTAGAAAAAAGGTAAGGTACAGAAAGGTGTGTGTGTGTGTGTGTGTGTGTGTGCGTGCGTGTATGTATGTGTATATATATTACTATAATTTATGTGGAAAAATAAGATTATATGTACACAAAGTATAAACATAAGATTTCTCTCTCCAGCCATTGCTATTTTTTAAACTGACCAAGTTCATTGACTACTCAGAGACCACACACCTGCTATGCCTTCTGCCTGGCATGCTCTTCCCTGAGTTTCAATGAGGTCTCTGCACAAATGTCACCTCCTCAGAAAGACTTTCCATGAGCTATCTAATATTTCCTCTCCCTCTCCCTACCAGCAATAAACAGATCAAATGCAATCCTTATGAAAATTGCAATGGTATTTTTCCAGATACAGAAAAAAACAATGCTAAAATTGGTAGGAACCCTCAAAAGAACCTGAATAGCCACCACAATCCTGAGAAAGAAGAACAAAGCTAGAGGCATCTCACTTCCTCATTGCAAACTCTATTACAAAGTGATAGTATTCTAAACAGTATGGCACTGACATAAACACAGACACAGACCCAGGGAACAGAATCAAAAGCCTAGAAATAAACCCATGTATATGTGACTGATTAACTTTCAATAAAGGAGCCAAAAATATACAATGAAGAAAGATAGCCTCTTCAAGAAATGGTGTTAAGAAAGCTGGAGAGTCACATACAAAAGAATGAAACTGGACCCCTATCTTATTCCATATACAAAAAACAACTCCAAATGAGTTAGACTTAAACACCCAGAAGAAATCATAGTCAGTAAGTTTGGACATTGGTCTTGGAAATGATTTTTGGATTTGATACCAAGAGCAACAGCAGCAAAACAAAAATAAATGAGACTACATTAAACTAAAAAGCTCGGGACAGAAAAAAAAAAAATCAACAAAATGAAACAGCAACCTATGGAATAGGAGGAAATATTTTCAAACCGCATTTCCAATAAGGGGTTGATATACAAAATATATAAAAAACATATATATAAATACAACTCAATAACAAAAACAATCGAATAACCCAATTTAAAAATGGGCAAAACAGACATTTTTCAGATAAAGATATACAATTGGCCAATAGGAACATGAAAAGGTTTTAACATCACTAATCATCAGAGAAATGCAGATCAAAATTAAAATGAGACATTACCTCACACCTGTAAGAATATCTATAATCAAAAAGATAAGAGATAACAAATGCTAATGAGGATATGGAGGAGAGGGAACCCTCCTTTGGTGGTGATGTAAATTTGTATGGCCACTATGGAAGTTCCTCAAAAAATTAAGAGTAGCACTATCCTATAACCCAGCAGTCCCATTTCTACATATAGAAAAAGAAAACAAAATCATTACCTTGAAGCAGTATCTATACTCCCGTATGTATGCATGTATGTGTGCATGTATATAATATAGATCGATATGAAATTTAGCCTTTAGAAGAAAAACCTGTCATTTGTGACAACATGGATAAACCTGGTAAATATTATACTTAGTGGAATAAACCAGACAGAAAGACAAATACCTGTATGATTTATAGGTGGAATCCTTAAAAAAAAAAAGTTGAAATCATAGAAACAGAGATTATAAAATTGGCGAGGGGTGGGGAAAACAGAAAGAGATTCTTAAAAGGGTCCACATTTTCAATTACAGGATGAATAGGGTTGGAAGATCTATATATAACATGGTGACCATGGTTGATAACACTGTGTATAATTGAAAGTTGCTAAAAGAGAACTTAAACATTCCCACACACACAAAATAAGGCAAATACGTAAGGTGATGGATGTGTTAATTAACTTGATGGGGGTAATCCTTTCACAATGTGTACATGTATCAAATCATCATAGTGTACACTTTAAATATCTTATACTTTTGCTTTGTAATTATAGCCCAATAAAGCTGGGAGGAAAAGAAAATGAGAAAATACCCATCCACCAAGCCCTTCAGAAGTGAGGTCTTATTGCCCACTGCCTAAATGACCTGCAGGTGACAGCCATTATTCAGACATGTTTAGAAGCAGTCTGAGTCTTCTTGGGCCACCGGGATGCCATTTAGCTCACTGAAGCATACTGAACACTACCCAGAGAACCCAGGCTATTTTTTACAAGTACCAAATTAGATTCAACAAAGGTAGTAGGCTAAATGATAGGGAAATTCAGTGCAGATACTTGACACCTTTCTCCTAGGAATCTCTGCTAATTATCACTTTACTTCAAAGAAGCAAGCAACTGTAAGAATAATATCATGACCATATGCCAGAGAATAGGCTGTAATATAGTTGTTTTTTTTTAAATCATGGATTTGAAAGCTGAGGTGATGAGTTTGTATTCTGACTTGACCTCTCTAAAATGTGTGACCTCAGCACAATCACTTTACCTCTCTGTTCCTCATTTCCTCATGCTCAACAGAACATCTACTTTATCTGGTTACTGTAATGGTTAAACACCTGTGAACCCATCTTAAACTGCTGCTTGGCCCTCAAAAGGTACTCGATAAACGTTGGTTGGGCACAAGCTTTGGAATCAGACAAATGTGGCTCCAATCCCAAATCCAATATTTATTAACTGGTTGATCTGGCAGATCAATTAACCTGTCTCAAGCCTAAGTTTCTTCATCTACAAGGTGTAATGAAATTATCTACCTCTCAGGCTTGCTGTGAGAATGAGACAGAAATGCATAAAGTACTTAACAAATGCTCACATGACGTATTCAATATATAAAGTCTACTATTATTATTTTACACTGACTCCACTAGACCAAAAGAAAATTGGCCAGTTTGTAGTTTTGCTGAAAGTTGGTAGTGGGGAAACTCTCCTAATTTTGGACTCAGTTTCTTTCTGACTTTTGCCCAAGAAACCATTGGCAGCCTTTTCCACTGTGCTTTGCCAACAGATTTTAATATTCTTAATACACTTAGGTTTTTTTCTTATGTTTATGTATATTAAAACCCTTTCTTTGAGCATAAATTCAGAGAGAATGTATAAATTGAGAATATTCTCCAGATGTTTTATATTCATCAGGAAAATTCAAATAACACTGCTTCCATGGTAAAAACCTGAGAACCTTTCTTTCCCGATCATAAGCATTCAGATAAACAAATTGTAAAAACTTTTGTTTCCCGACCAACCCTGTTGTAGACACTTCGTGTTCAGGAGCCATGGAAGCTATGATAAATTTTCATTTCCACTTTCCCTTATTAAGACAATTTTTCCAAATGAAGACTGACTTGTCATGAGGACAAAAGCCGTAAACCAATCCCATTGAGAAGCTATCTCTTTTGTGATTGACACCAGGCATTTATGAGATAGCTGGCACTATCTGAGAATGGATGAAGTAAATAATGGAATATTCCACACCTTTTCTATATCAGATATTGGTAGTCCTTGTCACCAAGGCTCTTAGATATAATTCATTGTTTCAACATACCAGAGAATTCACACTGAAGAGAAATCATCTTAATGCAACTGCGGTGAGGTCATTAAACAAAGCTCTAGCTATATTTCTGCATCAGAGTTTACACGTAAAAGAAATAAGAAGAATGAAACAAGGAAAAATGAGTATAATTAAAGCACATAGACTAGAAAGAATCAGGGAGAAGTGCTTGGAAATGCCTTTCCTGTCAACAACCTTATGTAAAACAGCACCTCCTCTCATCCTTACATCTAAACGCTTTTTCTACTGTTATTCTTTTTCATGGTTTTATTACCACCTGACATTTGTATTTTTTAGCTAATTTATTTGTAGTACACTTTCCCCTATTGAATCTACAAGGCTCTAGGAGGGCAGGATATTGTGCCTATTTTGTTCATTGACTATACCCTTCCAGTGCCTAGGACAGAATCTGGCATATGGTATGCATTCAATAAAAATGCTTATGGAAAGAATAGGGACCATTGGCTGAGTGGCCACAGGACTGGAATCTGGGGCCCCTATTCAGTGCCCGGAGCAAGGGCAGAAAAAATGGACAACTTTTTTGTTTGACACTTACCTCCTTCTCGTAATTTCAGTGGTTCAAGAGTAGCTAACAATGAGAAAAGGAAGTAGAAATGTTAACACGGGGAAGTGCTCAATCGTATTCCTAAGAGAAACACTAGTTAAAATAACAATGGGATGGCATTTTCTCCTGTCCCACACTCACATTAGAAGGGGAGTGGGAGAAGCAGTAACTCAAAGAAGAGGAGACGTACAAGTTTTATGGTGACAATCTGGTAATTGCTTTTATCTAATAATTTTCAGATTTTGTCCTATAGAAATATACTTACATATGTGTGCACTGTTGGAAATAGGAAAACATTATACCAATCTAAATGTCCACTAGGAGGGGTCTGGCTATATAAATGATAAGACCTATAGGCAGCAGAACACCGTGCAGCCTTTAAAAAGAAGGCAGGTCAATATAGTTAACTTCTCCAGAAGTTGACAATGGATAACCATCAAACATTTTTTTTTAAATTCATGGACTACTCTATAGCTTAACTAGTAAGCATTATTTTTACTCTAATACCAAAGCTTTTATAACTGGGACAGTATTTGCTTTTTTCTAGGATTATAGCCATCCCAGAAAATTAACACTTATGGATTGTGGATGGGGCACATGAACCTTACTCCACCTCAAGTAACTTTAACTTAACTTGTTATTTATTGCCGATCCTTTCAAGATACATCTTCTTCATGAAGTCTTCCCCCCTGCACCTGTGTGCATACAACATGACAAGCACTCCCAGTGCTATGGTCTCAGGGCTCTATAGGGACTATTAATCTTGTCCCAAATGCTGTCAGACCTTTACAGAGTCAGGAAAAGTGGTATCTAAAGAAATTACCTACTGTATGAAATCTTACTGAGTCCATAAGCCGAACAAGAAAAATGATGGCCACACCATTTATCCAGGTGTGTGAGCCAGAAACCTAGGGATGATACCAGATGGTTTGCTTTCTTTCCCCCTAATATAGTTAACCAGCTAATCCTGCCTGCTTGACTTTCAAAAAAAAAAATCTTAACTCTATTCCCTTCTCTCACTTGAGCTCAAGCCACAACGGTCACATGAGACTGTAAGAGCTTCATTACCATTCTCTCTGTTTTCACTTATCCTCCTATTTTCTGTTGTACCCAAAATTTCTCTGATTTTTGCCCAAGGACCCACTGGATGTATAAGAGTAATGATAAAATACAGAAAACTATGTTGATTTAAAATAATAATAATAAAGGAGAGGGTGACCAGCTCTGCATAAGGATGTCAGGCAAGATGTTGCAGAAGAGAAGACCCTTTGATCATTTCCTGAAGGACAAGGAGCAATTTTCCAGGTGGGTGAGGTATGTGGGGGAGAGCACTTGGGCAGAAGGAATAGCATGTACAAAGGCACTGAGCCATGAATCAGCAGACTGGTCAACTGCCAGCAGTTCAGGGTGAGTGAGCAGCAGGAAGGAGGTAGGAGAGTGGCGAAGGGGGTTAGCGAAGTCCACCATGGACGCATGCTCCTTATGAGCCATTTTGAGGAATCTGACTACCTTCTGGTAGCCCAACGGCTTTTAAAGCTTTGGGGCGATGGCTTTTTAAAATCTAGTGAAACTATGAACCCTCTTCTCAGGAAAATAAATAAATAAATAAAAGCACATTCACCAGGGTATTTAAAGTATTCACAAACATCCTGAAACCCAGAAGTTGCTTGGACTTTGGGTTTAAAATCCTGCTATAAGCAACATGCCTAATTTTAGCTTTTAAAAATAGCTGGAAGTACATACAACAAGCAGGGGAACAATATGATCCAATTCGTGTTTTAAAACAATAGCCAACTGTGTTTTAAACAGATCAGACCAACAAGTAAGACCAACAGCAGAATGAGCCATTAAGACACCGTGACAACCATCTGGTCAGGGGATGATGAAAAAAATTAAGATATTTTTTGAGAAAGATAAAAGTGATTCAAGCTATCAGATACATAAATATGTTATAATAGTTAAACAATGTGATTCTGATGAAAGAAAAAGTTAGAAAAATCAATGAAAAAGAAAAATCTAGACACAGAATTTTGTTCTGTTGTTTTTTTTTCTGGTAAAACTTGAAAGGGAAAGGGTATTTATTCAGTAAATGATTGTCAGAACAAGCAGAAAACTAATTGGAAAAAATTATAAAAAGTTAAATTCTCCCATTCTAATATAAGAAAATCAATTCCAAATGGATTAAGATTTAAATGTAAAATAAGAAACCAAAAATGTACTGGAAGAAATATGTAGGAAAAGTTTATGTAATCTTGGGATGGGAAGTCCTGTCTAAATACAACAGCAAAGGCAGAAACTTTAAAAGAAAACATATAAAGACTCAACCACATGCACAAAAAATTCTCATGTAAAAATATACCAAAGGAAAACAGTAAAAAAGTAGCTAAGAAACTGGGAAAAATATTTACATTATAGAAACCTCATAGACAAGTGAAATACTATCTATATAAAGAATTTCAATAAAATTAATTAGAAAATAAGAATCCCAAAAGAAAAATAAGCAAGGAACTACTAGACAGTTTACAAAGAAAAAAATGTCAAATTTCACTTGTATTTTAAGAAATTCAAATAAAACCACAGTAAGGTACCATTTCTCCCCCTATCAGATTGGCAAAGTATTTTTTAAAACAACACTACTGAAGATATGGGAAAGTATACTCTCTCATGTACTGCTGTGCAAGAATAAATTAAAAGGAACAAAACCTTCTAGAAGGCAATTTGACAAAAAAGAATCAAATTTTTATAAATAAATATACTCTTCAATCTACCAGCTCTGTTTCTAGAAGTGTGCCCTAGGGAATTCTGATTTAGCCACAAGGCAATAACACGATTTTTATAGTAGCAAAAATTTTAAATTTCATTGGATAAATGAATGCCATCTAACCATAAAAAATTATCTACATATAACAAATTACGTTGAACATTTACAGACATAAATAGATATTCACACCAGTTTGTTAAATGAAAAAAAAAAAAAACAGGTTATAAAACCTATTATAGGGGTTCCCTGGTGGTGTAGTGGCTAGGCTTCGGCACTCTCAACACCGCAGCCTGGGTTCGATTCCCAGCCAGGGAACTACCCCCACCCCCAAAAAAAGACCTATTATGATACACTAGCCTGGTACAATCCTACTACCACCTGATACTACCATACCTAAATAAGACATTATAAATGTAAGTTGGTTGAGATAGTAATTTAAAGTACAATTGAGTTGCATTGATATAACACGATAGCTAATAGCAGCAGCAGTAGTAGTAGTAGTGACAGAAGAAATAACAATAGAAACAATATATGACACTAAGCAAATGGCAGGCTGATTCACAGTTAACATGTCAATAACAGAATTCAGAAGGGGAATCAGATTTTTATAACCATCCATTGGTGTGATGTAATACCTCTCTCTGGCGTAGCATGATGGACCTTGTTGTGGCTCTTCATACAGGTCTCTTCATCCTAATACCATCCTCTCCCTCTAGCAAACTCTGGCCCAGAAATCAGAGGGAAGAGCACAGGAAAACTACATACAGATGAAGATGAAAACTATTAAGGGACAGCAAGAGGTCTGAGGCTGTTGCTCTATCCGCTGGGCACCTCAGCAAGTTCTCCAGAAGTGGCACAGATTGATGTGAGTTTGAAAACACTGCCCCAGACTGATGGGCTGACAGCCATGTGGTATAACTTAGCACAGGAGCACTTGGAAACCATTCAGTGGCCTCTAACTCACTAACAGGTGCTGACTTTTAAGTATTCTAGTTTGTATGGAGCAGGGAAAGTGGCATGTTTTCATCCATTTCCAATATAATGTTTTTATTTCAAAAGGTCCATATGGGGTCCCTAAAAATCTACAAATATGCAGATCAGTTTACTAAGCAACAAAACCATATCATATACTTTAGGATAGCATCTCTACCAACCTGTATTTCCTTTTGAGATATGTCAGCATGGAAGTTGTAACCAGTAATATTTAAGCATAATTTGCAATGGATAAAGTACGTTTTAATTCGCGTTTGCAGACTTGTCTTTGTGGTTGCTAACTCCTATGCTCCTGATTTCCTCTCAGAACTACGGAAACAGGGTTCACCAGAAAAGCTTACTCAGTACTAAAAGCAGTTGAATATGAGGCAGAAAAAAAAGAAGTAGCTTTTGAAATGATGGGGGTGGGGAGAAAACAAACACCCACAAAAATGAGTATGTGTTTAACAAGGAAAGCCATCTCAAAGGTCACAGATTGGCAGAGGAAATATGCTATTTACCAATGGCAAGGATGGAAAAATCCCAAAGACACATAAAATGCACTCTAAATATTTACCATTCTGTTTTATTTAAGACCAGGGTGCATTAGCAGGGAGAGCTGGGCACACACTGAGGACACCAGGCTCCAAGCCTAGTGCCCTCACTCAGCCGCAAGAAGTTGCTCTCCCCGGTGCCCACCTGGCTTCCCCAGAACTACCGCTTTCACCTGGAGGGTAACCTCAGAGGATTTCTGTTTTACTGTCAGTAGTTCTTTAGGAATATAATTTTAAACTTATTTTATTTATAGTATATTCTAGTTCAATTATTTTAGTTCATTTAGCTCATGATTTTCCTTATTATTATTTGTTTGGAATCTCATAACATTTGCTTGAACTTATTTTGTTGACGTTTACAGTCATTCCAAAGAGTAGAAAGTAATAAATATGTTGTTAAGAAAAAAATTCAATGATTAGTCATTTCTGAAAGTTTGCATTGATCAAAATGGCATCCTCCCTATAAATTAGGTTACATGTGGCTTTTCCTTTATATTTGAAAATTCCAGGAATGGAATTTAACAGCAAACTCATCCATTCACCAGAATAACTCAGAACAAAAAAAGCCGCGATGTTATAAGACCTGGCAGTATTTCTTGGAACGGAACGTTATTATTACTTCATAAATTTAACACAGGCACACAGATGCTTGCCCCACACATAACATAAAACATTTTGCTTCAGAAAAACCTTCAGTCATATTTTGACCATAAATACTACTCGATAATCATCCCAGTGGGAGTTTTAGGCTGTGTAAATGGTTTTCCATTTCTCATACATTCGGGCAGACAAAGACGTACACTTTCGTCCCGAAGATGCTCCTTTGGTCTCCCCCACACTTCATCAACAGACCTACGCTTCACTCCTGAGATTCCTTCGCTGACTTACCTTGGGCATAACAAGCTGGACTGGGAGAGTTACTGCAGGAGAGCCAGCCTCAGAATGTAGCCAAGGAAAATGAGATCTCAGTTCCTACCAACAATACAAATCTCTGACATTTGATAGCAGGGAAAAGCAGGGGAGCTAACATTCATCTAATTTCGGTGCTTTCATAGCAGATAGTTTCATAAAAACAATTCAAGCGCCTGACGCAACAGAGGGTAGACTCGCGTGTTTAGTTTCTAATGCCTCCAAAAGTTACCTGCGATTTATTTATGATCCCGATATATTAGGCTTGAAATGGAAAAGCTTCTAGAACTTCTAAAAAGCCTACATAAAATTGCCTGAATAATAATTAGCAAATAAGTTAGAGGGAAACCTTTTGAAGTCCCACTTAGATTTTTCTGCTTATTTGTTCTCCCTACCCCACTCCCACACACCGGAGCATGAAAACATGTTTTAAAAGAGTTTAACACAGAAATCACTAATTTGATTGTTAAAATCTCCCTGAAATTCACTTTTGAAGATCAGTTGGAAAAAATCTTAGGAGATTTTGTAAAAGGTCCCACATTCAAAAAAAGCATTTAAGTGCAAAGACCCAATGAGGTGGCAACTGAGAAGTCTTAACGAGGTGCTCTGAAATAAGCAAGTCCCTACAAAGGCAATCAAGAAGTAAGAATCATAATAAATTAAAGTGAATCCCTGTTTCACTGGAAATAAACAATCACATAAGCGTTATTTTATTAAGTCACCTTTCATGAAAAAGAGATGAAATATAAAGAAGCTGGTTAAGAGACTTACTTTTTAAAGCAACTACTAGGATATGATTGGTGGCGATTCAGTCACATACACACACACACACACACACACACACACACACACACACACATAACTATGTGTATATACGTAATGTATATGTATCATAAGGACTGTAAAGTTGTGATCCATGTTCACGTTCATGTGATAATGTTAGTATTAAATGCATTTTATTATTTTCTTATTATTTGAAGTGGTTTTTACTCCGATTTGATAAAGATTCTAACCACAAATTAATCACCATATATAATTATTTAATCAACCTATCCCCAGCTTATTTCGGACAAATTGAATTTACAACAAATGAAGAATGAGTGTCATTTATTTTACTTGGGGGGGAGAGGGACAGGAAGACTGAGTGTGCCATTAAAAAAATATTACTGTGTATTGTTTCTTTGTAGAACAATTAAATGAAGATACAATGTTTGGGACTGAAAAGCCTGTATCTATAATTTACTTTATATCAGCATAAATTTGGGCAAATCACTTAAACTCAATTTTACAAAATGTAAATTAGGGGAACTATTATGCTTTCTATATTTCTCACAATACAAAATTGTTAATATAAGGTTCATTGACCTGGTCAAATTGAGCTGAATAAAGATAATTGGCCATACACAAGATAGTATATATCTTTACCTGAAGAAAATGACTGACCATTGATTTGACTACAAATATATAAATGTTGTCATCATGTCTTTATATGGATTTATTAGAATAAGATGTTCACCTACTAATCAACCTGAAGTTTTCTGTGAGGTTATCAGAACATTAGTATCACTGTCTCCCACCTATAAATGAAAAAGTGAAAGCAGAAATCATAAAGATCAATTTCCCAACATAGAGAATGAAGTTGAAAGTGGGACTTAGAATTGTTAAAGTATTGAAGACAGTATTCTGCATTCAGTAAACACGGAACACATGTTATAAAGTAAATGAATGAACTGACACTCCACAGTCCAGTAGATCACCAGGCTCTACAGTTCCCTGTGGTGGACAAGTCCCAGCACATGCTAAGACTCCTAGACACTCACTATGAAAATTACATGAGGTACATATTTCTGCTATTACCTTTGACCATCTCTCTTTTTGCCTTGGTTTCTCTTACTGGTCTCTTTGCTATCTCTAAGACAATCCAAGTTTGCTCCAACTGAGTTCGCATTGTAATGTATTTATAATAGGAAAGAACTAAATTCTAAACCTAGTCTTCCCAGCTCTCCCTAAAACTATCGTCCTTACAGAAGTCATAATAATTGTATTTATTTCCCCAAAAACAGAAGGATTAAAGGCTGAATTTGAGCAATAGTCTGTTGAAACCACCCTATTCCTCCCAGTGGGGAAAACTCCTAGGAGTTTAAATGGTGTTAAAAGATTTGGAAAAGCCAAAACAAGAGTTGTCTTTTATCCCCAATTCCAT
Source organism: Lyroderma lyra (assembly GCA_004026885.1). Lineage (NCBI taxonomy): Eukaryota > Metazoa > Chordata > Mammalia > Chiroptera > Megadermatidae > Lyroderma > Lyroderma lyra. Next base: position 163,520 of record PVJL010000698.1, on the reverse strand, counting down.
AGGACCTACTGCTGGACTCTCTACAAAGCCAAGAGAGGAAAACTGGTGTGATCGCACTGTCAGTTCAGTACTATTCTATAGCATGACTAATAGCATCTTTACTGACCAGAATGGGTGGGTGATGTTTTACTGTGCTTGTGGCAAAAATTAATGCTACATAAAAGTGGAGTGAAATTGGAATTATTGTTATTAAATATATGGTGACAATAATAAAGAACTCTTCTTACAACTCTCAAAATCCCCAGAAAAGTGTCCAAATAGTTTTTCTCATTAGCCTAATAAAGAGTCTAAACAGTTTCATAGGAAGTTTGAACTAACAGCAAAAACACAATCATATTGTTATTTGTTCTCTTGGAAAAAAATAATAAATGGTTCTGTAAGAGATAAGAATAAAAGCCTCAGGAGGTAGATGTTTTATCATCGAGACTACTCAGCCTTTAGAATTTAAATATCTGAGAAAACATTGAAAGTTTAGTTGTCCAAAGATTTAGAGGCAAAATCCAGATTCTCTTCAACCAACTTAAGTGTCACCTCATTTCCTACTTATTTTCAATATAATCAGACATATTAAACTACTTTTTCAATCACACTGAAAAAAGCCTGGACCACAAAGCCATATTTTTACTTCATTTTTGTTCAAAGCAACAATATAATCTATAGGACATTATGAGTATGTTGTCTCTGAATCCTTGGCTAGGTATGAACTGGCCCACCCATACCCAGGCCATACCCAGCCATGTATCTGTAGGTGCTCAGAGATCAATGTAAGTCTTTTCTTCATTTACCAAGTCCACGAACATTTCACCATCCAAATGAAAGGCCTTGGGGAAAGACGATGACGATGGGCATCCTGCCTCAAAGAACTTAAAATTTGGTATGGAAGACAGATTTGCATGCCAAATTACTATAACATAAAGTAAAAAGTAATAACTGTAATAAACAAGGTTTTAAAAAAAAAAGCTATATGATATCTCAGAGGCAACAGCTACATTGAGAAAGATGGAACATTTCCCAGCATTTTAAAAATCACTCCAGAAAATATTTCAGATTATTAAACAGATCTGAGAAATCAAAACATCATAGCTAAAGGAGGAAACAACGAAATTTAAAACTTTTAAAATAGCATCATCATCTTTTCATGCAACTACATACACTCTAGAAAAACATAAAATGAAATCAAATTTCTTCCATCAAATTCTCTGTGAGAAAGCTAGTTTCAAATGTACCAGCAAATTCAAGATTAAAATGTGAAGCAAGAAAACTTTGCATCATTACACATGCATGTTGGTCAAATTCCCCTTAGAAATCACAATTTGTTTTTTCAATTAACACTGTAAATGTGCACAGTTAGAAGCCTCTTACCTTTGCTGTTTAATTATCCATCTGATTGCAGCTCAGATCAACTTTTTATAATCCAATTTTGAAAAAATTATGTATCTATTCAAAAACATAGCTTCTTTGTTCAAGTAGAAAGTTGACTGAATTCTCCTAGACTAAAAAGAGATCGGAATGTTTGCTTGTGCATATCAGATTATTTGATTGCAAAACTGGCAATTATTCCATAGATGTAAATGGATATCTAATTTATGTCACAAAAGAGAGATTATACTCTTAGGAGAAGTTATTGACTTGCTCATTTTCCTAACAAGATTTCCACGCACAGGAGAATTTCAAGTCAGGAAAGCTTTGCCAACAATGTTCCACCAGAGACAACCAAAAAGACATCATAAATGTCTTCTTGTTAGCTGTAAATAATAATAAAATCTCGGAGATCTTTGGGAATATGATTACAGCTGGTCTAACCTGAAGAATTTTAAATTTATATTAACACAAGTAAATTATAATATACTAATTTTAATTTATGCATTAAAATAGGTTTGTTGTACATTCTGCCACAAAATAAGAAAAATGAAGAAAAAGGACCACTTTATTTTCCAATTATAAGATTTATAGGTCCTCTTTCTCTGCATATGTTGACAAATGTACTTCTCCTGCCCTCTAACTTAAATACACTCTTCTCTGCAGTTACTTGTCTGAATTTGTTTGTCTATAGTTCTTACTGGCAATTTCTAAACCATCTTTTGAGGAAACAGCTTATCCAGGCATCTTGTACGTTCTTTTGTGTCCACGTTCTCCCTTTTTCCCCTACCTTGGCACCACAGAAGTACACATAAATAAGCTCACTTGTTTTTATTTGAATATACTCAGATGCTATTTTTAAGAAAAGGAATGGACTGGGAAATAGGAGATACGGAGCCTGGTCGTTGTGTGAAGTTGGGCCAGGACCTGTCTTCTCAGGCACAAAATGAGGAGGACCCCTTTGAGAAGGTTCTGACAACCCTGAAACCGAATGGTTCTCTAGCTCTTGGACTTAGGAGCTCACACCTGAATGCCATTTGTTTTGTTAAAAGATGGATGGCCTTTCTCCTGGTGGATATAAACCCAGTCAAAGGGCACATACATGAGGAAAGAGTTTAAAGAAGCGAGAAGCAGACAGAGAAGGGTGCATGAAAGGAGCAGAGTAGGCGGACAGAAAGAACAAGGAAGAAGGAATAACGAGGAGAGAGTGGCAAAAATCTAGACACAGGGGAGTGAGAGTGAGGAGTAGCACCAAGTATTTAGACTAAGTGAGAAAACGCTACAAAGGTGTGTACAGTAAGAGAATGAAAGACGAGGTCTAAACAACAGTGCACAATTCTAATTACATATAAAATTTGAAATTTTTCACACATACTTTTTCTATGGTAACAAATTATTTGTATCTCTTTAGAAAGAAAAATAAATAGGCAAAATATCTGGAGACTGAAATAATTTTCAATCCCTGTAAATATATCTGAGAGAGCAAAGTTATTTTCTATTATGAATTTACTAAACACTAAATGATGACATTTTAAACAATCATATGTTATCATTAAGAAATATGCACAAGAGAAATTCTAGCACCAGGTCCGGGAGATAGTAGGCCTAAATATAACTCAGAGAGAAAGAAGGAGGGAGGACGGAGAGAGAGAAAAAAACCATAATATTTTACAGTGACATATGTAAAACATCTTTCTGATCTCAAAGACCATACGTTATAAAAGGAGAGAGGACAAAAGGATAAAGTATGCCCACAGAAGTTTAAGAGTGTGAAGGAAGGGCAAGTATAAAATATAGCAAAAATTTCAGTCAACAGAATTCAACCACCAGAATCCTTAACTTACTAGAACACATACACACACCTTTATAGTTCAATTTCAAGGAAAAAGCCAAATTTACGAGAAAATAAAAAACTTCACCGTTCATGAAATAATAACAGCAATCATCACCACCACCAGTAGCAGCTCCCCAGGGATGTCTCTAGAGAGCAGTCATTCCTGGTTCTTACGTTATTCATATCCGCAGTACAATAAACCACTCTTGTCCCACAGGCAGAGCAGGAAGCTGTGCACACAGGGGCCTTAGTGGTCAATGAAAGCCTACCTTCCCAAGGCAGTGTGCCTCACAGGCAAGACGAGTTGACCGTTTTAAATGGTTTCTCACTAGAGAGTTTGAAATTCCAGCCCATCCACAAAATGTGTGGAGCCAAAGGCCCCTGGCCAGTAACCCCCACTCCCCTTCTCTCTTCCCATACATTTGGCGAAGTGAGGACCCCTCCACACACTCAGGAGGATACTCCAACCCACACATTCAAGGTTCACACCCAGCCCCACACTCCTCAGTCCTAGGAGTGCTCACACACAAGTGATGCAGTTCACCCTTGGAAAAGGACCCCAATAGAGATGCTGGAAGCAATTGGGGATCGACTTAGGCAGGGAATAATATATCCTGGGTAAGTTAGAAGTGAGGGTGAAGGTGCTTTAGATGGACAACATCCCCTGGGCCCTGCAGAATCCTCTCCTCATGGGCCATGCCACAGCTGAAAGAAGGTCATAGGAGGACCCTTTCAAGCAAGGGATCTGGGGCAAGAGTGCCTCTTGTCCAAGGTCAAAGGGTGTTACTACTGTTGATATGATATTCCTGCCTTAATCTGGGTTAGCCAGAAAATCTAATTAGCTATACCTCATATTCCAAGTAGCCAGACTGGATAGTAATGGTTGTAATATGTAGTGAAAATAATCAACGTAAGTGCTAAAATTACTTCAGCTCAGGTGATCAAATGATTTTGATTTTTAATACTGTGGAGTCCACAGTTAGCACAAGAGGATGCATTTCCTTCAGCAAGAAAATTCTAAATACGACATACATGCTGCTTAAGAATAAGCTAGCACAAAGAAAAGCTTTGTGATCTGTTAAGCAATGACCTAGCAGAGAACAAAGTTTTTATCTCAGTTTCTCCTTCCTGACTCTCAGTCTACGAAGTATAATGGGCCAAGGCTAATTCAAGGCAAGGGAAACTTAATGATGAATCTTCCCTTTTGTTCTCCCTTCTGTAACACCTCACCCTGACATGCCTGAGTTGTTTCCATGGAAACAAAAGAAGACCCAAGAAAGTATTCGAGAAAGTATTCTCTACCTCTATTTCCCCCTTTCTACAACCAAACAATTTTTTTCTCATTTTTTTAGGGTTGTATCTGGTGAAGGTCAACTAATAGAATAAAATATGTACCAATGGGCTAGTGCATGTTTTCAATGGAATAAGTCATTGTCCAAGTTAATTAACAGGACCTTGAGAACACATCATTTCTTAATATGCAGGAATGAATCCAACAGAAGGTGTATATATTTGCAAACACAGGATCAGGCCAATGGGGGCACAGAAGCTCCTTGGAACATCTCGAATATATCATGCAGGCAACTGCCTGCCCCTCTGAGAGGCCTCTGCTTGTGGAGAGGATATAAGAAAGAGATAAGAGAGAGAAGAAACTTGTCCTAACAGGTTTGCAGTGCAGTTGAAAAGAAAGAATCTACATGAAATGAAAAAGCCTTAATAACATTATAAAGTAACACAAGGATGCAAATGGATGAGTTATAAGGCCTTTTCCCTCCTGATTTCTAATACTCTTCCGAAGTCTCATCTGCCCTCAGCTTTTCCTGAAATTTTGAGTAAGAGAGATGTGTCTTGAAAAGCAGAAGAAATAGCTTGGGCGAACTCAGACACGTTCCCTTCCTTCTCTGGTTCCTCACTTTTCAAATCCCCAGAACTTGGGCCTCTTGAAAGACTTTTTTACGTTCTATGTGCTTTTATCTTTTAAGTCTCATTTTTATTAATGTATCAAGGTCCTCAAAAGTTACCTTTTTCTTCTCTTTATAAGGGGGAACAGTGATTTCACTTCAGTTTTTCCAGATGTTTGTTTTCATGGCTCTGGCCCATGACTTCAGAAAGGCAGGTAATCCTTGAAGTCCTAGAACCCTAGACTTGGAGTCAGAAGGTGCAAACTTCAATTCCAGTCCTAGTGCTTAGTGGCCATGAGGAAGTAGTACAGCTCTTTTGTGAGCCTCAGGGTCAGCTATAAAATGGGGACTTGTTTCAGCAAAGACCAAATTAAACAGTGTCTGCGCATGTGTGGGAGAACACGCAACACCACAGTGCTCAGCACGTGTGGGTGACGTGAGCATTCACGCCAGGTGTTCTCTGTTTTGGAATTCCCCAGAACAAGATCAGACCCATTCATTCATTCCGTTAGCAAACACTGTGTTGAGCAATTCAAGATGTGTCAGACTCTCCTCTGAGCATTTTAAGAACCGCTAGAGCAATGAGCCATCCCACTGCTACTAGGTAGTTTCTATTTTCAAAGTACCTCTCTCCTAGCATTTTCCCTTTTGGAAAAAAGTTAAGAATGTATATAATGCTTGCTTGCTCAAATTCTATCTATTTGCAACCCCTCCCCAGGCTTCATTATACATCAAAATTCCCACAGTAGGTGTTCTTCAAGATGCATGAATCAGCACAGTCTTTAAGAAGTTCTCACCTGGATTGATAAAAAGAATTAAAATATATCTGGATTTTCTCAAGCCCAGTTTACAGGCTGCCATGGAAGGCTGGATTTGGTAGGGGTAAATTAAATTATTATAAATGCAAATTGCCAAAATAATCAAAGAGAAGTGGTAATGAGCAGCATACAAAGGTAACTAGTAAGCTCATAATACAGCTCACCAGACCCATGTGGTACCTATTCTGCAATCCAAATGTGCACCTCCTCATTCTACCGCCACTGAAAACCAAAAACGTAACAAACAAAATTCTGCATGATAATTCCTGCCTAGTTGAGACTCTAGTTATGATCAAATAAAAGCAGACTAAGCTTCTTTAAAGCCTGGATACAAAGAGCACTTTTCTACTGGACAATTAACCACCCAAAGTAGTGTGACTCGGTACAAGTTTAATTAGTTACAAGAGGGCAATAACACATACTTACTTGAAGCATACTTTACACTATTAATTTCAGGGAAGTGACATGCAGAATCACCTATTAAATTGGAAAAGCCATCAGTGCTCAAACCCCAGGAAAGCTAACTGACATAAGCACCAGGACAGAGCAGGAGTTGGAAAACACATTTTTGGTGCAATTAGTGGCCCAAATTATTGATTCTATAAAAATTCAATCTGCAGATCCTTGGTGGCTTCTATTATTCCACATTCACATTACTACTAGGAGAATGACTGCCTTCAAAAATATGAACAAAAGTGTAGAAAATAAATGATTTTCACCTCCTCTCGGCAAACACCTCACTTCTCCATATGTTTATAAGTGAGAGAAAAAGGAGAAAAACTGGGCTGTTGGGGAGTCCACAGTGGGAAGGAATTCCTGATTAAAACATGCATAAGCAGTGATGCCACTTTTCACAACCTCATTTATACTCTTTATGAAATTTATCTCCAGGAGTCTGTGCTATACACAGGTACCCTATGTTACAGGGTACCCAATAACCCATAAAAAAGGCAAGTCCTCCTCATCCAGCAAAATACTGTCCCATGAGCTCATTAAGTCCTAATGAGATAAGAAGAAAAAAGACAGTGTTCATTGACTTCAATAATTGGTTACTTTAAAAAGTTCTACAAATAGATGCAGAAGTAAAAGACTTGATCCTGTAATCATACAAGAAAGGAAAGTCTTTCCATTTGACTGATCTTCAGATAAAACTGCAGTGCGAATGGCAGAGCCAAGTTTTCCTATCTTTGCATGTACACACCTGGTAGAATATCCCAACAAGCAAAATCACAGTCACCAAATTTCCACTGACGAAACATACTAGGGAGAGGGGCGCCTTCCCTTTGGTTGACTTTGAAAACACTAAGCCATATAGTTTAAGCTTTTGTTTTAACCTGAAAAAACGGGAGTTACCATAAATATATGTCATTTAAGGACAAGCCAGCCTTGAGATACGACAAGGGATTTCTATCAGGTCAGATACGGATGTCCCTGGCCCTCAGTCATGTGACCCAGTGGTATACATATCTGAAGTGTTCTTATCCCAAACACTTTAGAAATGCACAGTGAGTCAGCTTTTCTGGGATACTCAAGGATGTTAGAAGTGGGATCCCTGAAAAGCCAAGGCAGACCAGGTACCCTGAACATGAGGCTTATGCTTCAGGACTCCTCCTTCCCTCCTCTAAACACACTTCCCCATGGGACTAGGAGTCTGCAAGGTTGGGGGACATACCCACTTAGGGACCATTTCCCAGGTACCCATGACCCTGAACTTTCCTGCCCCAAATGGTCCATAGCCAGCCTCCAGGGCCTGCGTGGGTCTTTACCCTCCCAAGGGCAGGTTACATCATGGCTGGTGAGCACACCTCTAGGACTAAGGGATGAATGACCATGAACAGCTAGGAGTTGGATTATGGGTGTGAATAAAACTTTAATGAGCAGACTGGCTTATCCACACACATTTCTACAAGGTTTCTCCAGTTGCATAGTAGAACTAGGACAGGAAGAGAAGGAATAAAGCATTGGGACAGGAGGGCCTCTTGTAGTGGGCCCACAAACATCAATGGTGGGTCTGGAATAGGACAAATCAGACTGAAATGAGTGCTGTTCAGAGATCCCAAGAAACACCTTTTTTCTGTCTCCTATACTCACAGCTACTGCATAACTTATTATCCAAACCAGGACACTGCTGAATAAAAAAAAATTAAATTAAATTAAAAAAACCTAACTAAGTGGGATAGCAGGTCAACTGGGTGAAGCCAAAACCATCCTGCAAACAGATATAAAGTCATCTAAGCGATAGTAAAGATAGGTAGTGGCTTCCCTTACAAAGACCCCTTAGTAACACTGAGCCCCAAGTTTCATAAATTGATGCCCATGAATTGCCATTCGTGGGCATCAAGCATTGTTCTTTCCCATCAGGTTCCTTTTCCCCCCTCATGAAAGAACGTTTCTGCTAGGTGCACCCAAGAAGTAAATAAAACTTTATTCTTACGTACAACACAGGTATACAACAGAAAGCATCATATGAAGCTCAAGTTTCTTTTGTTTATCTGCAAAGGAGGTTTAACCTGTTAAATTGTAGACTGGCATTCAATTAAAGGAACAGAAAATAAAAGGGAAAACTAAGAAATCAGAGAACTGTTGGGCATCTGCAAACACACTAAAGAAAAGTTAGATACTAGGATTCTCCCATAAGGTAGAAAATCAAAGCTTGATAGTAAACAGAACTTTAAAAGAAAATATTGTGATGGCCTTTTCTGGAGCCAACCCTGCATGGGGCCTGGGAATGTCAGACTTAATCAGGCCCAGGCAGTGTGTTCCAGAAGCTCACACCCTAAAGGAGGGAGTTTCTAGTTAGGCCTAAGGCCACATCCTTGGCACCTGGTTAATGTGTCTCCCTTGCTGCTTCTTGGCAAACTCCAGTAGCCTGATTTCATCTCACAGCTGCTGCAACACACACACACACACACACACACACACACACACACACACACACTTTATTCCTACAGTAGTACTTCCAGTCAGTTTATCCCACTGTCTGCCATGATTTAAACATGACCACACGTTAGAAGTACCCTGAGAGCTTCTCTCACATACGGATTCCCAAGCAGCACCCCACAGAGACTGAATCAGCAGGTTGGGGGTGACACCAGGACATTTCTACCCTTAGTAAACAATCCAGATGACTATGAAAGCAAAACAGCCTAACCCCTGGAGAAGCTCAGCTAGAGTAACTCGGGCTGGGAGGCTGTCCGGCCGGGATGCAGCCGCGCCCTCGGGCTCTGCGTTTCCCAGCCTGCTCCCACACTGGGACCTTCCCAGAGAGAACTGGAGATGTTCTGCCCAACATCCTGGCACGAGGTGCCACACAAACAGCTGTCCTTCACTGCCGTGGCCCAGCCAGCTCCAACCAACTGCCAATTCCAACACGTCCTGGAAGGTTTCTGTGTTCATTCCCTTTTGTGAGAAACTCTTGGAGCTTAATACAGAAATAAAAAGGACCCACATGCAGCAAGTTCATAAAAACTTGAGAATGACCCATTTTTTTTATTGATGGACTTTAGTTCCTAATCCAATGATAACACTGTTCCTCTGAATGAAATTTTAACCCATTTCTTCCCCTTCTCTGCCTCCTCCTCTTCCCCATCCCACATATACCAGCAGTGTGATCTGTGAGCTTTTTGTTAAATTAATGATTCTCAATGAATGGAGGCCCAACCTTTCTAGGAAAACACATCAACATCTCCAGGAAACAATGTAATTTTTCTGTTTGTGAAAGGGAAGTGAATGTTTTCCAGGATAAGAAATGCCACTAGCTTCATCTTTGATTCATCCAGAACACGGATGGGAGAAAATTACACTAATCAATCAATTTGAATTTTGTGTTCTCCCAACAGCCTGGTGTAATCAGAAATAAGCCTAAGTTATATGGACAACTCAAGAAATGCTATCAAATAGAAATCCTTCCTTGTCCCCGGAAAGGCTCATCATGGAAATCAGTCATCATTCTGGCTGTGATGGTCACAGGCAGAACCACAGAGAGGTCTGCTGTTGAGAGCAGAGGAGGTCAAAAGAGGGCTACTCCCCTGTCACCCTTTTAAGGTTCAGTGTTACCCAGAGAGATAAAGTAATAGGGGCACTGCCTGCCCCTCCTCCTAGGAACAGGGATGTTCCCACAGACCTCAGGGTTTGGAGCCTTTACAAAAGAGCCCTCTCATCTTGACAGCTGAAAACCTCAACATGTCACGAGGGCGCAAGTCAATGTGAGCATGGGATCCCAGTTCCCAACCATCACATTTCTATGGCCTTGGAGGGGATAGAGCTGTAGAAGAAATAAAAATAAAAAATAAAAAGACCAGATCCAAATGTGGGAGTTAAATCCACTTACTTCTGAATGTGTGCCAAGGTGAAGATATACTCCTCAATATGTTTGATTAATTTTACCTCATTTTTCTTGCTTTCTTGCTCTTTTCACTAAGTTTTAGATAATTTTTCTAAGTGGTTGAAAAGTGAGGCTTAATGCTCACCTTTCATAAATCCTGACCCCCATAAATCACAAGACAGAAGATATGCCATTTGTGCAGACATAAATTTGTCATGAAATAGCTTGTAAGTTTGAAAGCATGCGCACAAAGACAGTCCCACTGGTCAGTTTAGGAGAGTCCAAGATTTCTGTTCCTGATATAACTCTTTTCTACTATAAACCCTTATTACTCTTATGCTTTTCAAGCTTACACAAGGAGGTGGAAAATATGAAGTTACTTACCAATGGAAGTTATCAACATCAGATATTATAATTAATTATTTCAAAACTCCAGGCTGCTAGAAGAGAAAGCAGCGAAACCATATCGCTTCTTTTGATCTGTTATCTGCCATTGCCAAAGTCCACCCACTAGTTCAATTGGAAGTATTTGCCTACAACCTTATTTTGAAACATAGGAGCAAAATGTGCACAAAGGATCCCTTACTTACTCTCCTGAAATAGCCACTAAGCTCTCAAATTATCTGCTTGCTGTTCAAGACAAGAGACCTTCCCAGATAAATAAGATGCCTCCTATCAATGAATTGAAAAATGCATTCATTCAAAAATCAATATCAAAATGCATTCATTCAAAACTTGATTTTTCAGTTATAAAGTTCTTCTTCCTTCCACTTATAGAGGCTGTATGGCAAGATGCAGATACCAAGTATTACCTAAGGAGATTTAAATTGGCTCTATTAATCTCTGTTTGACTTTAAGACAATGTTTAAAAATATAAATGTCTAACTTAACATTTTACAAAAGATTCTTTTTGAACATTAATTTTTCCTTCTGTACACCACAAGAGAGAAATTTTGTATTCTGGTTCTAAGTCAGGAGAAACTCAACACGACTGAAATGACACAAGGCAGCCTACATCTCTTTATCTCCACCACCCAGTGGCCTGTTTGATCCCACTTTAGGCCCCAGGATGACTTCTGATGGTCTTATCTTCAAGATCTGACATTTGGATACCCTCCCCTCTAGCTACAACCTCAAATTTTTCCTACTTTCCTACTTTTTTGCCTTTTGTTGAATTTATCCTGTCCCTTCATTGTTCTTCGCAGTTGGATTTGCTTTCTCTTTTTGTTTTCATTCCAGGCTTTTTAAACAAGAGTATATATCTCCGTCCCCATCCCAGTATAGGGTCTAGTCCAAGAAAATCATGGCACATACTTTTTAGCTGTTTATTTTACTCAATAAAAGATAAGTCAATACTTAAAACAAATACAGCTCCATAATGCAATTATAACTATTTTAAAGATAAAATTCAAAATCTCAGGATTTTCTTTTTCCTTTTACAAAAATAATAAAGGCTTTTTATTTAATTTTCTATGTCATTACAGGAACACACAGCATCTGCAGCCAATTCCCTTCCCCTCCTAGAGGACAAGGACAATCACCTCTGTTGGAAAGAGATTATTTCTTGATCTTGCTTCTCCCACAGTTCTTCCTCATTTTATTGCCAAGTATTTTTAAATTATATTTTTCAGTTACAGTTGACATTCAATACTATTTTAGTTTAGTTTCAGGTGTATAACACAGTGGTGAGACATTTATAAAATTTATGCAGTGATTCCCCTGATTATTCTAGTACCCACTGGGCATTATACACACTTATTACAGTCTTATTTACTATGTCTTCTATGCTGTACTTACATCTTCATGATTATTTTGTAACTATCAATTTTTATTTCTTAATTCCTTCAAAATTTCTACCCAGCCCCCTAACCTTCTCCCCTCTGGCATCTATCAGTTTTTTCTCTGTATCAATGAGTCTCTTTCTGTTTTGTTTGATCCTTTATTTTGTTCTTTAGGTTCCACATATAAGTGAGATCATATGGTATTTGTTTTTCTCTGTCTGACTTATTGCACTTAGCATAATGCCTTCTAGATCCATCCATGTTGTCACAAAGACTTCATTATTTTTTATTCATCCTGTGAAAATCTTGAAAGAGTAATTTACTTTAATGAAATACATTTCCTCTTCCCATTCTCTTGAGCCCCTGCAAATAGGCTTCTGCCTCCACCACATCAATGCAACCATTTTCACTAAGATCACAAGGAACCCACTCATTACTATGCCGGATCTCTGCTCTGAATTTGTTCTGCTTTGACTCCCAAAGAAAGTGCAAGTCTTCCTTAAACTTTCATATCTCTTTTCTCTCCTTTACTCCATACCCTCCTGTTTTGTCTCTTACTTCTCTGACTGTTCCTACCCAGTCTCATCCACCAGCTCCAACATTCAGTCATTTCTTCTACAGACTCTCTGTTAGTAACTGCATACATCTCATGTCTTCAATAATCACCTCAGTGTAGAGGACTTTCAACTCTAGAACCTCCAGTTTTTACTTTGGTACTGAGTCACTAGCCCACTTCTACTGCCTATTGAGTATTCTCATATAGACAGCCTGAATATCATCTGGTATGTGGAACAAAATGAGTTTTCTATACCAACAGTTGTTTGGCCTTGGGAGAGCCATGTAATATGAATCCCAGTTGGTAATAATTGTAGTAGTTACTTTATAGATTTGCTAGAGAGGATTCAGTAACATACTGATGTAATCACAAAACCAGCTCAAAATGGTCCTATTCTGTTTAATGAGATACTGAGTAGTTTTTAGAGACAACAGGCCAAGACCACAAGTCATGAAACCTGGACATAAGCAAAACAGAAAGTTTTGACCCCCATCTACATTCACAATGAAGTCTTTCCCCTATTCTCCCCCCGCCCTCTCTCTCTCTCTCTCTCTCTGTCACACACACACACACACACACACACACACACAGAGAGAGAGAGAGAGAGAGAGAGAGAGAGAGAGAGAGAGAACCAAAGGACTGGAACATAATCAGAATTTATACATAAGAATACTTTCAGAAGCCAAAGATCCATTGTTCAGGAAGATCCGTTGTTAACCCCTTTACCATAAATGGCCAAGTTCCGAGGTCCTCCAATTAAAACCTGCCCTACCAGCATTTCTGCATACCGACTTCCTCTATCCCCATAAAAATCCTTAACCTAGTCTAGTGAGCAAGACAGATGTGAGGCACCATTAGGTTTCCCATCTTCTTCATTGGTGCCTTCTTGATCAATAAACCTTTCCTTACTGCAATCTCTGACATTTTGACCTTTAGCCTTTCGAAGTACCAGTCACACAAATTTGGGTTTCAGTAACAACAGTAGAAAATCCATTTTATTTATATTGATTCAACAAACATATATGGCACTTAATATGTGTCAGGCAGACTTGCAATACAGCCCTTTATAAATAATAACGCATTAATCCTCTTGAATCCTCACACAGCCCCTGTGAGCTAGTAGTAGTATTGTTATTCCCATTTCACAGATGAGAAAACAGAGGCAGAGCCAGTTCAGGTGACTCTCTCAGGTCATACAGCTAATAAAAGGCAAAGCCTGATTCCAACCCAGGCAGTGTACCCAGAATGCATACTCCTGACCACTGCACTAAGCTGCCTCTCATCACATCTTTCTGCCTTTTAACACAATACAGAAATTCAATTTTCATTATTAAATCAAACACTCAGAACATAAGATGAACCTTGTACTTCAAATCTCTTTCCTGAACTCCTCGTTGGTTAAAGACACCAAACCTACAAACTACCTCATCATCAGCTCTACTTCTTCTCGCACCCTCAGACCCACTGTTGCCAAATTCTACCACCTCCACCTGTGAAATGGCTTATATTACCCCTGCCAGAGCTTCAGTTCCAGATTCCTTCATTGACACCTACCACTACTTAAAAAAACAAACAAAAAAAAACTCCTCTATATTGGGACAAATGGCGAAATTTGAATAAATTGTACAGATCAGATAACATGTATGTATCAATATTAAATTTCCTGATTTCAATAACTATTCCAAAGTTACATTTGAAAGCCTGTTTTTAGGTAACACACCCTTAAATATTTAGGGGTAAAGAGGCATGATGTCTACAATTTACTCTCAAATGGTTTAGAAAAAAATTCTCTTAGTAATATCTGTATGTTAGAGAACGAGAGAATGGTACAGCAAGTGTGGCATGATGCTGACAACTGGTAAATCCGATTGAAGAATATTTCAAAGCTCTTTGACTGTTCTTGAAACGTGTCTCTAAATTTAAAATTATTTCAAAATAAAAAATTTAAGAAAAACTAAGTCGTTTCCTTGCTGTCACCGACCTTGGCCTTCTCTTGCCACTCTGCTCCCCAAGTCCTCTCATCAAAGTATGAAAGGCTCACCACGCAGACCCAGTAAAGTTCAAAGAGCTCAGCATGCATGCAAACTCAGCGACCATTCCAATCTCCTGGCACAGATTGCCAACAACGTGCAGAAATCCCCCTGCATTGTTTCAATGGCCACCCTGCTACCCTAGCCCCAGCAGTGCCCTGTTTCCAGGCCTTGGAAGAGGGTATTTCCATCACCTAGAACCCCCTTCCTTCCTAAAGACAAATATAAAAATCATAGCCTTCCCTCAAAGCCTAATTTGAATCCTATTTCTTTCAAAATGGCTTCCCAGATTCATTCACTTGAAATTTGTTCACCTTATCCTGCCCTCTCAAAGCAGGTGTTTACTCTGTGTACAGCTTACCTTCATTCAACCTTGCATTGGAAATTTTATTCAAGTATCTTTTACCCAGGAAAATAGGAGTTTGCAGAGGTTGATAACAACATGGTTTTCACCCTTACACTCCCACTTCCTCTTACATAATTTTGCAAAAGTTACATATTTCATCATTCAAAAAACATGTGCTGTCAGGGCTGATCAGGGACGTGAGGCAGAGAGATGAGAGGACAAGGAGAAGGTGTGGCTCTGGCAGTGCATACTGAACATGTGGCGTTCCTATTCCTATTTGGGCGTGCTCTCCTCTCGCCACAGCTCCCACCTCTAGGAGGAAAGGCCAAAAGGAGTGGTCCTCCAGTGCTCAATAACAGCCTGCCCTGTAACAATGCTTCTTAAGGCAACCCCTGCCCCTTTCCAGGGGCCCCTTTACCAGTCGTTTCAGCCCATCTACCCTGTCTCCCACAGACCTCCCAGCATGCTCTGCCCAGCGCTGGTCACTGTCAGTCTGGCTGCTGCCTGCAGAACAAGAGCGAGTGGGGTGGGCGAGTTGGGAGGGAGGATTCCCTCACTGCATATAAGAGCTACACTCAGCAGTCTAAATGCTTCAAGGACTCTGCTTTCAATGCTTTGCCTTATAATTTTTTTAATGAAAACAATTAAGGCTTTTTAAGAAAACTTACTTAAAAGGATTACAGTCACGGGCCGTTTAACGACAGGCATTCTCAGAAATGTATCATTAGCTGTTATAGTTCTGCAAACATCACAGAGTGCACTTACACAAACGTAGATGGGATAGCCTACTACTGTCATTATACGTGCTGTGCTTTCATAGGACTGGCAGCACAGATTTGTAATGTTTTGCACTATGCTGTCACGATGGTTGCCACATCACTAGACTACAGGAATTTTTCAGCTCCATTATAATCTCATGGGACCACAGTCATCTGTATGGTCCGTTGTTTACCAAATTGTTACGTGGCACATGAGTGCATTTGACTCCTTAGAACATTCTAGGCAAAAAGCAAAAGAAGGATGCCCAAGTGACATGGAAATTGAATTCCATTTGCCTTTCAAGTCACCTTTTGCCTAATGTCACTCTCCCTAAGCCCTTGTCCTTCTCCTTCTGGCACATACAGGTTCTGGTCAGACCACGGCTCAGATCCAGCTTCTGTCTCCTCCTCTGACTGACAGAGACAGAGTCTGACCAGGCCAAAGGTCACATTGCCCTAAAGTGACTCCAATTTGTTAGTGGGTTCATTTGTTCTATGATTGGAGTTTAGGACCAAAGTCTGAGATTTGGGAGTTGCACACTTAATTATAACCAGACAAATAGATGAGATTCTTAAGGTAGAATAGGAAAAAAAAAAAAAAAAAAAAAGAAAACAAGGCCAAGGTTTGGATGTTGGAAAAAACCTGCAATTAGGGGACACAGTAAGTCACCTTATGGTCCCCAAATATGGCCTTCCATTAAAACTCAGGTGATTATTTCCTAAAACTCATCCTAGTGTGAGGAACACGAACATCACCCATTCTTGAGTTGGACCTAATTAAACACCCATTTGTTTTTATTTCATTCATTCAGCAACTATTGATTGAATGTCTAACATATATCGGGAACTATTCTGAAAGCTGAGGATACATTAATGTACCAAACAACTAAGTCCCTGTTTGTAAAGAATTGATCACAACTTACATTACATCGGTAATCTTGCAATATCTGAAAATTCAGAGACTTCCTAGAACAAATTATTTATTCCCTATGAACTTCACTTTCTTCATCTATGAAATGGGAATGTCAACGCTTAACCACCTATATCACACAGACTGCCATGAGAATTGGGTGAAATATCATCTATAAAGTGCCTAGTACAGAGACTCGCATTCAGCAGATAAGTGGCAGATTAATATATGATAGTATATAATTATGATTACACACCAGAGTCATCATTCACTTATCCTTCAGAATGAAACATTATAAATAATCTTGTCACCATGTCCTAAATCTAGTCATTCAGATACAGTCCTCACAGTTTTTGCTATTTCTGCTTTTAACTCTGAAGTATACTCAATACTTTTTCCTCACCTCAAGTGATAACTATAGAATCATAGGTTTTATACACAAGGTTTATAGCTTGCTTAATTAAGTTCATAAGTAGTTATTGAAATTTAAAAGGTCCTTTCATGTGATAGTGCACCTAAAATTAACTCAGATATCACTGTAAGTATGCTGGTTCTACTTTGGGAAACACTCCTCCATATGCTCAACTTCACAGACCTAATCTCAGTATCTAAATTTGGTTCATTTAAATGAACACACTTGGAAGAGCTCCAGAGCCTGCCATCCTCTCACAGCCTCTACTGCTGCCCTCCTAAGGCAGCCCCTAAGCATCTCTCTCCAACATGACTGTCATGGTCTCCCAGCTTCTACCCTTGAAACCAGATCATGTCTCTCCTCTGCCCAGAATCCACCAATGAATTCTCATTACACTTAGAATAGGCACCTAATGGTGCTTGACAAAGGCCCTACCTGAGCTGACCCCTACTTGCCTCCAAACCACATTTCCTGGATGTATGGTTACTGCCACACTGATGATCCAGACGGCCTTTGAATCTGTTCTTCGTCTGCCTGCGGCCTCCTTCCCAGATCATCATGGCTTACTCCCTTGCTTCAGAGGCCTTCTCCGAATATTCATTCACTCCTCCATCACTGTATTACTTTCTTCCTGACACCTATCACTATCAAACATTAAATGAGCCATTCATGCATTTATTTACTGTCTGTCAAACTCTATTAGATTGTAAGCTCCAGGAGTTTACATTGTACGCATATTTTGTCTATATTGTACATTATATATTACAAATTCCTAAAATAGTATTGAAGCCACTCAATGAATATTTGGTGATTGCAGATATAAATGAATGCACAAAGGGTGGATAATGAGTATTCTTTGAAACATGCTCAGTTTGAGATTTGCCAGGACTTGAGGAGTAGACAGTAATAAATGCAAACTCGAATTTAAGAGAGAGGCAAGCAAAAAGCAGGAACATGTGAAAGTAAGACTAAAAATGCACAGGCCCACCTACCAAAGTCCTTCAAATCCTACTGGAATATTGGCCCCAAAATACAGAAATTAGGTGGAGACAGACTAGCACTCAGGGAGGGGATTATAAAAGAACCACCTTCATTATACAAGAATGAGTGGTGCTTAACTTGGTTAAAAAGAGGGGGATGGTGTATAAGTAAATAAATTAAATGAAAGTTTTATTTTAACCTTTAATGACAAGCTACTCCCTCACCAAGCTTTAAAAACACATGCTAAGAAATAACTACGTAGAAATTTGGTGTTTACTTTTCTGACCCGCCTGTAGAAGTGTTAATGAACAGTAAAACTGCCAACATGGAGGCTGTTAAAGTGGAGAAAAAGAGTGAAGTGATCTCTGCTAGAGGGAGGCCCCAATTCATTCCCTCCCTATATCTACATCCTTTGACTCATAACTTTGCATTCCTTCGATTTGACCGATTTCCACCAGGATTTGCTTTGGCCAGTGGGGTAATAGCAAATGACACAAATAGAGCTTTGAAAAGCATGTGTGTTTTGCAACCTACCATCCTGTACAATTGAGGCTGCTGCTTTCGGAGCCCAGCCACTACTGTAAGAACATGTCTGGACTCACCTGCTGGAGGGATGAGAGATATGTGGAGGAGTACTGAGTACTCCCAGTCAAAGATGTCTTAGACTGACAGCTGACCACCAGTGCATGAGGAAAGCCAGCTAAAATAGTCAGAGTCTGGCTTAGATAAATAACTCCCCTGGCTAAATAGTAGACACATGCAAATAAGAAATAGTTGTCATTTTAAGACACTATGTTTTAGAGTAGTTTGTTACACAGTAATTGCTACCTGACATAACTTGGATAATTAACCCCCAAATAACTAAGAGATGAAAAGTAGAAATTGGGATTCTCTCAAAATTCAAATTCAAGACCATGATTTTAAAATATTTTTTTCTGAAAATGAAAAGAATTAAAATGACAAGTTACCTAAGCAAAAAGTATCTTAATTTTCTGGTTCAAGTTTTTAAAATCATTTGAAAATAAGATTATGAGGAAATATATTCAATATAATTGCAATTCAAAGCCAAACTATTAGCATCTATTTAAATTATAAAAGGAGGGGGTGATCTTTTACAAGTATAAATATCTTACATCGAGTAGACTGTTGGTTTTCTTTGTGGGCTCCAATAAAAATAAAAATAAAAAAGCAGAACCACATATATTCTCTTCACTCTTCAGTAATTCTACCTTAGTATCATCACAGGAGACTTCTGATTTCTACAGCACTGAGAAGCCTATTTTTATTAATGGAAACTATTCCTTCTTTCATCCTGAAAAAATTAACAACCGTCCTGACCACATACCAAATTCGCTTAAAGAACTGTAGCTAAAATAAATCAACAGTAGCTTGCTTCTATCTTTTTCCCCTTCCGAGTTTATCCTTCTTTCTTTTTCTCTTTGCGTATTTCGCAAAGCTCTGCACTACATGAACTCTCACGGTAGAGTAGTGACTACGAAGCAGACGCACGAGAAACACACAGGCTGTTGGAAGAGGCTTTCTCGCCCAACTTCCTTCACACTCACAGCCTCATAGCCGGTCCAGGCGAAGATTTTAGTTCATGCAGAATCCTTCCTGTATTCTGTTCCATAAATACATACATTTGGCTTTATGTGGAAAAAAAAAAACTAGGCCACACTAAGCCTTACTGAGAGCATTAGTAAGGATACAAATAATAATAGGAACTTGTAGAGGCCTCTTCTATGCTTAGTCTCATTTGCTCCTCCTTGTGTGATGTCTTTGTTCATTCGAGCAGATACAGCGAAATACCATAGACTGAGTGGCTTACAGACAGCAGAAATGTATTTCTCACAGTTCTGGAGCCTGAAGTCCAAGATCAGGGTGCCACCATGGTCAGGTGAGGGCCCTCTTCCAGGTTGCAGACTTCTCATTGTATCCTCAAATGGCAGAAGGGCCCAGAGTGTTCTGTGGAGTCTCTTGTATGAGGCACTCACCCCATTCATCAAGGCTCTGCCTCCATGACCCAATCACCTCCCAGAGGACCCACCTCCTAATACCATCACATTAGCCATCAGGATTTCAACATTTGACTTTGGGGGAGGGGGACACACAAATTCAGCCTATAGCATGTGGTAAGCAGAGCCAGGACTCTTGCAACCCTTTTACAGGTAAAGAAACTGAGGCTACAGGTGGCAGTGTACTGTTCTGAGGTTTTTCTTCTCTAAATCAGACTTCAAACCCAAATTCAGAGTCCTTTTCTGTACACTATGCTCCTGAATAAGACAAATGTTGTAAAACTCAAAAAAATCACTTTTGCAGAAAAGGTAGAGGACAGAGACGGGAAGAAAGATAAAGAATAGATGGCTATGTGTGAGAAAGAAAAGACGACAGAGGCATTTCCATTGCCATTGGACAACTGAGTAAGAAAACCAGCTAGTAACTGATACCATTTCTAGAACACTCTGCAGAACACAACAGAAAGCTACATAATGGTACATCGTGTTGTGTGCTGATAACAGCAGAGAAACAAACACCAAAGTGAGGATTCCCACATGAGTTCGCTTGACAACCACGTTTTCGCCTCCTCCTAATGTTCCAAATGTGCTACCGTGGGCTGTTTCTTCCTTTATTCAACATGCTTGTACGTTACTGCCATGAATTCTTGTTTATCTAAAATATATTCAAGAGAGACAGTGCCGCAGACAATTGAATATGCAGATTCACAGAGAATACAAAATACAGTAACATCTCATTTATTTCAGACTCTACCCGAGTTTAAAGCTTCAGAACAAGGTTTGACAGAACAAGGTTCTGTCAAAGATCCAATAGTAAGTACTTTAGGCTTTGCGGTCTATCTGGTCCCTGTGGCAAGTCCTCAACTCTGTCCTTGAGGTATGACAACAGCAGCAGACAAAATCTAAACAAAGGAGAGTGACTGCATTCCAATAAAACTTTATTTGCACAAACAGATTTGGGCCGCAGGCGTTAGTTTGCCAATCCCTATTCTAAAACGTAACACTCATTCAGAAGGAAAAACACACAGTCACGTTCTTATTTACTGTCGGGGAGAACTGACACACTGAGCAGATGCCTATTCTCTGATTGGATGCATATAAAGAAAAAAAACAACTGAGTTATTTTCTTGTTTACAACCTATAGCAAAAGAGAAACAGGAAACCACGAAACTACTGACAGTATCCGTGAGTTTCTGTTTCTTTGTTCCTTTGCAACACAGGACTGAAACAGCAGCGCAGTCTGGACAAGCTAGTTTAGGTGCAAAACCATCTCCCTCAATATCACCTGACTCAGGATCACTTACCTACAGAAAAGTTCCATTTTTGATGGTCCTAACGAACATTCTGAATGATGATGGTGAGCCTGAATCACCAAAAGATTCCATTTTATATCTTTAAGACGGGAGAAACATGAAGATAAACACAGAATCTACTTAGAAAACCCATAAAAATAAACTACTAGAAGTTTTGAAACTGACTAAATAAATTTTAGTTATCTAGAATATATGTATTATGAAATAATCAATTCTCCAAATAATCATAGAAGACATTTATAAGGCACTTTAATTTAGAGTTGTGCATTATTTCAAGTGTTTTATGTATATTAACTTATTTATTGTACACAACAACCCAACCAAGTAGGCACTATTATTATCCCATTTTCCAGATAAGAAAATTGAGGTACAGGGAGATTAAACAACTTGCCCAAACACCTACTAAATGGCAGAGTTGGGATCTGAATCCAGGCAGTTTGGCTCCAGACACCACTTTATCAAATACCATACTATGCCAAGGCTTTATCCTATAACCATACGTTAGATGCCATACTTCAAAGACCATGAATATGATAAGATACATGTAAAATCTCTGCTGAATAAATATAATCTTTAGAACATAATGATTGAGAAGTGTTTTTCAATGCCTCAGGGTACAGACTGTAAAGTATCTATCATCTTTGTTCAGTTCCACCAAAATAAAAAGATTGTTTGGATGTTATATTGAGATTTTATTTTTCTCAGTGTAGCATTTAAAATTATTTGGGGGGTTTGGGGGACAGTATGAAAAGGGGGAAAGGATTAAGAAGTACAAAAAAGGATTAAGCAGTTACAAAATAGTCATGAGGATGTAAAGTACAGCACAGGGAATATAGTCAATGATGTGGTAATAACTATGTATAGTGGCTGGTGGGTCCTAGACTAGTCAGGGGACCACTTCTTAAATTACATAAATGTCTAACCACCATGCTGTACACCTGAAATTAATACAAAATCATACTGAATGTCGACTGTAATTGAACATTTTTTTAAAGGGAAGGGGGACATGAGGGGAATAAGAGGTTCAGATTTCCAGGTATAAAACAAACTCATGGGCAGGCATGTACTGTAGAGCATGGGGAAGAATCGTACAGTCAGTAACGTTGTGACAGCGTGGGAAGGTGTCAGATGGAACAGCTGCTCAAATCTTTAGGTATATAAATGTTGAATAACAATGGTGTATGGCTTCAACTAATATATAAGATTGTATGTTAGTTATAGTTTAATAAAAATCTTTAAAAAAATAAAATTGTTTTTGGAATGAGCCAGGGAAATAAACAAGTAAATGGAGTTATGGGAAAATTCTTTTTAGGCACATTCCTATTAATAGTTTAGTCAGATAAATATAAGGATATGAAATGAGTTAGTCCTTCTATTTTTAAATCAGGATATGAAAATTAAAACAGATTTTTATTTGTTGTCTTTATTTCTTAAATAGCTTAATTGCAAATTTGGCTTATATGAATGGAAAGTAATTTGGTTGTTACAATAACTGAGGTTACTATTGGCTTATTACCCAATAAAAATATTTGACCCTAATATATCCATTGTGAAAAACTAAAATCAGTTTATGATATTTTATTATAAGAAAATTAAAGGCTGGGGAGAGACCTTTTCTTTAAAATAGCAAAGACCAGAAAAAATATTTTTGGTTACTGAGTAGCCATCTGTGTTCTTTTTTATTTGTGATGTGAATACTTTTTGCTAATCTCTAGAAGTTCCAAGTGGAGAGAAATAGCCTCTAGAAAATAAAGGCTCTGAACCAAGCTTATATTAGGTCAACTATTTGCTCAACTCCATGCAAGAAATAGTTCTCCAAAACAGTTCACAGTAGTTTTCCTCAATAATAAGGTAGCATTCACTACAAAACTTATAAAATACTCAAAGAGCAAGGAGGAGTGGGTAAGTTTTGAACAGTCATTTTATCTTTGTTGCCAGTTTTTCACTTTCTTCCTACCCTTTTCTAAAACTACAAAGAAAGAAGTGCCAATACCTGATGTAGAAGAGAAAGGGCTAGGTGGAAAGAAAAATGTTCCATTACCACTTTCTTTGCCATAGAACATAAATATTAAATCAAGAGGAGCGGGGGGAAGCTAAATAATAAGGTGATGGAAAGAGAAGTCACATTAGGTGGTGAATTTATTATACATGAAGTTGACAATGCACTGTAGAATTGTAGGCCTGAAACCTATGTAAACCTTGCTAACAGATGTCACCCCAATAAGTCTAACAATAAAAATGAATTTTAAAAAAAGGGGGGGAAGCTAAATATAAAGTGATGGAAAGAGAAGTCACATTAGGTAGTGAACTTATTATACAACAAGCTGACAATGCACTGTAGAATTGTATGCCTGAAACCTATGTAATCCTTGCTAACTGATGTCACTCCAATAAGTCTAACAATAAAAATAAAAAAAAATAAAAAAAAAAGAATCTCAGGACAAAAAAAAAAGAATATTAAATCAATAGTAATCTCTATAGTTATACTTTTCACTTATATTAGAATAGCCTTGGAAAATTATTACATGTGGGATTAAGAATAAATTTAAAAGTAAACTCATATTCCTAATTTCTTCTATAGGCAAAGATTATAATACTTTAAACTTAACTTTTACTTAGTGGCTATAAGGCCTAGATTCTATGAAGATATATTATAGAAAGAAAAGGAAGGGAAGGAAAAGGGAAAAAATGGAATAAAAAGAAAAGGAAAAAAGAAAAAAGGTATGGCAGAAATTGGTCAACTAATCACCACACCAACTTTCTATTTTTCCTGAATACAAACAGGACTACTTGCCTTCCTTCAACTAGGTGGGGTCATGTGACCAAACTCTGGCCAAAAGAACGTGAGCAATTCTCCATGCATTTTCTCCTCTGCCAGAGTACAAGGACCTGGAAACTGGTAGTAATAAAGCGATGACAAGAACAGCACTTGAATGAGAAGAATTTACTGATCAAAAACACCCATTTTAGTAAACCGGTGTGGCCACTACAGAAACAGTATAGATGTTGCTGAAAAAAACTGAAAATAGAACTATCCTATGACCCAGCAATCCCACTTCAGGATATTTATCCAAAGGAAATGAATTCACTGTCTTGAAGAGATATATCTGTACCCCATGTTCACTGCAGTGCTATTGATAATAGTAAAGACATGGAAACCTTAGCGTCCATCGGTGAATGTAGGGATAAAGAAAATGTCACACACACACACACACACACACACACACACACACACGCCCAGTGTAATATTACTAAGATATAAAACAAAAGGAAATCCTGCCATTTGCAACAACATAGATGAATCTTGAAGGCATTATGCTAAGTAAAGTAAGTCACATGGAGAAAGACTAATACTGTATGATCTCACTTATATGTGGAATCTAAAATAGCTGAAGTCACATAAACATAGAATTGTGGTTTCCAGGGGCCACAGGGGTGAGGGAAAAGGAGAGATTGGTCAAAGAGTACAAGCTTTCAGTTATAAGATGAATAAATTACAGGAATCTAACGTACAATATAGTGATTATATTAATAATACTGTATTATACACTTGAAGGTTACTAACAGAGTAGTAAATCTTAAATATCCTCAGCACTAAAAGAGAAAAAGTCATTGTATGATGATGTGATGCAGGGTTAGCTAACGATACGGTGGCAATCATTTTCTGGTATATAACTGTATTCAATCAACTTGTTGTACACCTAAACTTATACAATGTTATATGTCAATTATATCTCAATAAAGCTGTTGGGGGTGGGGGGAAATGAAGTTAAAAAACATTCTTTCCTCACAATTTTAAAGTACTGAAGAGTGTTCTTATCTAATCACCAAAGGCACAAGAAAGTTGGGACAGTGGTCCTAGATGGCCATGTTCAAGCTGCACTACAAATGAAATTTCTTCATTTCTAGAAAGTCCTTTCATGAATTGCTGAGTGGGGTGTGTAAGATACAAGTGGGAAAGGATCCATTTCATTTTTATTTGTTTTGCTTATTGTGCCTTCCTCTTCTGTGATTTTATCTAAAAAGAAAAAAAAATACTACGGGTAGTAGTACTGCTGCCAACTAAACAGTATTACTACTAGGAAATAATCAAACTCTTAACAACAGTGGACTCAAGCAGCTGAAATGTAGTACACAGCTGGGACCCATATTCCAAAATGCATGATGGTCTTCTAAAGTAGAACCAGTCAAAAATTTGGGATTGGAAATTACTGACTGAACTTTCCAAATCATTCACAAAATCATTTTGACCATTCTTTTTATTCCTGGGATGAAAGCCCTAGGAATAAGCATTACCTTAAAACCTACATGATTACTCTAATAGTGAAAACAATAGATAGAGTCAAGACAGGAATAAAAAGTCCAAGAAAATCTTTCAGTCTGAATTTCCTAACTCACTTTTTCCTGTGAGAAAACTATATCCTATAAAACATGGTCGTTAACAGTTCTGAACGTGGCCTGTGGAGGAATGCCTATCCGACTCCTGGCTTAGCGCTACATCTAAGTAGAAGGAACGTCACGGCACAAGCTTAACCGACAAGAAAACCCAGCCTGAGGGAGGCCACATCGCTAGGAAGTTAAACTAATCAATAAGTAATGTACCTGATATTTGTCATTTTAAAAATTGATCATTTATACCTTTATTAATATGCTGGAAATAGTTGTCATAAGTAACATTTACATGGCACTTAGAGGTTTATCAAGTATGTTTTCACATACGATGCCGCATTTACTTGTCACAGTAACCCTACCGTCTCAAGTAAGAGACAGATAAGGACTGAGGCTTCTAACAGCCTTTGGATAATAACTTTTCAAGATCAAACAATGAAGACTTTCTTTGCTTCAAAAAGTATTTATCCAATACTGGGAATATGCTTTTAGAAGTAAAAGAAGGTAATTAGTGCTATGAGCTTCTGTAATAACATTCTACCCTTATACAGTACATTCTGCTGCACAAGAAATTAAAATATTCTTTCACAAGCATTCTCATCATGCTGCTGGTGTTCACTACCACAGTAAAATACCATGACATATATCATTATTTTCACTTCACAGACACAGAGACTGAGGCTTAGAAAATTTTAATGACCTGAGCATAATCTCACTGACCAAGATTAATTCACTAAGCCATTCTGCCTCTTGAAATTGAAAACTGAAGAGACACAATTTTGGTTAATGACTAATAATGAAAAACTTTATCACCTGAATCCATAATTAAATTGAATAAATAATTATTGTTAAATTAAACGAAAGTTCCTCCTCCACCAACATAGTCTTGACCACCAGGAGGGAGCTATACAAATCTAAAGCATTTAGTTCTTTGTGACAGTGTGCGTGTTTCATTTGCTTTGCTGTTTTCTTCAAAATATGCACAAGGTGGACAGTAAGTCTTTTGAAAACGCCAACTCGGAATAATTAAATTTGGGGGCAAAATTAAGCAGTAAGATTAGTCCATTATACATATATAACACTGGAAAAAATGCCTTAGAGAAGAGCAAGTCTTTCCAAAAGCAAAATTCACCAAATAAAACACTGGAAAATGTAATCCAATCAAGAAATAATATTTTTTTTCAATTTGGATTTATGTCATTGCTTTAGTAGGTAGTGTTAATAGTTTCCAAATGCCAATGTGTATTCATGAACAGTTTGCAAGTTCATGATGTAATACATTCCTTTTTGGATACATCTTATGTCAAATCCATCTGTCTAAGACAGATATGGATAGTTTTACAGAATCTTATCTGCAAAAAACCAACTTCCACAGTCAGATAAAAAGGGTTTTACAAAATAAAGAGGAGTAGGAAGAAGAAAGACCCACTATTGCTGTTTTGGGGATATTTCCTTCTCCCACTGCACCTTGCCCACAGCGCTCTGTCCTCTGGGCCCCTGGCACTCCTCGACTCTTGCTTTTCTTAATATTCTGCCCATTCACAAGGAAGAGATGCGACCTTGACATCTCAGGGAGAACTAAAACTACGAATGTGCTGGAGGAAGCACCAATGCACCATGCTCACATTCCTAGCATACACTCACCAGCATTTCTCTTCGCTTTAAACACCTTCCGAATTTTAAGGGGCAACTTATTAAAAGTTGATAATTAAGCATAGGTTGTTGGTGTTTGATTCATCTCAAAGACAGCCCAAGCAAGCAACTATAAATACAGAATGAAAGCCAGAAAAGGTGTGAGGGAAGGCCGTGCTGCCCCAAGAAGAAAATGACACAACCTCCACGACGAGAAGGGACGCCGGGTCAGAAGTCAGAAGCAAGTTCCGATGAAGCAGCTGCCACTCCCACCACCTCTCTCTGGAGCCAGGCCCCAGACCACCGTGAGGGCCGAGATGATATTCCTTTTATAGATGCACCACTTCCTTCCACTAATACAGTTAGGAATGCAGAACAAAGAGTGACATCAGCTGGTACTGTTTTGTCTATGGATATGGAAACTCAATGAACTCACTTTTCTATCTCACTAAAGGAACTCATGCTGTTTCTCCATAAAGCAAATGTGTTTCTCAAAGAATGTATTAAAATTACTTTTCTTTAGAAAGTAATACATTTGGTTGATACAGAAAAAAATTCTATGTTGATTATTTTTCTTTCCTTTTATGAATCTCATCCACTGGTATGACCTAAAAGGGGTCATATTTCAGAAAGCAAAACATTTTTAGCAACAAAACTTTGCATTTCCAGTACCATCTAACCATAAAAATTTTACAAAAATACAATGTATGTTTCTCCCCTACTGACTAAATTATGCCAGTCATTTAAAAAGGTGCAACCAAAAATAAATTACTCTTCAGTATATAAATTATATTTTTATAGGAATTGACAAGTAATTACAATAGCTATTAGCAGTTTCTATTTGCCACAAGGACTCGTGATTTAGCAAAACTGCTCAAAGTATTTATGCATGAGACTTATAAATAGTACAAATACATACAAGTTATATCTATAAGTCTCAAAAAGAAAAAATTAGACAAAAAGCAAACTGGAAAACAACCCAATATTATAAGAAGAAATTACCTAGCTTTGTGCTGTATTCAGAAAAAATATAAAAGTTATTTGCAAGGAAGAAAAATTATTTCTGAGCGGTAATTTTATAGGTAAAAGCCTTATGTTTTTTAAATGATAGACTGGGAAAAATCAATTATGTTTTTAAAGTAAAAAGTGAACCACTTACACTAACCAGTTTTATTCAGTATTAATTTTATCCTGAACTGTATGCTATCGAAGGTAATAAAATGCTGATGTTTTCTAGTTTTTTCATTTTAGCCTGCTCCAGCTTTATCTTAAACCTTGTTAGCAACTGCAGTTACCCCTAACAATTACACAAACCTAACAACGCCTTCCCTGGGATAATCTCATCTGCTCCAACCACAAATTCCAATCCACATACTTTCTTCTGTTATGGTTGTGTCTGTGTGTGTTTAATATACTTCTTATAAGGCTTTTAAAAACAAGCTAGTGATTTCTCATTCAGCTCCCTACCACATAAACAGAACGACTGAGGCGCATTTTTACACATATAAAAATTTTCTATAGAGTGTGTGTTAGCACAGTTTCAAATGAGGGTGAAGAAAAGTATTTTTGCCATCATTTTACATTTCTCCTTCGGCTCTCTAACGGCTGTGTACCTATGTCCCAAAAGGATTGCTTATCACGTGCTGCTCTCTCCCAGATCTGGACAGTACGGGGTGAGAAATCCTGAAACTTGCCTGATTCAAGTGCCCTCTGACCACTGCCTTGACACCAGAGAAGCCTGTTTGAACCTGCTCACGTTGGACCTTTATCACATTACTGACCCCATAAAACAAACAGGGTTCCAAATGCACTGAACAGCCACCTTTCTAAATGCAGCTTAATTGTGATTCATGGCAAAAAGCTAGAATAATACTGCCAGGTCTTAGAAGCTTTAAGATCAATTGCACTGAATTTGATACATATAAAATAGCACCTTGAAAATGAATCATCTGCTAATTCAGTATTTTCTAATTAAAATTACTCCCTCTCAGGGCATGTAATTAATTTACTGAGTTTAAAAAAAAAGTCAGGATTACTCACACAGTCTTGAAGATGCAATGTCAGCTATTTAGGACAGAAACATCCAAGGCCGTGTTAGAACTCAATTACGACTACATATGCGTTAAAGCAGGAACTGGCAGGCCTCTGGACTACGGCAACTATAGGACTCGTGCTTCTCGTACGCTGGCTATAATTTATGAAACTGAGCTCCAGATCCAGCCAATCATTTAGCTCCTCATAACAAGTCTAACTGGCTCTGGAAAGCTGAAAGGGCTGCACTAGAACAACAAAGATGAGATAGTCCACACAATAATCGGCTTATCTGGAATCACTTTCCCTCACAAGGCCAGAGAAAAATCACAGCTTCATTGTCCGAGGAAAGGACAGACAGGGAAAATGCGACTCCACCTAGAGGAAGATCTTTTCCGGCCTGGCAATCCCAACCGTGTGCCGGCATTAAAGGACTAAGCTATCCTGGGAATCCAAGGGGCAACGACGGCAGCAAAAACCCGAGGTAATTTTCATCTTTTTATTTTTAGTAGGAGTAATGCTGAGTCAAATTATATGCATTAAGTCGCTTGGGCAACTACATATGCTTCCATTTTATTTTACCTTTTTCCACTCTAATGTTTTGTAGGATCATTTGTTCCTATGTTTGAGTAGGGGGAGGCTAATGTACCTGGCATAAACTGGAAACCAAAATGATCGTTTGTGGAAGAAAAGAGATCAGTTTACAGAACAGTTTTAGAGCTACCTTTTCAGATAAGCAGGCTTTTCACCCACCCACAGAAACCAAAATAAAGGGAGCTGAGGCACAGAGGAGAGAAGGGGCACTTCATGAGCACAATTAGATGCTTTTTGTTTCTTAATGAAAATAACTACGCTAAGAGAGTAATTTAGACAGACAGGTGATTGCCCAGCCCCTCTGGCCCTAGGCACCTGGGCTATGTAAGGATGTACCATTCGGGATTGCTGAGGGAGAAATGACAAGAATGAGTTGACAGAGCCCCTGGGAGCCAGTTTCTTTCTCATTTTCTTGGCAATATTTTTTATAGTCCCATTATATTTTGATATGTTAGTTATACCAATTACTTGTTATACCATACTTCTAAACTTGTAGTTATTAAAGAATCTATGGAAAACATTTTTAAGTCAAAAGAGGTGATAAAATAGAAAAGCCAAAAACAAACAAAAAAGGGAACTGACGTACATAGAACCCCAACACCACACCCTTAGATACTTGTACTTGACCCAGTAACAAATCCTCAGCAAATAGTGTGTTTCTTCAACAAATTTTAAAAGCAACTGTAACTTTAGCAACAACAGAAACCTTTGTAATAAACTTTTAAATAACTAAATCAATCATTATGCTTTCAAAGTGACAACAGAACCTTCACAATATTCACATCATGTCAGTTTTATATGCTCCCAAAGGAAGATGCTGGGAAGGGAAACCTGCTTTGTTAGTGATGAAATATAAACAACAGTAACAGAAGAGACACTTACGCACTTTTTATTTGCTGTAGATAATTGACTAAATTCAACTTGAGATTTGACACCAAGAAGGAAAACACAGCGGTGTACAAGGAACAGAAAAAGTAATCCATCAGCAATTCCCCCAAGATTTGTTCTTTGAATTGTCCAATTTGTGACTAGCCAAGAGAAGGATATTTCTGTTCTGTTTAAATATTTTATTTAATTAAATCTTTGTTTATTTGACAGTGCTGTTGCCTACGGTGACTATGTGAGAACCAACACTTCTGAGGAAGCCAGGGGGTTAAAACTGTTGTTCCTTTTACTCAAAGATAACATGGATTATCTAGCCTGAAATGGAAAGCAAGCCCTTAAGGTAATACTATCACTGAAACCTCAAAACACAGCATTCCCT
The DNA here is from genome assembly GCA_004026885.1 of Lyroderma lyra. Lineage (NCBI taxonomy): Eukaryota > Metazoa > Chordata > Mammalia > Chiroptera > Megadermatidae > Lyroderma > Lyroderma lyra. Next base: position 132,272 of record PVJL010000698.1, on the reverse strand, counting down.
GTTTCTTATTCCCTTAATAAAATTCCATTAAAATCCCCTTAAACTCCCATGTTCAAATCTCCATTTTTCAACAGACAAGGCCAAGAACACTCTAAACTAAGTCATTTAAGTCATTTCATATTATCATCGTCCAGAAATTTCCCATAGGAAGAATGCACCTCCAACAACTTTAAAGACAACCATCTCACCACCCAAGACAACGGCCAATAACCCCCAGCAAGTCTCTGAGTTAGATGTGTTTGTGGCTTCTGTGCATTCTCCGTGTTAACATGTAGCTAAATTACAAACTCACCTCTGGCTCTTTGACCCTTACAAACACTAAATGTTTTATTTGACTCAACTTCAAGCTGTTCATCCGTTAGCAGGTCATGTTCACCCCAAAACACATTCGTGATGAGAGATTTCTAAAAGACCAGCACTGCCTTCCCCTCCTATAATCATAACAACCGTGATAGCCCAAGACATGTTACTGCTACTCGGCAATTTGGGAGGGATTTAGAAATTTCGTATCTGGAGCTGTCACACTGAAATAAAGAAAGAGATGTCTCAATATGATCAAACTTGAGTCAGTTAATGCTGTTTACATTTGTTTTCCATACCCTATTGAAAATATTGCCAACAGAGGAGAAAAGTAAAAAATATACATACCATATCTTTTACCTAAAATTGTTAGTGCAATGTATTAGAGTCTGCTTAGAGATCATTGTCAATTCAGCTGAGCTTGTATTAGCAGATTCTAGCTAGAGTGACTACCTACTGTCATCACCATCAATTAATATTTGCTGTCTATCATACCAGGCACTAAGAAGCTCATGGTATACAAGAGGCCCCCGAACAGGTGAATGTAGTCCCTACTCATTTCCTTGATCTCAGCCTCACAGACAAGAATTATGATTCTGATAAAAGAAAAGTAGCTCAGGAATGCAAACTCTTTTCCGAACCAAGAACCGTCAGCAAATCTCAAGTATCAGAACAGCTATGACTGACTGAAAAGCGTCCCTAAACCTGGGCCAAAAAGGATTTGTAGGCCCGTAAGCTAATTTGTCTGACCCTGCAGTTTATATAGCCAAAGAAATTACCCCTAAGAAAACTATAAGAAATTTTCAGACCTACCTTGTTAGTGTGTCACAGATTGGCAGGGTATTAAATTCCATTCCGGGTGACATGGATAAATAGCCCCATTATTTTCACAACGCTGGACTCCGCCTAAAGAAACCCTGGACCTCAGGACCAGTTTGCTGGTAGGGAACTGCTGACAGTTCAAATGCTGACACTTGGAGCCAGCATCATATGATATAAACCGAAAGAGAACTAGTTGCTTAGAAAAATGTCAGCGAGAAGGCCCGCCTCATTTTAACAAAGAAAAAAAATTTTTCATTTAAGTAAGAAAGCATGAGTACTACAGTTACGAGTCTGTGGTCTTGTAGGGATTAAGCTCACTCTTGGTTCAGAGAACAAAATACTTTATCCGAGCACATAGGCTCAAATTCAGTTTTGCTCTTGGCACACGGAGGGGGTGGATTTTTATTTAGTGGTTTTTATCATTGTTGTTAATTCAGTTTTTCCTAAAAACACGAATGGATAAATACATACTAATAATGCATTTGACAAGATTCTAAAACATAATATACTCAAAATTACCATAGACCAATAATGTTTTGCACTTATATATAGGCTGCAGTCCTCTAGGTAATGAGACCTGAACAGAAGGATCAGCTTTTCCATGACCTTACTCTGTCAAAGTTTCCCAAGAGCTATACAACATACACAAAACAAACAGAAATTGGCAATTACTTACAGTTAGTGAGAAAAAAATTGGAGGAGGGTGTCTTCCTAATATTTAAGACTAAACCACCTCTTTGCTTCAAGTAGTGTGTAAGCATTATAACATGGAAGATAAGAGCATCAACTGAGTAGACTGCCTGGGTTCGAATCCCAGGTCTGATCCTTAACTGTGGACCTTGGACAAGATACTTAATAGCAGTATGCCTCAGTATCCCCATGTAAAAAAGTGCCACCCACAGTCAATACCTCCTGGGGCTGAGGTGAAGAATAAATGAGCAATGCATGCTTAGAACTTAGCCTATTACATGGTGAGTATTCATTAAGAAAAAAATATTATTATTATTATTATTATTATTAAGCTCATTTCAATAAATGTACACAATATCCAAATGGAGGTGATTTACTGAACACCCAGATGTGGTGAATTCTACCTACTGACATCACATATCTCATTTCAGGCAATATTTATAAGATTTCATCTTGAGGCCTCTGAGATATTGGCTCAGGGAGGTGTATCCGTCACAGGTAATTGTCAGTTTTCTGCCCGGTTATCCCTTGGCATTTTTAACTCTGCCCTGCATTTAATGAATCACACAAGGACTCTAACCTAAGATGTGACACAGAAGTGGGTAATTGTAGTAGGCATGATTCATGAGATAGTTGGTACAAAGTTCGGACTAGTTTAAAGATTCCTGCATGAAGGCAAAAAAATAATGGAAGCTATTAATCTTCAGTCATGGAATCCTAACCAAAAAAAAAAAAAAAAAAGGTTCGAGGAGGGAAAAAAAGAGAGCTACCTATCACGAACAGCTGTGCGGCTTAGCCAACCACTTGAACCACGTCTAGAATTCATGCTGACTTCTCAGCTCACATATGAGAGAACACTGAGCTCATTATCGCCTTTCCTCCCTGAGATGAGGATCTCTTAGAGCAGAATATTAGCTGAGACTTCAACCTGCTCCCTGAGAAGGTGCAGAGAAAAACAGAGTCTGCTTGGTCAGGGAATAGCTGCCCTAGGAGGAGGACTGTGGCTTTCTATACTCATTCATTCATCATTCATTCATCATTCATTCACTCACGAATGGCCTTACCCCTATCTCCCACCACCCCCACTCCCATGTAAACTCCACGAGCCACAACTACAGCTGCTGCTTGCAGCTCCCGAGGGAGTCCACGCGCTCTCACACAGCTGGGCTTCTGTAGGTGCACCCCTCTGCCTGCCCACTCCCCCCCTGCACCCACCATTAGGACCAAGGAAAATTCTCCCCTTCACAGTGAACCCCACTTCCTACCCACCTCCTCCCCAGGGTAGGTGCTCATCCCCTGCTGGGTAAATTAATGAATCTGTACCACTTACCACATGAACTAGCACGAAAGGACAAAAATAACCATTGGAAAATTGGGAGACATTTTCAGTTTTGCTAAAAATGCTTTGAAAATAAAATTTGGGGCAGTTTCTGCAATATCCCAAGTGAAAGAAATATTAAGGCTTAATAGTGTCCTGGGCAGACTCTTTCCTACCTAGACAATCATCTCTGGTCTTTCTTAACAAGTTGATAAAGAAATGTAAGCAAGTCCACCATGGTTGCTAGAAACTGTTGCATCCCAGAATGTCTTGCATGGAGCCTGGCGAGCAGTTGAATGAGCTCAGCCTCATTGTTCTAACTATCCTGCTCCTGGCAGAGGAATGAACAGGGAAGGGGGTCTCAGCATCAGGGGTCGGTGATTACTGCCCACTTCCCCCTGTGCTGGCTCAGCTACAGAGGTGGACGTGAAGTCTCTCTTCTGACCCACTGGTGCCACCAAGGACTCACCACCTGCGGCATCACTGAAATCCAGAAGGGACAGCTACCCAGTGCTAGACATTCACCAAAGAGGAAGAAGATGGGATGGGGACAGAGAATCTTAGAAAAAGGTATGCTGAAGGGTAGCCTTCAGAATTGCAACACGGTTCCAGTTTGTCTTTAGCCCTGTCCCACTTCATCTCTGTCTCCTTCCCTCCACCAAAAAGTTTACATACCCTCCCCAGTTTCCCATGAATAGTTTTGGGTGCCATCCTTCAAGCAGCCAGATTAAACCAGTCTGTGCCAATGTGATTACGTGTTTCTGTTACCTTCCAAGTGACCTTCGTTTTATTTTTTAATATTTTTTAATTACAGTTAACATTCAATATTACTTTAGTTTTAAGTATACAGCATAGTGGTTAGACACCTTTATAACTTAGGAAGTGACCCCCCAATAAATCTGGTACCCACCTGGCACTATACCAAGTTTGCACAGTATTATTGACTATATTCCCCATGCTATACTTGACACCCCCACAACTGGTAACTACCAAGTTATACTTGTTTTCTTTTATTGTTAAATTTATTGGGGTGACATTGATTAGTAAAAATTACATAGGTTCCAAGTGTACCATTCCACATCGTCTGTGTGTTGTGTTATGTGTTCACTACCCAGAGTCCGTTCTCTTTCTGTCACCACATATTTCTGTCCATGTTCCCTCTTCGCCAGTTTATGCTTCTTACTCCCTTCACCTTTCTCACCCAGCCCCCCATTCCCCTCCCACCTGGCAACCATCAGTTTGTTCTCTGTATCTAAGAGTCTATTTCTGTTTTGTTTGTTCATTTATTTGAGTTGGGTTTTTTCCCTTCAGATTCCACATATAAGTGAAATCATATGGTATTTGTCTTTCTCTAACTTATTTCACTCAGCATAATATGCTCTAGATCCATCCATGCTGTTGCAAATAATAACCTCATTGAACAACTGAAACCCCTGCAGCATGACAACAAACATATGCAGAAGACAGGCAGGGCTTTCTGGACCCTAGGAACCATACCAGCACACCAGCCACCTTCTCTCTGGAGTGAGCCAGCCTTACAAGCACAACGCTGGGCCAAGGAGAATGCTAACTTTTCACTTCTCCATGCAAGGTCATCACATACAGTTGAGCAGTGCACAACCTATACAACCAACCATTCATATCAGTTTACCATCTATGGTCCCTAAGCCTTTCCTCTCTATATCCAGAGCACAGCCACCAACACCCCAGAGAAGATACCTCACTTACCTATAACGTCTCTACAGTAGAGGTAAGATTTGGTGCTTCAAGAGCAATTTGGCCATGGAGACAGATTTGCAATCACCAGCAAGTGAAAGAGGCATAGGTTGCTCCATGTTTCACGGTCCATAGGATTTTTTTTTTTTGGCCATAAGAATTTAAGCACAGACATCAGAGGAGTGGAAGAAGCAGATTGCAGTTGAGTCCCACGTGCGATATAAAATAATGCAGCAGCTCTTGAACTTCATCAGTTACTGAAGGTGCTTGCTGCAATGGTAGAGTCCTGACTTTGACCCAGGATGCTGATCCTGTAGGTCTGTAATGGGGCCCAGGAATCTGAATTTGTGTGAGTACCCCTGATGCTTGTAAAATCAATAATGCATGGATTACTCCTTGATAAACATTGAGACAGTGCATGCAAACCACTTAACACAAAGCCTGGCACGTTACAATTGTTCAACACTTACCAGCTACAATTATTAAGAATCAGTATTGATCTCAACTTCATACACTCAGACTTGACCTTTTGCTAAGTACAAATTGCACATGGGTGTGGCAGTGTAGTAGCAAGCCAGGAGCTGGTTTCATGCAAGGAAAGAGAAACGAGAAGAGGGATACAGGACAAACAGCCCAATTTGTGTCCTAACGATCTGTGAGCTTTTGATGAAAACTGAGCCAACGTTACCAGCCCCCATTCCAGGGTATCAGTAGCTCTGAAAACATAACACAGGAGTATGTGCGACCATTATGTATGGATGACAAATGCCCAAAGTACAAACACTCAAAATACTGGCACTTTCACTTTCTGCCTCAGACACTGAAAGCAATACAAGGTTATTTGTTCATAGGGAAAAGCAACTAATTAGGCAGTTTTTAAATAGATGAGCTCCTACAGTTAACACAATACAGGAGAAGTCAGTCCCAAACCTTATTGGCTGCTGCGCTTCTGTGAGTCTTGGCTATGTCCCTCTGCTGATGATGTGGGCCCGCCGCAGGTGGCTGGGGCTCACTGTGTCTGCTTACCACTTGGGATCACTCTTCACAATAAATAGGACAGCCTTCAGGAAATCTTCTGTTTAATTTGAATGCCCCTGAGTATAGGACAAAGCTCTGTTATTCAAGAGCATAAATAACAAAAGCTTTGTTCTTCCAAATGAAGAGGGAAACTGTAGACCCATCCAAAATGACTCTGTCTTAAACTGTACGGATGACAAGAATGAAATATTATTTTCGGCTGCCCAACAGGTTCAGTCATTCCATCTCCTCTCCTGGCTTCAGAAAACAATGACTCAATACGGCCTTTTTCTGACAGACTACAGCCTTAGGAAAATACTTTTCCTGCATTTAAATCAATGCAAGCTATTCAAAGTCCACTTAGCTTTCTCTCTTTGAAGCTGGGAGGTAGGAATACAGCTGTTTATACTCATAATGAAAGAAAAACAGAAACTGTGAATGATAAAAATCAAAGTAGTTTCTTACGCCATCCCAGGTGCTTGACATGTGTTTTATTGCTTGATTCCCTCAGTGACCTCTAAAAGTTTGATATTATTACCCCTGTTTTTACCAAGAGTGAGAGAGGTTAAATAAGTTTTCCTAAGGACACAGAGTTGTTAAGTGTTAGAGCTGAAAGTTAACTATGAAATAGCTTCAAACCTGTAAAGATTTAAATAAAAACCTCCTATAGTTCTGTTAACATAATTTTGTATAAATGTGATCATTTTGTTTCATAATCTGATTTGTATCACTAAATATTTTTCCACATCGTACGTTAAGCTCTGCATCATCACTTTTATTGACTACACAGGATTTTCTGGAAGGTATTTACCATAATTGGCTATGCCAGTGCCCCAGTGATGAACATTGAAGTTATTTCTAGGTTTTCCTATGAATATACTTCTGCAAACCTATTTTTACATTCATGTAGTTACTTCCTTAGGGTAAGTCCTACACTGAAAATTGTGAAGAGACAATACATTTTGCATTTCAGTACATACCACCAACTGCCCTCCAAAAAGTTGGATCAGGTCACTACATGACTGTGCCCATTTCTTCACACTCATAGGCACATGCGAGGTTTAACCAACCATTACCATTTCTGCCAAAATGATAGCAAGCAATGATAGCCTTGTTATTTTTATTTGCATTTCTTTCATCCTTAGGGAAGTTATACATTTTTTCCCTATTTATTGGTCATTTGCAATTCTTCCAGAAATTAATTATCCCTATCTGTTTTCTCCTTTTCTATTAGAGTCTGATTCCAGAATTCATTGCAAATGCTTTCTCCTGCCTCTTGCTGCTTTCTCGTTGTGCTGATGTATCTGAGACTTTGATCTCTAGCCAAGGAAACTTTGGCCACATATTGCCAGGGTGATTACTCAAGTTCCATAAAACATGTTCCAAGGAAAAAAACTAGTTAAGTCTAAGAACAGAAAGCCATCAACTTTTCCTTGGTTGTCTGTTTCACAAATAGGTCATCTTCCCCTGACTTTATCAGCAGTTATCTTATAAGAAACAATGATCCATTCAAACTTCATCTTGTTCTTTAGCACAGAGAAATCTGGGTAAGTGAAGAGGGGCCAAAAAGAGTTTGGAGGAACATCCCCAGAACGGGGGACTGGAATAGAGGCAGGACGTGAGGATGGATGGACACAGACACACGCACGCACTTCTGGGTCCCAGGCAGAGACACACCGCAGACTCACAGACCGTTTGTGCAGAGATGCAGGTTAGAGATGTTCTCACTCCAAGGAAACTGAGGCCCACAAACATAAAGTGACTTAGCCGAAATGAACTGACAAGTGGCAGTTCTTTGACCCCCTGAGCATAGCCCATTCCACTAGCAACACTGAACAGTATAGCTTAGCCCACGTTGACTCCCCAGAGCTTAAAATACGAATTCTGCCTCCCATAGCACCCAGATTCTATTGAAAGGCACTATGGCCAAAGCACCCTCAGGCTGGCCCAGGACTTATACACAGGAGCCTGAAGCACATGCTTGGGCAGCATTCTCACGGCTACAGCCAGAGGGTTCCAGGGACAGTATTAACACTGCCCTCTCATTCCTCTACTCCAGAGAGAATGTGACCAAGTCCAAACCGCAGAACAGGGCCGATGTCAGGCTTTTTTGGTGAGTGACCAGCTTTTTGTCTTACAAATATCACTCGTATAATGAGCTTAGTTTGTTTATTCCTCTCTGTTCAGATTCAGCCCAATCCAGACTCTTGAGTCGATGGAAACTAAGCATGGCCATGTAGGGGTCCTGTCCTCCAAGATATGTTTATTAAATCATACCTCAGCCCAGCAGAGACCCAACGTAATCAGAACGTCTGACAGGAGAGCTGGACAAGGGCTGCCCCAGCCCATCCCACCTGCAGAAAAATGAAGGGGTCACTGGCCCCACACTCATTCCACCAAGGTGACCAAGGACGAGTAGGCAGCCAGCTGAGCAGTGACATTAGCACCTTCTCTACAATGCTCATGGTGGTCTCATTGTGAAGCTTTTACCAAACCTAAACGAAGGCTCTATTCCACCTGACACAGATTTTTGGTGAGGCCTAAAAAGGCAGCCTCCTCCATCTTTGCTCCATTCAAAAGCACTTTTCTTAACTCGTTAGATATTATGTGGACTAACAGAATAAATAATTTACACAGAGACTTAAAGAACAACTGGATGAGCAGACTTGAGAGAATGGTCTTGGATTCGATAGTGATGACTATTTTGCACCAGGAGACACATGTGCTTTATGCTATTACAACAACTTTCTAAGGTAGGTCTTTTATCTGCTCCCCAATACATAAGGAAACAGAGGGAATAATAAGGAATAGCTCATTTCTGGACTCAGCTGACTCTTTTACAGTATTTCATGAACGCTTTATTGTAACTTTGAGCAGTTCTTCCAAAAGACCAAGAGAAAAGAATGAAGGAGTCTGTCTTGAATGGTAACCTGTCTTGAAGGTTCATTCCTGGCCTCTGGACCAACTGGCTCCCCTCAGCTTCCTCCCTGGAAAAAAGTGATCTCATGCCTGTGGCTCTTTGGGGAATAGGATCGTTCCCACAAAAGAAAATTATTTCCAAAACTTAGTGCTTATTTTAGGAGAGTTGTGTAGATTCCCATCCATTTTCACACAGGAAGTCTAACACTCCTGAATCAATGAGAGACTCTTCAAGTAAATTTCAGCAACCCTTTTGGCCATAAAGACTCAAAAAATAAACAAAGAACCAGATGGGGGAGTTATATCAGTCCAGAACATTTGTGAACACATGAATTTTCTGCCGAGATTTGTTAATCCCTATGGTATATTTCTCTCATCTCCTTTCAAGTTTTCTTATCAAGTCCCATGGTTCCTGGGGTCTTTATTTGCTGGCTCTGAAGTCTGGACTGCATGCAACCAGTTTTTGTTTCTTGAAACATTCATTCAATTTAATGAACATATTTACTTCTTTTCCTTTTCTCTCCTTAAAAAGATTCCAAACGAAACTAGTAACTTCTTCCCAGGGTAGACGCAACACCATTTGGAAATATTTGAAATTCACCTTACACAATACTACATTGAGAAAAATACATAACTCCATAGATATCTGACTCAGTACAAAGCACCTACTAAGAACTCAACAAATACATGCTAATTAATTTAAACCATCAGGATAATAAGGGGGATAACATGCATTTATCCCTATTTTTAAAACACTTTCAAAATATCATTTTCAAAAAACCTCAAAATCTCATGGAAAAGTAAGAAGGGGTTTTGTGAACATATAGAAGAAGGTGACATACCCTGGATTAGCCACTTGTTAGCGGTGTGACCTTGGGCAGGCTACTAAAGGGATCTGAGTGTCAGCTTGTAAAACCTGAATGGTAACTATTCCTTCCTTGCAGAGCTGAGAGACTTAAAGACAGCATATGCCAAAGGCACAGCAGATACCTGACACATGGCAAGCATTTAGAAATGGAAATTATTGTTGTTATAAAGAGGGACTGATACAATTAACCCCTTTACAGTTCAGGCAACTGAGGCTGAAAGAGATGAAAGGATCTGACCAGTCACTCCAGCTGATAAGGGCCAAAGCACGGGCCAGAACTTAGATTTTCAGCCCACCAGAGGAACGAGTTCTCTGCTCTATTTCAAAACTGAAGTGTGAAAAGTAGAATTATTGCCAAAACAGGGTTGTTGATCTCTGAATCTTGAAAACCATGGAGCCATGCTTTCAACAGCAAATAAGGCAATTAAAATAAAACTCTGTCTCCGTGCTAGTGTTGTCAACGGGAAGCAGATTTAATTCAGGAGAACCTCTTTTCCCATTTTGATCCAGGCAAAACTTTCTAAGGATTTGATGAGTTTTATCTTGATCATCACTTGTATCTTTGTTCCAACATGCTTTCAAAAATTCACTAACCCTGACTTTTTCGTGTGAGTCACCTGCCTTCATCTTATGAATATAATTTTTGAAAGAAAAAAAAAAAACAGACCTGAAAGTAAAAGAAGCTTGCTATCTCAGTAATGCTGCTGGAGGTCACCTTGTTTAAAAGTCATTTAAAACATGTAGCTCATTCCTCCAATGCAGGAATAAAGGCCATTTTAGGGCCTTGTGTGATCTCTGACACATGCCATGCAGAACTTGCTCATCTACAATTTTTTTGTTCTAGAACAGAGCTGGAATGTCTTCTTCTTGGAACTTCTTTATAATAAGTTACTACATTCAGCAGTATTGACAATAATTTGAGATTTGCCTCCTAGGGTTCGAAAATATTCAGAACTTTAGAATAAAACAAAACAAATGCTGTTCTCTGCAGCAAGCCTAAGTGAGCTTTTGTGAAATCACTAAAATAAGCTACTGAAGTTGGGTATCACTCATGCCATATTCTTTTGATGACATAGAGAGAACATCTAGAGTACAGCTAGCATACTAGTGTCAGTCTCATCCCTGGTGAACAAAAATGGGGAGAAAGAGAGCCAGAGAACCAGGACACTCCCGCCCACATGACCGGATAGAAAACAAGTGAAAACAGATCCTGATCTGCAGGCAGAATACACTAAAAGAACACCAATATTGTAAATATTTGTTGGATACCCTGCTCAATATGTCATTTAGGCAACTGTTCCAAGTTGTGAGTAAATTTTCCTGCCATTTCATCTTTATTATTTATGTCAAGACATTATTAAATGTCTCTTGCATTCTCACTATTGTATCTATAACTTGTTCCTCCAGCTTTTGTCCTATCTGGTCTTCTACAGATTTTTCAGAATATTGCACCTAAGTGTTAGTAATAGAAGCAAGATCGAATGTTTACACAATTTTATTTTGAACTCTGGAAGTAGCCACTGAGTTAGGCAGCATTTGTTCAAACACCATCCGCAGACACAATCACTGTACCAAATATACAGAGGAAATTCCAGAGATAAAAAAAGACATGTTACTTGACCTTAGTAAGCTTAAAGCCTAGTCATAGTGATAAGGCACACAATGAGCAACTCAAGGGGACATCTATAAGGTGTGTAAATAACTAGAGTTCAAACAGAGGACTGAGTTTGAATTAACCAGATAAAGGTGACCATATCAAGTTCGCTGAAGGTGAATTTCAAAAGGGAAAAGAAGGAGATGAAAAGTCTCAAGGAATAAGGGCATTTGATCTGACGCACCAGTGTTATTAAATCCTTTTCTACAGTACTTTGCCATCTCCTAGGGACTATCCAGTCTTCTGATTCCTTTCCTATTTCTACTCTGAACATATTATCAAAAGCTGCTTTGGAACTTAAGAAAGCTCTAATACATTTTACTTTATACAGTGTTTTGTGGTATGTGTGTGTTTTTTACTTCCATAATCTTGCATATTGCTTTTGTATAACTACAGCCTGCTTCTTTGGTTCTTTCAAGTTTTCCAGCTCTTTTTTAGTATGTATTTTTAGCATGACATGTAAAAGCCAACATTTTTTTTAAAAGCAGTTCCGTGGCGTCTGCTGTTTGAGGTATGTGGCATAGCCCAGCAGCCTGGAGACTTTATTCCAGCCCTCGCCAATGCTCTTAGATTGTCCCTGTTTTGTTCTCCCTGCAAAAAAGATCAAGTTCCAAAACAGCCTCATCCACACTAAAATGTGGACACCAAACCAAAATGATCTAAATTCCACCTGAATCTGTTAGACAGCTGATAGACTTCAATAAGCTCCAAGCCTGGAATGTAATTGTTTCCATCATCTTTTCCAACAAGTTGCACCATCTTTTTCAAATTTATTGGACATGTAAGTTGATGCAATGACTTTTACTTTAAAATTAGAAATCAGCATGGTAAGAAAAACAGAGGGATGTTTTTAAACCAGAAGCCAGAAGACTCCCAATACTGCAAGAGCGCCTGTCTAATTGCATCCTTAACAGCAGATAGGGTTTGAAATATGGGCTGCCAATAGGAGAGCTGCCAACCAGCCCTTCGCACACAAAAGCAAGTCGTCACCTGTCTGTAGGAAACGTGCATTTTGTTCTGAGACAAAGAACGTAATGTCAAATGCAAGTGTCTAAATGGCATTAATATAAATCTTACATTTGCACAAAAGTGTGCCTGACTGATTGTCCCTGAAAGTTAGCATTGCTCATGCAGGGGGTGTTTGACAACTGGGAGGAGAAAAGGGGAGAAAGCACTGGAAGGTGGGAGACTGAGGCAGTAGAGAGAGAGATCAACGTTTGCACATTATTTCCGAAGGCCTGTCAAAGCGAGGGCCACTGATGGCATTTGATGTTTTTTTGTTTTGTTTTGTTTTTTGCTTTTTGGTATGTGGGTAGCTCCCTGACTGGGAATCGAACCCAGGCCGCAGCGCTGACAGCGCCAGTGCCGAAGCCTTAAGCCACTATACCACCAGGGAACTTCCCAGCATTTAATGTTATTTGTCACCCTCGGAGCACAACAGAAATCTTGTACAATTTGTATGCTTGTTTCCAATCAAATAAATTTAATAAAATTCAAATGTCACCCTTGTGACTTCGGGTTTTCTAAAAAAATAACATTGGGCTAAATCCTTCATCTCACTAGCTATTCCTTTCTCTACCCAGCTCAGTTCTTTGAATGGAGAATGAAGAGCTCTCAGCCCCAGGAAGCACATCAAGGTACATTTTCCCCCACTTGGAAACTCTGAGCTGAGCACTCTATGGAACAGCCAGAGGTGTTGGCACACTGCAAGCCCGTGTCACATTTGCCTGGTACTTTTCAGTATAGGCTTGATTTATCAGGCAGATTTGCAAGGTTCATGGGTCTAACCTGGAGTCAACTCCAAAGCCAGACCTTAGACTTACAGAAATAAAATGAACATAGCACTTCAGTTACCAATGTCTACTTTGAATTCCAATTCACTCATAGAAATGTTCACCTTATTGATCCTAGCCTTGATTTTTGACTCAGAGAGTCTCCTGATTTGGTCCTTGGCTCCTTCCTCAGTGGTGTCATTTTAATCCAGTCCTGCATTCCCACATATAAATCAAGTTCCACCACCTTGTTTAATATATGTATGTCTTTGGCAGACTGGGAGAAATTGAAAGTCGCCCTGCCTGGCTCAGAAACAGCCTAGCAGTAACTGGAGAGCCACAGAGACAACCCAATTTGCATCATCTTCATCAAAGCTTTCAAAGTATGGATGCCAGCTGCCTGGTACCAGAGTGAACTGGGGCACCCTCCATCCTAGGCATAGAGTCTGAGCCCAGATGTTGAGCTCTGAAAGGCCCGTAAGCAGAGAGAGGCCAAGGTTGTCAGCATTACCGGAATGCCTGCTTCTGTGGAGTAGATAGGGGATGACACTACCCCTGACTAGGAGAACAGAACATGTGTTCACACACACATGCACATACTCTTGCACATATGTGCACACACACATAACACACTTGCTCCTGATCTAGTGGGGTAATACTTGTGAAATCCCCAAAAGAATAAAAATTATTAAATGAACACGGAAGTACTACCACGGCTCTGAAGTTTAGAAGAGACTCTTCCACAAATGCTTCTTCTACCTTCCAAAATGAAAAACTAGTGTAAAGAAACAGGAACAAGGGGGCAGGGGGTGCCTATCTGAAACTGAACAGTGCACATCACATCCCCAACAGATAAGAGGAAAAGGCTAATGCTGCCAAAAAAAAAAAAAAAAAAAAAAAAAAAAAAAAAAAAAAAAAAAAAAAAAAAAAAAAAAAAAAAAAAAAAAAAAAAAAAAAAAAAGAACCCAGAATTTAAATTAAAAGAGAAAAAGAAAGATCAGTGAAAGAACAAAGAGGAGGAGGAGAGGAAAGAGGCCGGAGTCGGACAGAGGGCTCAGGACCAAGGTTGAAGCTGAAATGACGCCGTGGGAAGGACAGAGGCCTGTGCCAAACACACGGGAAATAACTGAGCTTCCCTTTCAACTTGTCGGCCAGAACGAGTGCTATGACATTTTGAAATCCAGAAACTAAGTGAAAAGGACAGGATTTCCCTCAGGTAAAACGTATAGTTCAAGTGGGACAAAAAGTTATTTTAAATTTTTTTCTGGTTTTTAAAAACAGATAGTCATATAAAGAATTGGAAAAATATCAAAAAAAAATTTAAAAAGAATAAAGGAAAAGAAACACCTATAGTCTCATTACCAAGAGATAACCTCTGTTATCATACTTGTACATTCTTCTAGTCACACACACACACACACACACACACACACACACACACACACACACTAGTGATGACACTGTATATGTTGTGGTTTTTTCACATGGTGTCTTACCATAGACCGTTTTCATTTTGTTAAATCATTCTTAAAACCACAACTTTTAGTATATGTGTTGCCAAAGCGAGCATGAAACAACTTTTAGATACTCATTTTAATTCTTTGTTTTCATATTCTGAACAATCATGCTGTAAATATTTTAATACATAATTTTGGGTCCAAGTTTCTAATTATTTCCTTAGAATAGATTCTTGAGGGGCAAATTTCGTACTTGGTTCAAAAGGTGCCAAATGTCTTTTTTAGAAATTTTGTACTAATTTATAATGCCACTGACTATATATGTAGGTTTATTTCACTACACCCTAGCCAATAATGAGCAGTTTCTTTAAAAAAAAAAATTCTCTACTAAATTGAAAGAGGTGAAAAATATTATGTCAAGTCACTATTAACTCTAATCTAGTTTACTATTAATATTTACTAGAACTGACTGGAAAGTATCTAGCCATGTAATATGAAAAATAGAGGCACTTACGGCTAAATTTTTTCCAGACAGCCTTTGTATTTACAAAGTCAACTTTTGAATATGCACAGAATACTTACACTTTTTCAGAATCATGCGCTCCTTTGAGAATCAGATGAAATTAATGAGCTTCTTGGAGTTCATCCTTGAACAACCTCAGACTGTATTCTAAACATCAGAACTAAGTAGAATTTCTGGAACATGAGCTCATTTGTAAGCCTAAACCTCAATAATTAGTTTAAATACATGGAGCATACATGGTTTATTGGGAAAGGACTCAACTTGAGCCATGGGACTTGGTTTTTGGTTCCAGCTCTACCTCTAAGCCTCTTTAGGCCCTTATCGCACACCAGCCTCTAAAATCCCTTCCATCTGTAAAAGCCTGGAGCTCTAAGGTAATGTCAATCTTCCTTGATATGTTACAGGTAACTGCTCTGTGTACATTCCACGGTTATTTTCTGTACTTGCACTGGGTTCCTTGATGTATTCAGAAACAGCCAAAGCCTTCTCTGACTCATTGCAACATCTGCTCCAGAAATATAGATTCATGTCAATACTGTTGATGACACATATCTTAATTGCCTTCCATGGTAGAGGGGAGCTCCTTTAGGGTGCGAACTCTGTCCAACCCTAGTGCAGCTGATTGAGCTGACATAGTCACCAGTAAATGTCTGCTAAAATAAACCAACCTGAACAAAGGAGTGTCTTCCAAAATTAAATAAAAGTAGTTTTGTTTTGTTTGGGTTGACAGTAAGTCTAAAAAATGTCTAAACATGTACAGTCATTAGCCATCTTTTCAGCTTAAACAAAATGTTTATATAGTTGATTTTTGGTATCCGTAGTAGTTATGTTCTACTAAGTTACTGAGTACACTGAATTAGTGAATACTGACCCACTGTTCTCAGGGAAATACAGGGTTAGGTTTCTGAAAGCCTCTGATCACAACATCTTAATCAGCCAAATGATACATAACCTTGTTTTATGTGTGTTTCTGTTTAAAGACATTTTACTTAATATATACTGTCAATCATTAACATTGAACTCATGGCCAACAGCTCTGTAACTCACACCTGAACCAAGCTTATCTAACACACAGGGTTTTTCCTTAAGACACGTCACAATCTTCTCGTCCTTAGGAACACTAGGCAACACTTCAGCATCACACTGGGGTGGTGGGAGAGGCATTTACCCATCAAAAAACACAGAAATGCAAAAATTGCAACACTAAACTACCAAGAGGAGGACACATTTATGGTATGAGAACTGAAACAAGAAGGCAGAATGCTGCTTTGTTAGAGATTCAATAACTTATTGTATTAGTCAGGATTCTCCAGAGAAACAAAACCAGTAGGACATATGTATGTACATATATATCTGCAGATACACACACCCACACATTCAAGCTGCAAACCAAGGAAAGCCGGTAGTGTAGTTCTGTGTACTAGAGGACCCATGGTGTAAGTCCCAGTCAAGGACAGAAGGAAAACAGAGCTTAGCCGTCAGACAGAGGGGGTCAGTTCTCCCTTCATCCACCTTTTTGTTCTACTCCGGTCCTCAACAGACTGAATGATGCCCACCCTCACTGTGGGGTGGGGAGATCTGCTTTAACCCTGTAGGTCAAATGTTTCATATGGCATAACAATTAGTGAGAGATTTAGAATCACAGTAAAAATGATAGTAATAATAATAACAATGAGTTAATGTTTATTGAGCTTCCATTTTGTGCCAAGCATTGTTCCAAGCATTTTATATGAATTACCTCATTTAATTTCTACAGTAGCACTAAGATAGGTAATGTTACCCCATTTCATAGATAAGGCAAATGAAGCATAAAGTTTTTAAGTCACTAGCACATAGTGTCACACCTACATTGTAGAGAATATAGAAAAAAAACTAAAAGCAAACTATGAAGTAATCAAGAAAGAAGAGATTATTCAATTATCTGCTGGACACAGTGGGACTCTATGATTTGTCAGTTTGCCTCTAGTTAGAACTACAGGATTTCATACACAGTCAAGGTAGGTAGATGTTTGTTTGGATTCCAACTTTCTTTACCTGTCAACTTCTGTATGGCATTGGTGGAAATCGCCACTAATCAATCTCAGAGTTTTTTCATTAAGAAAGATACTGCTTTTGTAACTTCCAAACTAGAGTCCTCATAATAAAATGTCAAAGAGTTCCTAGGGACTCACCAGGATGCTAAACCTAAAAGCAAGAAGCCTTAGCATCTGATTACGAAAATGCACCCTACTTATTGGAGACAGGTCAGTCCACCACCTGATTTTGGGAAATGTAGCAAAAAGGCTGGTAGACAAGTGGTATTTTGAAGACCAACAAAATACAACACTTCATTCACACATGGATCCAAACATCACGGGGTTGGGGGTGGGGCAGGGGAAGTCATCAAATTTCAAAGCCAGTGAAATCCCCTCTTCCAAAATGAAGTAAATATCCAATAACTAGGCTAAATATTGATTAGATAGTGGTTTCTCCACCAATCTTTTTAAGGAACTGGGAGGAAAAAGAAATCACTAAAAGTTAGGAAAATAAGGATTGCTAGTACTGGCTCTGACTAGCAAATTAAGTACTTATTAAAAAGAGGAAGAACTTTCCGCCTGACATTTAGACATTGCTTGTGTGATACGCACTGTCCCATTAGAGCCCTGACCTAAATTCAGGAGTTTAAAAAGAATAAGACTGCTCCCACTCACTTCCAAATGCCAGCTGAGAACTAATTCCTCAGACCCTTTTCATCCCTTAGAAAATCCTAGAAACTTTTATAGCATTTAAGGACAAAAAAGGTCAGAAAGTTAAAACACAGTATGCAGTCTCTTCTTCCTAAAATAGCCATTTGGCTAAAATTCAGGATAACGAAAGAGTTAAAATTCTGCACTGTTTAAAAGCCACCGACCAATTGACCTTTAAGAATGTTGGTTCGAATCCAATCACCTTTCAACAAGCATGAAATCTGGCACAAGGCACACTAACACACACCAATTATTTTCATAGTGTACATGACGGAGTTCACAGCATCCTGTTTAGAAAAAAAAAGAATAAATGTTCACTTTGCAAAAGCCAGACTTAGAAGCTGAGTGTCTCTGTTGATAGGTTTGTCCTTCAGTGACCGTCTCCCAAAGCGCTGCTGGAGAAGGCATTTTTCTTGAAAAAGTACAGTTCCTTAAGAAAATAACTTTTTCGAGCTGTTTAAATTGTATTGTGTGAAATCGTCTCCCCCAACTTTTAGTACGTGAAAAGTAAAAATAGCTGGGAAATAATTAATCACTGTGCTCAGGGGAGAACTTCACATGCCATATATGTACCAGGAAGTCTCACCCTCCCAGTGAAAGGGTGAAATGCTGACTCCTACTCTGAGCAAATGTGTTAAAATTCAGGGATTCAACACCAACTGTTGTGTGTCTACTGCCTGAAATGAGTCGTTGCTTTTCAAAAGTAATTCCTGTGAGTCTCTTTCGAGTGGTGATATTCCCTCATGTCTTCAAAATAGAATTCGGCTTTCAAAATTCTGTCACAGGCTTCTGAAGGACATAGCGTGTGGCTATTTTGTTGCAACGTGCCGAGGAAGGGGCCTGCGCTCAGCCGCCGGTCAGTCTCTGGTCAAGACTATGTTCTTTATCGCTTCCTTTGTTCTCTCCCTCCAGGCCCGCTCTGTGACCCCCACCCACGGCTGCTGACCACGTACGTGAAATATTAACCCCACACCTGGATCATGTTCGAGCCTGAGTGTGTTTCTGCTTTCACCTTTTGCCTTAGGACAGAGTCTGCTCAGAGTCCTTCTCAAATCAAAACCCTCCTCTCAGCATCCTACTCCAGCGAGAGATTTCTGCTGGCCGTGCTCGTGTTTGCCAGCCCCTCCTTGCCATAATATTTGATTTCCCCTCATTCACTCCCAGTCATTTGTGAGTCCATAAAGAAAACAGTCAGGTCTCACAGCGACGTGGGCAGTGGCCCCGGGCCAGCCACTTCTGCTCTGGGGCTGAGCAGCATAGGGCTTGATTCAGGGAGACAGAGGACCTCCTGGCTTGGGTACTGTTCACAGATTGTCAGGAAAATATCTGCCAGCCTGAGGGCCTGGCACAGGAGGCTCCTTGGAGCTTATCGTCTATCAGGACAACTTGGTTACTCCTCCAAAATCAGAGGGACCCTCCTGGAGCCCTGGCAGAGCGGACTCATTCCACAGATGCGCCAGGCAAGACAGGCAGACAAAGTTTCCACGGGACTTGCTACTGCCCTGTCCTAATTCTCACTGGTTCCTGAGACACAGCTCCCTCGCCAGCTTCTTCTAAGCAGCCACTAATTCCAATCCCATCTTCCTACCTCTAGGACTGATTCCACGTTCAAGTCCAGATACACCACCCCATTTGCCTTTCCAAGACATGGGTAGCAGGGGACATGAAAGTTTCTTTTCGCTATCATCCCCAGCTCAACTGCCAACAGAAAAACTCATGTCACCAGAGTCCAAGGTGTGACCTACTCACGTGACTGCCTGCGTGCAGGGAATGACTCCCTCAGACACATCATTCCAAAGTCTGTAACACAAAGAAACACCCGCAGTCCTATGTGCTCGAAGAATTGCATGGTGGTACATTTAGTTAACATTTGGTATTTTATTTTATTTTATTTTATTTACTTTTTTTTTTTTTGGTAGCTCCCTGGCTGGGCATCGAACCCAGGCCACGGCGTTGAGACCGCTGAAGCCTCAGCCACTATACCACCAGGGAACCCCAATGTTTGGTATTTTATTATAATCAGTATCCACAATTCCATGGTGGAGGAAACCTGACCAAGCCTCTCTGCCCAGCTATCATTTCCTCTCCTTCCTGTCAGCATCCTGTATACTACATCCTCCACTAGAAAAGTGATGTGGGTTTGGGCAAAAGAAAACATGCAAGATCGGAAGACACAAGACTGAGGGTTCAATCTCAGGGTTGTTACTAAGAGACTGGCCAAGTCACAACGTTTACTGAAACCTCAGTTTTACCTTCTGTAAAGTGGGGATTGTAATATCCATCTCATGTGGTGCTGTGACGGTAGCAAACGAGATAACAGAAGTCAATAATAATAATTTTGAATTAGAAACAGAGAAAGCGGGGAAAAGAGGAAGGGAAAAAATAAAACCTAAAAAGATCTGCCTCCCTCACCTTTCACACAAGCAGGTAAAATAAAATGTTGAGACCAGAAACCTAAAGAAGATCATTCAAAATAGAATATTCTTCGAAACTGTCAAAGAGAGAAGTGACTGTAATCTCCACACTGGTCAAGAGCCCCGTCTGAGCAGCATGTTGTGAAGCCCTGAGTGCCCAGGGCACTGCCCTGAAGCTGGGTCCGACCTGCAGGAGAAGACCAACGTGCTTTCCTCACTCCATTCCCTGTGGTATAAAGACAAGAGCAGCTTCAAGGACAGACTTTGAGGTTGGGGTGTGACAAAACACAAACTTACTTTGTTCCAATCACAAACTTACTTGGTTCCCTGGGCAGATCAACTTCAGGAGAAAATTCCAGCTTTGTGTTTTCTGCTTGGTCCCACTCGAATGGGAAGTTCTGCTCAGAGGCCCAAAATAGAAAACAGGAAGTTAGCAGAACTGATTTTCCTAACTCCCCCCAAAGCAAACCACGGCACTCGGTATGGATGAGAACACTGGTGAGGTATAAACCTCCTTTTTGAAAAGAGGTCACATGTCAAGTTGTCAATGGTGCGCAGAAAACAGCCTACACCAGGGAAGAAAGGAATAATCTATCAGCTTCCTTCCTAAATGAAAGGGGACAGCAGAGCTGGACTGACAGAGAAGTAAAGGCTCTCTGCGGTGCTCCCATCGACACCAAACTGCCACCAACAGTAACCAAGTGCCCCATTTTGAAGCTGAGCCACTATTCTCTGATCTAGTTCCTCTAAGGGCACTTCTCTTGAAGGGACAGTCCTAATGTGACTCCCCTCCCAACTTCCTCATTACCATTAATGGTATCACTATTTTCTTAAGAGTCCTGTACATGGAACTTTCAAGTTGAAATGTCAAGCCCCGCCCCCACACGGGCCCCTTCAGTTAGTTTCTCTCATGTACCACCAGTTGCATCTCGTTCGCGTCAGGCACAAACTCAGCTAGCTCTCCTCCGAACAGCTCGACTCTGGTTTGCCACACCTTGCCATTTCCTCAGCCATCTCTGATGGCTCCTTAGCACCTTCCTGTCTGCTCTCTTTCACACGAGTGACAGATGAATCCTCCCAGCACACTCATGGTCACCTTACCCACCTGCTACAAAGGCTGCCACCGCTCCCTAATACTGATCAAATCTAAATTGCTCACATGGAGTCTCACCACGGCCGCCTAGCTCAGGCAGGGTGTCACAGTACGAAGGGCCTGAGCCTGGGTGCCAGAGGTGTTGGGCAAGAACCCATCCCAGGTAAGCTTTAGCACTGTGGCTGTGTGAGTCTGAGTCAGCTATGAAAGCTCTCTGCACCTGTCTCCTCATTGTGGAAAGAAGATAACAACACCTACCTACACAGTGATTAAGGATTAAGTGGGATAACACTACAAGTGATCCTAGTGGTTTTCAAGAAGAAAGTCATTCATATTACAGAGAGCCAACGGCATTCCAAGCTCTGTTCTGAGTGTGGTGCATGTGTTTACGCAGGTATGATTATCCTCATCGTACAGAAGAGGAAATTGAGGTAAGACAAAGTGGAATCACTGTAACCACATGATGACTCACAGAACCACCAGCGTTTGCACTCAAGCAGTCTGACTCCAGTGCCTGCATACTCAACGCTTGGCTGTCACCTTGCATTTAGGCTACTTCCCCTTCCCTCCAGCTTTCACTAGCTGACTCAGCCCGCACGCCCACCCCAGTCTTCCCCACCATCCAGTCTTCGCCCCGTAGTTCAGGCTCTTCCGATGAACGCCATGCTGCATTTCCCCTCCAACCGCTCCCGAGGCCTTAAAAGGATGAGTTCCTGCATTTTCTTCACATTCAAATTCACCATCTCTCTATCGTTTATTTTGCCTTAACTTTTACATCAACTTGCAATTGTTCTTTCTGTAAACTTGTCCAGGAAACTGCATCAGAAATATAGGTCACATCACTGCATTTCAGGATGTCCCAAAAGCAACATACTATTTACAACACTACCCGAGCGGCTATGACCACCAAGCCAAATCTCCTGATTTCTGTTTACTTAGCCAGCAAGCATTTACCAAGCCTCCGCCATGCTCATTCTGATAGATCGCAGAGGCCCTGCCCTCTGGGAGCTTACAGTCTAATAAAGAGACCCTGTTCATACGGAAATGTCTAGTACGTTGTGGGGAATACAAAATGCATGCTGCTCACGGCATCTCCATCTTTGGCTCTTCTCCCTCTTGGCAGTTCCCTGTCCTGTCATTCCCTGAGGCTGTCACACGGCCCCTGCCTTTCCATCTCTGCTGCCACCACGTGGCTGACTCACCACCAGCCTTATCCTTGAACTACAGCCATCACCTCTCAGGGCCTCATTCTCCTGCCCCTCGCAGCAGGCCCACCTCCTGCTGCCGGGGAACCTATTTGGCCGCTCTCATATTTGAAGACCGTAGCCTAGAGGTTGATGAATCACGTGCAAGGCCTCGAGCCTGACAGGCAAAGCCACCTGGAAACAAACCTGACTTCCAAACCGTGCTTTCTCCGTTCTCCTCCACATATGTACCCTTCACCTCACACACCACATGCAACAGAGATTTCTCACAGTTCTCCAATGATTCCCCGTCCCGTTCCCTAGCGTTCCCTTTGCCACCCTGCCCTCCTGCTCTATCAGCTCATTATTATCTCTGAAATTCAGATGCTCCTTCAAGGTTCTGGGCACATCACCTCCCCCATGAAGCCTTTTCTCATTCTCCCACAATATGTGGTCTTCCAGGCTCTGATTTGCTTCAGTCATGCCCTTGTATCTCCTTTAGAGCACTTTAATTCTGTCTCGCATTACAGCCATTTCCATGTTTTATATTATGGTCTCTCTATCTTTAGGCCAGCTCTTTGTCTTGATTATCTTTGTTTAATACAGCTCCTGGAAGATTGCCTCAAGCATAACATGTCCTGAGTAAATAATGAATAAGCTCCTTATTTTTTATATGTGATATAATGGAGGAAACCTCTCATGAGGACCCGAGAAGAAAGCCAAGTTTTTTTCTTTTTTATTATCATCATCCAATCATTTATTCATCAAATCTTTTTTTCATCACTAGATAATATGTTAAGCAATAAAGGTACAAAACAAAGACACAAAGCCCTGAACTCAATAAACGTACATTATCTCTCAGGGAGATTGGCACATAATACAAATAAAATAATAAGATACGTGTAAAATCATATGAATTGCAAACTTATTGCACTTCTACCATCAACTAGGTGTGTGCCCTTGGGAAAATCACCTACTCCGAGAGGTAAGTGTTAGTAAGAATAAAATTAAGACTCACAAACAGTCTAGGAATTTATGAGTCTAACCATTGTGTGGCCTGCTCTGCTGATGGATGGCCCTTCCATGTTAGTAAGTGCCGATGCATTTGCAAAAATTATTAATGCTAATGAGTTCTACAGAAATCAAGTATGTAGCAACCAAAGAAAGATAAAACCCAGCAACTGAAATCGATAATTAGACAATGAGAAAAGTAAATTATATGTGCTTTACCAGGACCACTAGATAAATAAACCAGAGAAATTCAAGGCCATGAAGTGCAGGGTATGCATATCTGGGCTCCTCCACAGGCATGTGCATGAAGGCCGTGAGATGCCACTCCTCCACCAAATCCCTCAAAATGGAAATTGGATCACCCTCCAAGTGTCGTGATTCAAACCGCAGAGTCCGGCAGAAGTGATACCAGACCCTGTACGTGGATGTCTCCCACGAGATGGACAGCAATTTGAACTTTTCACCTAAAATGTCATATCATGTGCTTGAGTGTGATATTGTTGTTACAGAATTACATGCTTGTGATTTTGTAATAAAAGATTTGGTATAAATTACCAGCTCATAGAAAGGGGGCTTTTTTTTGTGCTGGACCCAGTATTTAAAAATTAATTATCAGAATAGCCATGTTTTGTTACCTTAAAGAGAGTCAATAGCTCCCAGATAAGAATTTGCCTTATTTGCAATACAATTAAAAGCACAACTCATGTTTTAAAAACTCAGTATAAGGAGTAATTATCACTCATATAATCATAGGAAAGTGAAATCAAGGTAAATGTAGATAGTACTTGCCCAAGCTCTCTCCAGGTGAAAAAAATCTTGACCAGCAGATTCTGAATTTAATATGCCTCAGTCAAAGCTGTTCTTAAGATAGAGGCGAGTGTCCCACTTTACCCCTACCTAATACATACAGGTCATTTAATGAACTCCGGTAACTCTGCTTCTGTGCTCATCAAGCCTGGTTGCTGATTAATTTGCTATAAAATCTGTCTGTTGGAATAGAATATGATTGTCATGCCGATGAGTATTTTCGCTTCTGGGACAGTTGTCTTTGTCATCACAAATTAATATGTCATTCGCCTTAACACATCAGTCTCATTAGCTGTTTAATATGAGTCCTCACCTAAGAAGTAGATGCCCTCTCAGTAGCCTCACAAAATAAGTTTCTGGACCCAAAAGGCTGAGGTCTAAACCTTGGAACTTGGAAAATTCTGCTACAAAGGCACATTGCAGAGGCGCCAGACAAACAGCTGGATGCCCTTCTTTTGTAGACTTACTTTCCCATTACACATGCCTAATACCCTTTCTTCAAACTCTTCAAGTTGGTACTTAAATTAAGTAAGAACCAAGTTGCTTGTTCCTTATGCAGCATGGAGCCTAGTCAGGAGCAGTGCTCTGGAAGGCATGAGAGATGTTCTCTCTTGGGCTCCCATACTGTGCCACTAGTATTTAGCCCAGAGGATGGAAATATGGGGTGCAAGTAGGCCTCCCCTCTGTGATGTGGGCAAGGACTTCCATCAGCTCATTCCTGTATCCCCACACCGGGTACCTGGCACATTGAGGGTATTCATTAAATGCTTGAGAATGAAGCAATCAGACAGCGTCATCCAGAACTTATCAAAGATTTACACATGCTAAATTTAGAACTACAAATGATATCACTCCTGTCTTCATGTAAAATCAACGAAAAACTTAAGGCCTGAACTGTGAACCATGATTCAGTCGTAGGTGTGGCTCACTATCAAAGAAAAATAATCAACAACCAAGAAGTAATTTTAAAACAACTTTTTTTACCTTTCTCAAACACTGTGGAAGGGAATCTCAGTCCATGGAAACAATTTATAAAGTCCCCTTTTTTCATTTGGTCACTTCATGTCACTCAAGCTCTTGGCATGCATCCCTGTTCCTCAGACTATCCCACCAAAACTCCTCTCCCAGACCTAGTCCTCAAATCTCAGTCCTTCTATTCCTCCTTTTCCACTGATTCTGCATCACAAAAGCCCAAAAGAATTGGGCTGGAAATATTAAACCTTGCATGAAGTGTTAAGAAGGGGAGTGGAGGAAAACCAGAACCATTCTCCGCAGGCTGTGAAGGAAGAACATCTCAAAATGATCACACATTACAAATGATGGCCTGTTCATATACACATACAATTTAAAGGTGACAAAATAAATAGGAAATAGTACAAAGAAAGAAAAGTGCTTGAAATTTTTAAGCATCCACAATGTTCAAGAGATTTGTGACACTAGATCACAAAATATTTATTGAGCACCTACTATAAGAATTGTTTTGGAAAGACTAATGGGTCGGGTACCCAAGATCACCCCTACATTTGGACATGTATTAGAAGAATTCAGAGAACTCAACTTATAGTTGTATTTACAGCTAAAATTTCTTATAGTAATTAGTAAGAATGCACAGCCAGATCATAAGGGGAAGGGACACAGGGAGAAGTCTGGAGGATTCCATATATAGACTCCCTTATGCTCTCTCTCTCTTCCATGAGAGATCACACAGAGGAAACATCCTCTAGCAATAAAAATGCAGCAACATGTGTGTGATGAATCAGCCTCGTGAAGCTCCTCAGTGACTCAGTGCCCAAGGATTTGATTGGGAGTTGGTTATATAGGCACTCTCTGCCTGGAACATAAAAAAATTCCAAACTCCCAGAAGGGAAACAAGTGTTAGCATTAACTGTATTTATTGTTTGTCCAGAACTCTAGGCACAATGAACCCACTTATCAGCTAACTATTAACTGAAAGCACCCTGAAAACCACATTCCTCAATGTCAGGCAAGAGCCAACCATGCAAGCAGGTCTTTTTATGGGGGGCAGCCTCAGGTCTGCTATGTTAACTCTTTTCTGCACAAATACAAAGGCCAAGCTCTTGAGGCAATTAACATTTAAAGAAATAAAATTTATACTCATACATGAAACATGCAGTGCATACCATAGGTGTAACATGCTGGGTAAGACCAAAGCAACATTTCCCATGATGTCCTCTAGACCACCTTTATCAGATTTATCAGGATGCTTGTCAAACTAGTGGCTCCAACTCAAAGCACCCTAAGTAGAAGACTGGGATGTCTGTGAAAGCCACAGAATCAGGTGAGATTATAGAAGAAATTGAATACCACGATGAGAAATTTGTATTTGATTGCATAGCCAAGGAAGACCACTGAAGGTTTTATTTTATTTTTCACCAACTAATAATAAAATCAAAACAGCATTGTATGTAGATGAATCTGACCGCCTTAGGTAGAACATAAGGGGCAGAATTACTAGAAAAAACCAGAACCTCAGAAAGAAAATGAAAAAAAAAAAAAAGAAAGAAAATGATCATAACTAATACCTAGGGACCACTCCCTGCGAGTTAGACACTGTCCAACGTGATGTACGTGAATCTTCATGTCAACCTTCTGAAGTTGGTGCTATGGCCCCATTTTATTGAAAAGCTTGCCCAATGTCACACAATGAATTTGAACCTATGACAGTGTACTTCCACAACTCACATACTTACTTGCTATCCAACAAACCTGTTGAACAGTATGTCAGGGCAGTCGAAAAAGGAACAAGCAGTGGGCTAGTACCTATGGCAAGGGAGAGGAAGTAACCAGGGTAACTCCCAGACTGTCTTTCCTCCCTTTGGGTACTTTATTCTAAGATGACAGGCAGAAAATCATCTTCCAAAAATGGTAGAAAATTAAGAGAGAGAACTAAAACCAGAATTGTCCATTATTTCTAAATGAGATAAGAGAGGGAAAGAATACATAGGAGTCACAACTTCTTGACACGGATGGAGAATCAAAAACAAAGGGTTGTGTTGTACCTCAGTTTAAAGAAAGGAGTGGGCAACTGGTGGCGTGCTTTTATCTTCAATATCTCCGAGAAATTTATTATTAAGACACTTCCTCCCTGTTTATTTCCCTGACATAATACAACCCAAAAATCACTTAATAACTGAGCTCCTGTTGAGACAATAATGTTAAGACATCTAAAATTAACACTCCATAATCATCACAGATACATTTATTGATCACTTGACTGCATAAAAAGTTTTGGCGATGTTAGAGTGAGACACAAACCCAAAGGGAGTAGAGGACACAGTGCAGTAATTTGCTTAATCGATAAATAGCTATCTGGGTTCTTCATGAAACCCAGAATTAAGCAACAAGACATGACAAGCCACTATTTACGAGGAATTAGTCTGTTGACTCTATTGGCATTAAGCAGGAAGCCAATGGCCATTAAAACAAGTTGAAATTAATGTACCAAAATAACTCAGTCCCAGGGTACTGATCTTATCATGTTGAAAATGACTCTAAAATATTTATCAGCCATTAACTTAACTTCTAAGGGAGCTGTCTGTGTCTCTCCTTCTCAGAATCTCTACCAGCCAATTCAAGTACTCAGAAGTATGGCCAAGAAATGACAAAAAGCAACAACTTGAACAGGACCTTCAAAACCTTTCACACCACCCACATGGCCTGTGGAATATTTGCATCCTGCTACTGGGGAAAACTCATTCTGATTCAAGTATCTAGGTGAGTTACAGCTTGCTTGAGAATTCTTTTCCCCTAAGAGGTAATGCCAGTAAAAATTTATTTGCTCATTTATGGCTACAGCAATCTGACATAAAAGAATGAAAAGAGACACGACCAGCCTTCCAGGAATCTCATGAGAAAGATGAGACAGACACAGATAAAAACAAGATGAATGTGCCCAGGTAAATATTTGCAAATGGTAGTAAAAGCATGGGTCACGGCAGTCAAATGGCTGAGGTGTGAACCCGAGCTCCACTAGTCACCATCTTCAACCAATTTTACAACCCTCTCTGAGCCTCCGTTTCCCCTTCTGAAAACTGAGTGAACAATATTTATCTCTTATGTTACTGTGAAGAGTTAGTAACACAATGAACATAAAATGCTTAGCACATAAAAGGAGTTGGAGAAATGTGGGCTACATTATCATAAAATTAACTTTCTTGTTTTCACTGCTATTACTCCTCCGTGGCTACTCTCATCTATATTTTGTCCCATACCTTAAAGACAAGAAGGCTCCCAGGCTGCATGAAGTGGTCCAGTCCACATGGAAAACTTCCTCTCAGGCAGGGAAGCTAAGAGGCTCATGGTCTGTCAGAAATGTCAAAAAAGACTATTTCAGATGGAGGAGGTGGCTGAGCGGGACAGGAAGCCTAGCCTAGATAAAGCGGATAAGTCAGCTTACTCTAAATGGCTTCCTGAGCTGAGGAAGGGCACATGTTCACAGGTCATATGATTTTCAGAGATAGAAAGTATCTTAGAAATCCTTAAGTTACTCAAAAAAAAAAAAAAAAAGCCACTAACACGGCATGTCTGGCATTTCGGATAGCCACCAAAATTATGTCTTCCTCTAGTGTTATTTGAAATTTTGAAATAAATTCAGTGTCAAAGGGGAAAGATAAATGGATGCAATAATATCTTTGAAAAAAATTATTTTTGATCTTCAAAGATGCGTATTTCTTCCTCCGATCATGTGGCAACAACGTGAGCACAGACTGCTTTGGCTCCCCACTAGCTTCGCATTGCTAAGCAATGGGGAAAGCAGCCCTGCAGGTTCCGCTCAAGGGCAGGCCTTTACGCCGCTTTAGTGTCACATGTCATAGGACACCTTCACCCTGACTCACACACCCCACAGGGCACCCCGACAAAGGGATCCTGAGACTCAAGGGATGGCTCTAAGACACACAGCTAATTGGCAAAGGAGAGAAGCGGGAATCCTGCTGATGGAGAGGAAATCCAGAGGAAACGAACGACAGCCAGGGTTTAGAGTAACCCGCTGCGGGAAATCGGGCGCTGTGGGCTGCTAATTAGACGTGAGCAAGAGAGAGACTCGAGCAAAATGACTTGCTTGGAACAGCAGTCTTGCTGCTGGATACAGAGCACAATAAATGAAGGGAGTCAGAGTCCTCGTCTCGGCACCTTTGCTACCGGAACCTAAAATGAAATACCCACGAAACACCTTTAAAGGAAAACATGCAGTTGTCATGTTTCTCATGTAAGGAAGCTTCCTATTTATAATCTATGCTTAACCCACTTTAGGAATGAAGTTTAAAAGGAGGTTTGTTTGTTTCAGTTGGTTATAACACACTTCAAGGCTCAGTGACTAAAAAATTGTTTTCTTTCTTTTTTTTTTTTTTTTTAAAGATGGGAATTTACAAACTGAGCATGGAGGACATTTGGGGGTAGTCGCCAAAAGTCGAGTATTAATTAGAGGCGTCCCCCAGCTCTGGCAACTGAATCCTCCTCAGCTGAGATGTCTAAGGCCGGGAACTGGAGGCAGGGCATTTTCCCAGGGGTCCTCATGTCCGAACCCTTCCTTCCTTCCCAGGACAACGTGTGCATATTGACCCAGTACAGACCTGGGTTCTTGGTAGATTCTCAGCAAATGTTGGATGATGACTCTGGCCTTCAAGACTCAGCTGGCACCCTTCATTTTCATAGCGTTTTCTCACAGGGGACAGGATGAGAAAAGATCTTGGAGACTGAAATTCATTCTGCCTAGCCCCTGACTCTACTACTCATCAAAGGCTTTGCCGGGGGGGGGGGGGGATCCTCGTAAAGGACAACACGTACCCGTGTTGGAGTTGCCGTCTGAAACCAGTCAAATACACTTGTAGCATTCCGTGTGCTGACCACCATGCCGCAGTGTCTTTGCAGAAGGAAAGACGACATCCCTTTGCTTTTGGAGATACGGAAAACAGCCAGAATTTCCAGACAGAAAGGAAGCTACCGAGAAGAGGAACCGAGGGGACCTGCTCAGAGCCGTGTTTACAAGCACCCTGCTTTTCCACACAGCACATGTTTATGGGGCAGCTTCTGGGATTTTATCAGGAAAGCAGCTTCCGTGGATGGAGCTGATGGTGAAGGCCCTCCATTCAAGCCACCCCTGGCCTCCCACTGAAGAGTGAATGAAGAGGTAACATGGGTTGGAAAACAATGAAAACCTGTCGATGTGTCTACTCGGGCATGAATCTCTGGAGTTCTCGTATGCTCTTCAGATCCTGAGAAGCTTCCCCCACCTGATGATTAAGTAGTTCAGAGCCCATATTGGAGTGATCCAAGCAAATCACTTCATACCCATCCTCAGCATGACTTATCTTATTCAGTTCCTATGTTGGGCTTGAAAAATGAAGGAAATTTTTTCTGAAGTGATAACACCATAAATGGTACAAAATTCAAAAGTTATACAAGAAGATACTGTGAAATATGACACCCCTCGCCACCTATCTCTTAGCCACTCAGTAACTGTTATGGTTTCTTGAATATACTTCCAAAGCTGTTCTACATATATACAAGTATAGCCGTGCATGTATTTTCTATGAAAAATTTACATATGACATATATAGAAGAGTTTTCGAACTTTTTTATTGTGATGCACAAAAAGAAATGAATTTTGTCTTCGGTAGTGATCTGTGCCCCACTACCAGAGTGCTTTAGTCATTTCAGCTTTATGATATGTGCTCTGCGAGCGTTTAGGCTTTTCATCGCTACTCTGAGTCAGGATGTTTTCTGGCTATTTCTGCTCTTTTATTTTTCTATGTAAACTTTAGAATCAGCTTCTCTGGGCACATGGTTCCTTCTTGCACTGTATTTTGGTACCAATTGTTGTTTTCTAAATATTCTGCAATTTCAACAATTATTTTAAGACAGTAATTTGCAGAAGGAAAGAAAATTTTTCTATCTTTATGTTTAATTTCTGATTTTATTGCATTGTCTATGGACTGTTTTTATTTGAGAGAATTTATTGCATTTTTTGTAGTTTAATATGTATTTATTTTGTGAGCCCTCCACTGATATTTGAAAGTATAATATTTTGAGAGTATATAGCTTGATTAGATCTATTAGAGCTAACTGACTATGTCACTTAGACAGTTTATATTCTTACTTGCTTTTTCTACTTTATCTGTTACTAGTTAAGAGATAAGAATTAAAGTTTCCTATTATTAAAGCTAGGCTGACCAGATGACCTATTTTAAAAGGAACAGAAAATGATACTGTCCTATTTTAAATGCTACGTATGGACAGCCTAGTCTCACTGGGTTAAGTTCAAGGAGTTAGACTATTTTAATTTATTGTTATGGCCATATGTTTGGTCAAAATTTGGTACTCATATTTGATGTTATGATTCCCTTCTCTTGCTTTTGATATTCCACTGTGTAGTCTGTTTTGTTATGATGCCAGTTTGATTTTTCCCTGCTTGTGATAGTTCGATTTTTGTCTGGATGATAGAAGATTATTCCTTTGTCTTTGAGGGCTAGTAAATTGAATACACGTCAATGTTGATTATTCCATATGAGCTTTTCCTGGGCTACCGCATGCCCTTCCCATTTTTAAATTCAAGAGTTATTTTATTTTCTAAAGCATTTTACTGAATACTATCTCTAGGCCTCTTCTTAAAAGATACAAATAATGTATATGTTGCCATTCATTTTTCTTCTATATCTTTCATATTCTCTTTAATTTGTTCTAACTTTGTTCGTTTCTAATTTGTTTTGCTTGTTTTTTATTATTCCTGTCCTATCTTCCACTGATGTCAACAGTGCCTCTTCTCCTCTGTGTTTATTCCAATATGCCTGCATTTCTGTGGTGACTTTTTCTTTTCTGCTTCCTTCCTGAGCTCTAGAAGTTGTTTTATCTCCTTCTGTAGTGTTCCTATTATTTTCCCTGAGCTCTCAATTGCTCGGCTTTGAGCCTTTTCATTGTTTCATTAAGTTCTATTAGTCCATAGCCGTTTAATTCGGTCATAATCTTCAACATCATGGTGGCCACTTGTTATTGTGAAGATTCCTTTCTGCCATATATATCCCCTGTCCTCTCCCTCATTTTGTATCGTATTATCCTTGTATGGAGCCTGTGCTGCTTGCCTCCTTATTCTTATCTTTAAATGAAGTACATTCTTCTTGGACTCTGGAGGTGGTTCATGATAGAGAAAGGATGAGCAGTTCTGGGATAGCAGGAATTAGCCCTGGTTCAGGGTCAGGCTTGTTGTGACAAGGCTGTGTGAGTGACTTACTTTAGCTTTTACTTCTCTCCCGCCAACAGACATTGGCAGCTAGAGAACAGGACATAATTCAGTCTCTCTCCTCCGCCTGCCTCACCAGGACAGTTTTACGTGTGTGTGTGTGTGTTTAATTCAGCTCTGCTTTCTCTACTTCTCTGTGGGGTCAAACTGGGTCCGGGCATGTTTCAACACCCCACACACAGAAGCTGTTGCCATGATTCCAAAGAAAGGATCATTGATTTCGTCCCTTGGGGTGCTATCTGCTTAAGGAAATGGTTTCCTGCCACCTTTGTCTGAGATCCATATCCACAAACACCCGTTCTGAGAGTCTTTATGCACCCATATTTGATCTTTATGGTGGCATCACTCCCTATATATTATTTCTTGGAAGTTAGTCTTCAAGTTTTGGCAAAAGCAAAATTCGTATTTCTATCCTTTTTCTTCTGGCAAATTCTGAGGAGAAGGATGGGAGAAATTTCTTTAGCCTGCCCTTTTAGATAGAATTCCCAGTATTTATAACAGGTAAAATGAAGAATAAAGTAAACATAAAGAGCAGCCTTACAGGAGAAAGTGTCCTGGCAGCAAAACGCATGCCCTGAGAGCTGGGCACGGGCATGAGTGGAACAGTTACTGCAGCAGGGCCTCAGTGGGCGCTCAGAAGACCACGTGCAGAGCACGTGTGCACATCCCTGGGCAACTCCCTTTACAATCCTCGGTCCTCAAATTGTGGTCCAGCATCAGCCTCACATGCAGCATCAGCCTCACATGGAGCTGGTTAGAGACGCAGAATCTCATGCCCCTCCCCACACCCCAGATACAGAACAGGAACCTGAGTTTCAGCAGGATCCCCAGGTGATTCACATGCACTTGGGAAACACCCCGGTACCATAGCAATTCCTCTCTTAACATTGCCGATGGGTTCTTGGAAACTGTGACCTTAAGCTTGAACGATGATCAAGCTATTGTAATTTTGCCACAGGCTAATTGATATCACCAAGAGTTAAGTTCCTATAGAATATTTTTGATCACAAAAAAATTACTAAACTTCTAAATAAAGACTCAAAGCACTTCCAATATTAAACACTGAAATGAATGTCAGCTATCCATACATTTAAGAAAGATTAATAAAAACAAGTGAGATCATTCTTTTCCAAGCCACTAATTCTGGTTCAGGATCGCTGTTGGCCAGACTCTATCCCAGCAGCTGGGCACGAGGTGGGAACCCACCCTGGACAGGACACCCTTCCATCACAGGGTACGCTTATACACACACCCACACTCGCTGGGACAATGCAGACAGGCCCGTCCACCTAACCTGCACATCTCTGGGACACGGGAGAAAACTGGAGTGAGTACCTGGGGAAGTCAGACAGACACGAGACCGTACAAACTCCACACAGACAGTAGCCGTGGCCAGGAGTTCCTTTTTCTCGTCGTTATAGTGAACCGAACAATGTCATTTGAGGAAACTGCGGTAGATCTCAGGTCAAGTATCACATCCCTTTGCTGACCCAATCACCTCAGGCTCCTTCATTAAACACTCATAAAATGTTCCTTTTCTTCTGAACTCAAACTCTGTAATTATCCATTTATGAAGATAATTTTTTCTATTCACCTGCTTCTCCCTCCCTGCCCCCGCCAGGCTCCATGAGTATCCCACAGGCAATCAATACATATTGGCTGCATTAGTAAATAAACACGCACAGTATTATGTCTGTATCTCGGAGCATGTTTAGTGCCCGTGGCTAGCACTTGCCCGTTCTCCCACCAGTGGCCTCCCCGCATCAAACTCCTCCACACCTGCCTCAGCCTGCAACTCCTCAGCCAGCCCTCTGCCTGGCCCTGCTCAGTCGCCAGGCCTGACTTTGGAGAGGTTCTGCCAGAAGAAGTAAGGGAGGAAGTGAAGGAATGAATGGCATTGTGGAACATCCAAGAAATCTCGTTACCCAGACCACAGTTCCCCAACATCTTACAGACTTAAAAATGGCACAAATAGATCCTGTTACCTGGGTGTTATTTTGAAAAATCTGATCATGTTCTGTGTGGAAAGAAAAGACAGGCCCCACGCATTGGAGCAGACACCCAGCCCCAGCAGCTGGGCTCGCAGAAGGCGCATGCAGGAGAAGGGTCCAGGGGACAGGAGTGGGAGGGTGCTGGGACAGGCCCCCGCTGCTGTGCTCAAGCTGGACTGCAGCGATAGAGACTTCCTTGCCTGCTGCCCTCACCCGGTGCAGGTGAAACTGCCATTCTCAGCTACAGGGACTGTTTGGATGAGCAAGGAGGGAAAGGTGAGGGCTTGAAACTCGTTCTCCCACTTGGGTAATTAAGGCTTCAGCAAATATAGTGGGTTTAAGGTGAATGTTCACACACTGAAACACAGAATCCCTTGCTATGAACGTCCTCTTGGGAAAAGCAGACACCGAAGCCGATCCTTCCTGTCCACCACCTCCACCCAGTGAACCAATTTGTTCCAAGACGAGAGCCACCACGTGGCAAGAGCGAAGCAGAAGCCGTTCCCAGATACCCCAAGAAACTCTCAGGAAACGGACTCACAGAAAGGCAGGAAGGGGAGGTTGGGAGGCTGACTCTCCCCCTGCCGGGAAGCCTGTGCAGCACGTGTCACCCAGGACACGTAAAACGCAAGCGCCCGCGGCGAGCTTTCATCCGGTGGCCCTGCACTGTACTCCAGAATGCATTTGGGCGGAAAGGAGAGCAATTCCAACGAGAGAAATGGACTTCCTTTGAAGAAAGTGTAAACTTTCTAGGAAGCTGCT
This sequence comes from Lyroderma lyra, assembly GCA_004026885.1. NCBI lineage: Eukaryota > Metazoa > Chordata > Mammalia > Chiroptera > Megadermatidae > Lyroderma > Lyroderma lyra. The sequence goes on along the minus strand of PVJL010000698.1, from coordinate 96,974 downwards.
TTCCTGAATGACTAAATCAAAATGGCCTTGACTCTCCATGGCCTCAAAAGCAATTACACTCAGAGCTCAAAGAAGGCTGGTCCCTGGTTATAAAATCCTCATTGCCAATTCACCTGATGTAATAACAAATCACCAAACCTCCCCTTCAGAGCTGAATTCATGTGGTGTCTCCATTCCTCAACCTGTTTTCTTTTGAACCACTCGAACCACAGAAAACCTTGGTGTTGCTGTCACAATGTCCCTCACGTTGCTCATCCCAGTGATCAATCCCGAGGAATGTCAGCAGCATGGGACGTGACTGATCACTCCCTGCCTGAAGCTCTTCACTTTTCGTCCTTTCAGCTGACAGCCCACTGTTCCCACCAGGTTCTTTTCTGACCTCAGAAGGGACATCTCGGGTGGAACAAAAATTCAGATTCTGCTGTGTGACCTCCTCTCCAGGGCCCATGCAGTCTATTTTTGAAAGGCTTGAAACTTCAGTTGTCTACCTAGAAAAACTGTGTAGGTGGATATGACAGAAAATGGCCTCTCTTCCCCCAGGATGATCAATCCTTTATACAGGCAATGTCCTAGTCCCTTCTACTTTCTAAAACTACTAATTAGTCCCGAGATGTGTGTTGCTTACAAAATAGTCTGTAAAGCATTTTCCCTTTTCTTTTTTTTCACAGAAAAAAAAAAAAAAAATATATATATATATATATATATACACACACACACACACACACATATATATGGTCTAATTGATGGCTTTTGAAGAACAAGAGAAAATCATGGTCACATAAAGGAAGGACTCATCATTCAGCCTCTAAGGCTCTTTGGTAGGTTCACGCATCATAGCAACCCCCTCCCCTGTCTCCTGGGCCAGCCGCCTCCCTCCAGCACTCGAGTCCACCACCACGCACATGAACACCTTCTGGCAGACTTTTTGGATAAGCTTCTCTACCTTCTGGCTACATGTTGTCATATAACAAAGAATAGATCACATAGCTCTGAATCCTTCAAATTCTCCTTTTTGACCATTAACTGATTCTTCTTTAGGGAATATGCAAAGTTCTAAGCTGGACACAAGTATGCATAAATTATACCTCCAAATCAGTGTAGGACAAAGACTGCCTGGTACCGTATCAGTAGGTGCTGGCTCTTGAGTTTTAAAAATCTTAGAATTTGAAGAAGGGCCTACTCCAAGCCTGAACAGACTTTTGCATCACAAGAGCTACTTCTTCAAGTGTCACAGTCCACTAGCTCTTTATTTTATTATTCAGGCTGTCACCCCAGAATTGCTTTGTGGTCCAGCAGGGAACTGAAATCAATATCTTTCCCAGCCACAGCCTAATCCAATGAAGTCTCAGAGATGTAAAGTGATTTGGCCAAGGGTCCGCAGTGGTCAGTGCAGCACCAGGCCAGGCTCTTGTTACAGGACAGAGCTCTTTTCTCATCCATCCTCTCCTACTGGCTACTTGCACTAGGCTTTCAGAGTTCTATCTTCTGCTGGTGAATGCATTGCACAGAGCCTCTCCACCCCCACTATTCTGCTCTTAGTGTCTTGGTGTTGGAATGACATTTCCAGATAATTCTTAAACACTGTAGTCTCTGTTTTATATCTGGTTCATTAGTCTCTCTCATTATCAGTGCTCCTGCCTAGACTTCTTTCAAAAGCAATCCATTCATTAACAAAACTTTCAGAAAAGTGTCTCCTTGGGATTTTTAGAAGTTTATAATTAAATCTAAAGGAGGGGGTAAAGGTTTGACATAGTGGCTTCAGCAGTGTGCATTGTTAGATATTGTGGGTTGTTAAATTTCTTTTTTTCCAGTTAAAGATAATCACATGATTATTTTCTTCTATCTTCCTGGGAAAGGTTGACATTGATTTGTTCTTCTAGCACAGAGCATATTAACTCTCTGAATTAATTTCAGCTGACTCCAGGTTGGAAGTATAGGTCTGATTTTCTTCAAGGAACACTTCAAGATTTCAAGATTTCTGATTTCACTTTCTTCCTAAGGTAATTTACAGTTTTTTCCTAAAACTATGATCTTCTGTTCTTTTCCTGAGTAATATGTTGACAAATTCTGTGAGCTTCAGAATATCTGCCACATCGGTACCTAAGTTTGCAGATTTTCCTAATAAACAATCTTGCTGATTCATTGTCTACTAAACTGCTTTTTACGTGTCTGTGTTTTATAATGGGGAAATTAATTTTGCAGATGAACAGAAATATTTCTTTCCATTCCCTTCCAATTCCTGGGGCCTAGAAACACGATTCTCCAAAACAACATGATTGAAGACTATTAATAATTACTTTGCACTGCTTTTCAAGGAGGATCTTCCAGCCTCAGCCCTGGCCACAACCATCATACAGACATTTTATTGATGTCATTAATACATTATAGACTTAATTTATAAGTTTTTTGGATTGTTTCTGCTTTCTTAAGGGAAGATATCACATGTCTTTCCCTCATACTCATACTACCTAGCAGGTGGTACATACCTAAGAAAGTAGTTAGTCAATAAACATTTCCTATGTTAAAGTGTTAACTTTTCTCAACTCTTGGTACAACTTATCTACTGACCCAAAGGGAACCTGAAATCATCTTGCCTTGGCTACACAAGGGCTGTCTAGAAAGCATCCAGCCACGTAACCATTCTCGTTATATTGACAATGGTTGGATTGTTTCCGGACAGCCCTCATATGTGTCAAGTAAATAAAGGGAAGGCAGGAACTACTCCTTACACGTGAGATAAATGTGATGGGTATGAATTGATTCCACAACCCCCAGGTCCATGAAATGTCATGTTTCCTTACTTTCCCAAGTCTAATTCTATCTACATGAGCCCTCTCCTACTAGGACTGAGGGAAAAATCTAGTCTAAATCATTTTCAAGTCACCACATGCCCCATCCACCAATATAATAACACCGGGGCTTTTGAAATCCATTTGGGGAAGAGACTGTGGTCTGCTCCTCTGTCTACCTCAGTCACAGAATCTTGAAGTTTATCACCCAATCCAAGTGGCTCATTCCATGGTGGGCAACCCTGTTATATAGGATCCACCAGCTCCCATACCCCCGACTCTGAAAGCCACAGTGTCTCTTATTCAGTCAGCAGGCACCACTACCAGGGATCTCAGCATTCCAACATCCTCTGGTTCAACCTTTCCACTAGAACTTTCTAGTCAATCCTCAGCATCAATCTGGTGCCAACAGCTCCGGGAGCTTAACTCTCTCCTGTAGAAAGGGAAATGCAGATTCTAACACGAAAACCCTCTAGCTACCTTCACCTAGTAGGGACAGAGAGTGAGAATAGAGGAAAAAAGGAGAAAACGGTTGTTTTCTCAATCATTTCATTCCACCACAGAATAAGTTATTTGCACTGTTTATCACATTCTTGCTGAAAGATTTGGTCAATACAACTATAAAATTATTCCAGAAGAAAAGGAAGCAAAGTTTTGTTTCTGTTTTTGTTTTTTTGTTTTTGTTTTGTTTTAAAGAATTGGGAGCAAGTAATGAGGGGGAGGTGGAACCAGGAAAATTCTATTTCAGGAGTATGAAAGGCTGATCCACTCCTCCTACTCCACAATTCTCAAAATAACATAAACTATCATCTTTCTTTAAATGGGAAAAGGCCAGGTTCACAATAAGCTCACTTCATTTCCTCCTGTTTTAGCATGTGCTACATTCTTGACCTGTCCTCCAATTCAGCATAATCAAACCATATTGATTGGAGAAATTAAAATAATTTTGCATATTCTAAAAGTCTCCCTGCATGACATTTAAAGATTTTTCAGATGAATTACTCGGGAACTTAGACTTGAAAGGAAACTGGTTGTTTCCTTTCACCCTTTTGTATAAAAAAAAAAAATTCTATAATCTGCCAATTGCTCTCTTGCCATCTCCAAATGACAATAAGTCATTTGTAATGTACAAGTTTATATAGCTCAGGAATGTTTTAGCATAAATTACATCAGTACATTCTTAGGGACTAAAATGTAATGGGTGTTTTATGTTGTGTTTGGTTTTTCCATGGGAGTTGAGCAAGTAATCTGGCATGTCTGTCACTTTTAGTAGTTCTCTGCTCTGAATCCAATACAAATGTTGAAAGTTCAAGAGAAAAATGCTGAAAAGGAAGTGATTACAGCATATATATATTTGTACCACAGGTAATGACACAGATTATTTATATATAAAGATATAATTTATAATTGCTAGAATTTAATTACTTGGTAAACTTTCAAATAGGCAGCTATCTTTGGATCTATCAACATGTATTAAAAGGTAGAAAAGGAATTGTGAGATAATATTTGGATCATTTTATACTATATTCCCCCTTTACAAGCAGAATGTCTGCTCTTTGCTCATTCATCGTATTAGGAAAGGGGTAAACTGAGGCAGAAAGCAGATAAGGCCTGTGGGATTTCCTGCTATTCATTTCTGAGGGGAGTGTGAGAACTAAACCCTTAAGTCTAAGAAAATAAACCGAGGTCTTTTCAAAGTGTCACGCCTAACCCTACCACCACCCCAGAATAAAAAAAGGCTTTGTTTGTCTTCTGGACTAGAAAGCAGAGAATGGGGAGTGGGTTATCTTATAAAAGAGGGTCCGTGGGTGACAAGTCTCCAGAAAGAGAGTGGCTGCCTCCAGCTTCCATGCAGGGATTCTGGATCTGGCAGCACTTCAGAGAAGCAGGAGGCTGTGACACAGCACCCCAAAGTACCGCACGAACCAAGTGGAACGAGCCACCTAAAGTGACTATGCTGTGTAGACAGGCACCAGGAGTGACTTGACAACAACCCATGAAGTTCAAGGACCCAGGATCACATGAGAAAACAGTCACAGACAACTCCATAGGACCAGATGAGTCAACTTCAACATTAACGACATGCCCTAAAACCCAGATTTCAAGTGTGAAATGAAAGAAAATGTGGCCCCAGGCCTGATCAAGGTTGCTTCCACCCTGCTAGCAGAATGGAGATTGGTAATAGAAATTATAATGGATGATCAGGAAAACACCAGTATTTGGACTGAAATTCATACCTACTATGAAGGTGATATTTAATCTTCATAGTATGCTTTTCAACTAAGTGGAGAGACACTTATGGTCTTTATTTCATTAAGTTTATCTATTTTTATTTCATTGAGTTTATCTATTTTTATTGCATTATGAAGCCAGTGCATTGTGAGGAAGCTTAAAATCCACAGACGTTTCTACAATGACAGGACAGATCAGAAGGAGACATTTGTTATGTTGTAGTAGAACACACAGACTTAAAAATTAAACAGCAAGGTTAGCAACAGAACTTAATGTAGTTTTGTTTCATTTGTTTAATGAATCCTGTGGTCCTCAGAAAGTATTCTAACCATGACATTATAACTTAAGACATTATAATAGACAGAATAAGTATTATTTAACCATATGGCATCAGAATGTCTACAAATATCTGCTTTCTCGTATTTATTGCAGCCCAGGCTGATATTGCTAAAATTCAGACACAAAATTTAACAATGTAGGTTGTTGAAATTCCAACATCAGTTGAATTGAAAATTTCACCAAATTTCTCATGTGAAAGTTAGGGTATTGATTTGGAAAGAATGGAGCCCCAAAAATGTAGAATGGGGAAATATGATTGTACTGAAATGAAATTGGCAACCCTAAAACCCCAAGTTACCCTGAGTCTTCCTCATCAGTGGAAGTAGCTCCCCTTTTTTTGTCCGAGGACACTAGCTTTTCTTTGCTTAAAAAGCCTGTGATAACATCACCTGGACAAGATGACGAAAAAGAGGATAAACATTCTCCTCAAGACCCATCACAACAACTACCTCTTGAAGCCCCATTTCTAGAGCTAATTCTCATGTAGTCCAGCAAGTCAGACACACCCTATTACATAGAAGGAAATAGGTCACATCGCCCTCCGAAAAGAATTGCAAGATTTTGCCAAACATACTGGCATAAAACTGGGGAATGTAGATGCTGCGGGTGACAGGACAAGGATGGAATATAACATTCAACTGGGCCAAAGTCATTGACAAAAGCATCTTTACCAGAAACTCTAAATTTAATGTGTTAGCTCATGCAGCAAGAAGTGACTCTAACAATTTATGTATCTGTTTGACTGAAACTTGGTCTCAACAGTGGTCTACACTTAATAAAGATCCCAAGAAATACAAAAGTTTAGGGAGATAGGAGTGCTGGAGAATATTTATTGCACACCCACCTCCCAATTATATTCTCCAAGAAGGCCCAGAATATGCTCCCTTCATTAAGGCATTGATGCATACATAATTGGATGGAAAACCTGTACCCTTGAAAAGCTCTGGGATTGCTCACTCTGTAAGCCAAGTATAACTATGAAAGCAACTTCCATTGAAATGAGACCCCTGATTTCAATGGGATGGTGGGATTCCAGAAGAACAGAAGCCATGAGGCAGCAATGTACCACCAAAGATGACCAGATGAACACTTTTACCATAAAGAGCACCAAGGATGCAATAGTGTCTGAAAATTGGATTTAATAAGAAAACTCTAGGTCAGGTGGACAAATACCTTGCTTGAGTTGTAACAAAGAATAGGATGGGATATGTGGATAGATTTCTCAGAATGAGCATAGTATGAAGATATTTGTGTTGCATGTGAATGCTTACCTGAAGGTATCCACTAAAAATAGGTTCTTTAAAATCATGCTTTCTGATGTCAGTCCCTTTCCCCCAGCTACTCCCATGCTAAGGACCCATGAACAAAGTGGTCAGAGTGTCAGGGGTAGAGGCTCTGCACAGGCTCAACAACACAGATTTCTCCTTACTAAGGCAGACCTGGCTACCACAACTTCTGATTTTATCATTAGCCAACAGCAGAGACTAAACTGAGTCCCTGATAGGGTGCCATTTACCAAAGGAACCAGCCAGCCACGTGGTAGCACTTTGATTACATCAGGTCTCGTCCATTACAGAGGGGATGAAGATTTGTTTTCATTGTACTAGACATAAGCTCTGGTTATAGATTAGCCTTTTTGCCCATAATACTTCTGTCAGAAGGACCAAGCATGGACTCAAAAGAATGCTTCATCCACCACATGGTATTCCACACAGCACTGCTACTGATGGAGAGAGTAACTTCACAGTGACTCAAGTAGAGCAGTGGGCTTATGCCCAACTAATTAACTAATTTCATCACATATTCTATCACCCAGAAGCAACTGGGCTGATTGAAATGTTGAATAGCTTGCTGAAGATTTAGTTATAGCACCAATTGGAAGACAATACTCTGAAAGATTAGGGTTCCGTTTTTTAGAATAAAGTATACGAGTATGCCTTGAATCAGACTTTATATGGTGCTATCTTCCCCAAAGCCAGAAAACAAAAATCTGGGAATCAAAGGGTAAAAATAAAAGTGACTCTTCTCACTATAAAAATAATAATTTATTTGCATAACTTTGTTTCCCTTCCTAACAACTTTGACCTCTGCTGGCTTGGAGGCCTAAGTTCTCAAGGAGGCAATGCTTCCACCAAGGAAGAGAAGAGTAGTTTCATTAAATTGTAGGGTGAGAATGCCATCAGGCCATTCTGCTTGGCAGTGGTGTATGGGAGACCCAGTGATACCCACCATCTAGTAGGTTTTTCTAGATCCCAGTAGGCACTTTCTGGTTTATGGCCCTGGCCCACTGGCACCCCAAAGGATAGTCACTAGCCCTGGCCTAGGGCACCTCAAGGAACGTTACTAGCCAGTGGAGCACAGACTCTCCCTCTCCAAAAGGTCTGGATCTCAGCCATGTGGGCAGAGTGACCCTTTTCCAAATTTACATTGGAAATAACTTCCATGAGTATTTTCCCTCACCCTAGATATAGTAACAGCTCTCCACACTTGCTATCCCTGCGTTCTTTAGAGTTTAATTTATCCCTTTTATAACTAAGCACAAATAATTATATTTGTGATTAATTACATTAATAATTCTTTATACTTTTCCTGTTCAAGAATTGAGAATGCAGAAATAAACCCACATATTTATGGACAACTAATTTTTGACAAATGAGCTAAGAATATACACTGGAGAATGGAAAGTCTCTTCAATAAATGGTGTTGGGAAAATTGGATAGACATATGTGAAAGAATGAAAATAGACTGTTATCTGACACCATACACGTTAATTAACTCAAAGTGGATTACAATTTTAAATGTAAGACCTTAAACAATAAAATACATGGAAGAAAATATAATCACTAAATTTATAGACCTCAATCTCAAAGGGTTTTTGTGAACTTGACCCCAAAGTCATGGGAAGTAAAAACAAAAATAAATGAATGGGGCTACATCAAACTTGAAAGCTTCTTCACAGCAAAAGAAACTATCAACAAAACAAAAAGGCAATTAACCAAATGAGAGAAGATATTTGCAAATAATACCTCCAATAAGGGGCTGATATCCAGATATAAAAAGAAATCACACAACTCAACAACAACAAAAACAAAAACAATCTGATTAAAAAATGGGCAGAAGACCTGAATAAACCCTTTTCCAAGGAAGACATACAGGTGACCAACAGACATATAAAAGATCACTAATTATTAGGGAAATGCAAATCAAAACCACAATGAAGCATTGCCTCACATAATAGAATGGCTATTATCAACAGGACAAGTAATAACAAGTGTTGGAGAGGTTGTGTTGAAAAAGGAACCCTCATACACTGCCAGTGGAAATGTAAATTGGTGTTGCCACTATGAAAAACAGTATGGAGGTTCCTCAAAAAATTAAAAATAGAACTACCATATGATCCAGCAATTCCTCTTCTGGGTATTTACTCTAAAAATACTAAAACATCTTTTCAAAAAGATATATGTACCCTTATGTTCTTTGCAGCATTATTTACAATAGCCAAGACATGTAAACAACCTAAATATTTATCATTGTATAAAGAAGATGTGGTGTGTGTGTGTGTGTGTGTGTGTGTGTGTGTGTGTGTATGTATGTATATATATATATATATATATATATATATATATATATATATATATATGAAACACTACTCAGCCATAAAAAAAATGATACATTCCCATTTGCAACAACATGGATGGATCTTGAGCATATCATGTATGGTAAAGTGAAATGTCTGACAGAAATGAACAAAAACTCAGGTGTGGAATATAGAACAAAAACTAAGAACAACAACAACAATTCATAGATACAGACAGCAAAATGGTGGTCACCAGAGGGGCAAGAGAGTGGGGGGAGGGCAAAGTGTATAAAGGGGGTCAAATACATGGAAGCAGGAGACGAGGCTTCGGGTGGGGAGCACACAGCAGAGTACATAGATGTGAAATTGTAATCTTGTATGCCTGAAAATTATGTTTTCAACCAGTTACCTCAATAAATTTAATTTTAAAAAATTTCCCTGTTCAAATTACTGGTGGGATTTCTGTCTCCTCCCTGAATACCAACTGATATAGTCCCCTTCAGGAAAGAACCCCCTTTAGAACAATTGTAATTTTTCCACAAATAAATTGATAGGATTAAAAAATTATAGCACCTCAAACCTGGGAGATAACTCAATAAATAATTGAATTTTTGCTCATTGAATTGCAAACTTTACTTTTTACAAAATGTGAAGAAATTGGAAACTTCATATACTGCTGGTGAGATTGGAAACTAGTGCAGTCACTTTGGAACACCGTCTGGCAGTGCCTCAAAATGTTAATTAACCTTCTCGGTGCAGCAAAATAGTTTCCTCTCATCCCAGTGCTGAATATTTTGTGCAAAATTTGGGCCAAAGTATGAATTTCACAAGGGATCAATTATAGTTGCAGTTCATGTTAGTTTCTTCCTGACTAATTCGTGTTGATGTGTAAGCAAGGCTGTACCACCGGACCCCTAGGTGCCGACTTGTGTTGCCTTCGGCACCCAGCCCCTACAGTCCGCTTCGGGCGACAACTACACCAAAGGGGTCCAACATACAGTTACCACAGGATCCAGCAATTCCACTTCTAGGTATATACCCAAGAGAAATGAAAACAGACACCATACAAAAACTTGCTCACAAATGTACATAGCAGCATTATTCCTAATAGCCAAAAAGTGGAAACTATGCATATATTCATCAACTGATGAATAAAATGTAAATATGCATAGAATGGAACATAAGTTAGCCATAAAATGATGTATTTAATATATATGCGAAAACATGGATGAACCTTGAAAGCTTTATGTTAAGTGAAAGAAAACAGATCCAGTAGTGAAAGATAATATATGGTATGATTCCATTTGTATGAAATGTCTAGAACAGACAAATCTGTACAGACAGAAAGTTCATTAATGGTTGCCTAGGGCGAGGGGAAGGAAATGGGCAGGAACACAGAATGACTTCTAATGGACTTGGGATTTCTTTGGGGGATGATAAGGATGCTCTAAAATTAGATTGTGCTGGTGTTTGCACAACTCTGTGAATATACTAAACACAGTGAGCTATACACTAAATAGACAAATTTAAATGCATATTAATTGTATCTTAATAAAGCTGTTGAGAAAATTTGCCTTTTAAAAGTAGTTTTATTATTAACAGATGTTACCCCAATAAGTCTAACAAAGAAAATGAATTTAAAAAATAAAAATAAAAGTAGCTTTATTTCTGTCACTAAGGTTAGTGAAATGTATCAAAATGAGGCTAAAATAAAACTAAGAATTAAACCCACTAAATCACAAATTTTTGTTTTTCCAAATTTTATCTGGCTATTTCTTTGTTTCATTTTATTTGCCTCTAATAGAAAATGGTTTGGGGACACATCTGAAAGGACTGTGCATTATTTTTCTCAGATGTTTTATAATAACCTGTTTCCTCAGACAGACTGCCTGAAGGGTATATTTTGTGACTGTGATTTTAAAGTGTAATAATCCTAAATCCATGTTAAAGACCAGCTCATAAGAGATAATAAGCAGAAAGGTGTGATGGGAAGTGCCACGGGGTGTCCTTGTGGTTCCACTTCTGCAAACAGAAGCCAGAGCTTCAGAAGGAGCCCTCCCCTGTGTGGGCCTCTCTTCTCAGCTGTACAATGAGGCAACTGAAAGAGATGGGTGCTGAGGATCTCTGTATCTCTAACTTCCGTGAGTCTGAAAGTCTGTTATGTAGGTATTCATACTCTTTCATCAACGATAGGAGGCAAACGTAAACATGGGATCTAAGCAAATTTTGCAAATGGAAGTACATTTTTTATGTTGAACACTGAAGTGCGAAGGCCTAGATGACCATCAAATTTGCCTAGAAGCACAGTCTCTCCGAAGTCACCAGTGCTACAGAACCAAACAGCAAATCAGAGGCTAGATGGGAATCAAAGCATAACCTGACTCTTCCCAATGAAGACACCTGAATAAGATTACAAAATTATTTAGTATATTAGTTGCTATATTTATTGCCATTTTCCCTAGAAAAACTAACCTTTTTTTTTTTAATAAAATGCTTCTGTAGTTATTACTGGATTAAAAAAAAATAACTGGGCAATTATGAAATAATTAAATCCTCTATATAGTTTCCTTTCACATTATTCATCTATTCTTTTGCTCCCTGAGGATGCAAAACAATGCACCCCAGGAAAAGTACAGGAAAATGTAATTCCTTTTTCTCATATTTCTTATTGTGTGCAATAAAAGAGTCCTCATAAGTGCTTTCCCTCTAACTCCAAATGTACAAGTTAAATCTAATTCTAATTGCTACTTCTCACATTTACATCATGTTGATATTTTATCAAGGCTCTGAAAACTGCTTAAGCAATTTCTATTTACTTGAATAAATTATAAGCTAGATGTTGCTCTAAAATTTTTAAAATTTAATTTTATTCCCTCAAATTTCACCTCATTTAATTTACTGGGTATGTAAAATGGTCAGATATTTAGCAAATGAGAAATCTTCTACCCACAAAATACAAAGAATACTAGAAACTTAGCCTTTACTGAGTAATACAAAATAAAAATTAATAGAAAATAAAATTATAAAATATAAATATGCATTTATATAAAGTGAATATAAATGTACATATAGAATATCTGATATAGATACAGAATGCTATATACTGTATGGTACATATATATGTTAGATACAAAGTAAACATTTATTTTAAAGGAAAAAAGAAATTACAACAAATTATAAACTTATAAAAGGTGATGAAGATCATGTTACAAAATCTAGAAAAAAAAAATCTTTATTAATTAGCTGCCTAACACATTTCCAGAATACTTTTATCCCTGCAATTTTAGTTGAATACTCTTTGGTTGCCTTGCCATATGACAATGATTTTTTCTCAAAATATCTAATTAAGAAGCATCTCTTTTGTCCATTATATGTTCTAGTAGGTTCTCTGTAAATATTATGAGATCATGGTTCTGAAAAAAATTCATTAATGGGCAGAGGACCTAAACGAACACTTCTCCCACGAAGAAATACAAATGGCCAGCAGACATATGAGAAAATGCTCATCCTCATTAGCTGTCAGGGAAATGCAAATCAAAACCACAATGAGATACCACCTCACACCTGTGTGAATGGCTGTTATCAACAAGACAAGGAACAACAAGTGCTGGAGAGGATGTGGGGAAAAAGGAACTCTGGTACACTGCTGGTGGGAGTGCAAACTGGTACAGCCACTGTGGAAGGCAGTGTGGGGGTTCCTCAGAAAATTGGGAATAGAGTTACTGTATGACCTGGCAATCCCCCTTCTGGATATCTACCCCCAAAATACAAAAACCTAGATTCCTTCATAACCAGATAAAATTCTGGTTCTATCCATTCATCTTTCTACTCAGCTGAGTGGACTGACACAGTGGGAAGCAGAAATATTACTGGAAGTCATTCCAACACCAGCATAGCCAGCACAAATTTAGCTCTCTATCGTATTAGTTCCCTATAGCTGCTGTAACAAATTACTGCACACTTGGTGGCTTAAAAGAACACACATTAATCCTCTTACCGTTCTGGAAATTAGAAATAAGAAAGGAGTTCCACCGGGCTGAAAGCAAGCTGTCAGCAGGCTCATGCTCCTTCTGGGGGCGATAGAGGAGTGTTTCCTTGCCTTCTCCAGCATTCCCTTTCTTGGGGGACCTCCCCTGATCCTCAAAGCCAGCAGTGTAGCATCTTGCTTCAGCTGTCCCTTTGCCCTCCTTTTTGTATCAAGTCTTCCTCTACCTCCTTCCTATAAGGATACTTCTGATTCATTTAAGGACTTTTACCCAGAAAACTGAGGATAATCTCCCCATCAGAAGATTCTTGATGTAATCCTATCTGCAGTCTCCTTTGCCACATGAGGTAACATTCACTGGCTCCAGGGATTAGGACCTAGATATCAGAGTGGGCCATTATACACCCCATCACAGAATCTAAGTCATATAAACATAACATGAATGTCTCACACCTAACTCAAACTAAATGAAGTTCAAGTCAAACACCTGTCAACTGGATTCCAAAAATACCCATTGCCACTTCACAACCATAACCCAAAAGGAAATCTTACCTAGAAGTCAGAGTAGAAAGAGCAGTCTTAACTAAAGTTAGAATATATTACTTTTATAAGTTTTACAAAATCAGACTTCGTTAATACCAGCTCAATTAAGCCTCACAACTCTATCTGGTTTGGATAGATGAAGCACGTTACTTTCAAAGACTTTGCTATGGCTCCAAAGATGACCTTAAAATGGACCGTGCTAATGAAGAGACCCTGCACACACAAAGCTTCAGGGAAATCCTTCTCGAACTCACTATTTATCTTTCCCAGGGTTCTGTTTTTGTTTTTGTGTCCTTGGTAGTAAATGTGAAAGACTGCATTTGTGGTCAAAGACACCTTTATGGAGATTTTTCAGGACTATTTTGTTTACTTTGGTTAGTTTGTTTTATTTTTTTTTTAATTGAGGTAAAATTCACATAACTAAAATGAACCATTTTAATATGTACAATTCAGTCACTTTTAGTACATTCACCATGTTATGCAAACATCACCTCTGTCTTAACTTTCATTAAATTTAGCTTTGAATCCTAGCTCTAGAAATCATCTCTCTCCATGTATACAAGTCTGTATCTCCTCTCTCCTCGGACACCGACTTTCCCCCAGGTAATCAGCAACCCAGGAGGCAACGGAAGACAGTAACCCAGACCTGACTAATGGTCGCACTGTGGAACCTTCTGGCAGGCTAAACATAACACCTTGACCTAAGTTCTGTTCCAGCTCCTGAGCCCTAAGATGGAACAACCCCCTGGCTACTTTGCCATGGGAACCGTCACGGGGACACCAACACAGATCTCAGAATTGTCCTCAAGATCTGAAGAAATGGTTTATTACCCTTACCTCCGACCAGTCAGCTCCCAGTACAACCCCAAATCCCAAACCCCCAGTGTCTTGTGATTTTGCCCTATATAATCTGCAACCTAATTGCCATCAGGGAGTTTGAGATTTTGAGCATTAAGCTTCCCATTTGCCTGGCGGTGCGCTCCCTAATACAACAGCCCATCTTTTCTCCCCTGCGATTCTCGTCGTTTAGTGTTTGGTGTTGGGCTCTGGTAGCACAGGGTGGACAAACGCTGTTCGATAACATATCTAGTCCCAAAATATTTTCATCACCCCAAAATAAAACTCTACTCATTAAGCAGTCACTCCCCATTCTCCCCTCCTCCCAACTGCTAGTAACCACTAATCTATTTTCTGTCACCATAGAATTACCTATTTTGGGTATTTCGTATAAATTAAATCATATAATATGTGACCTTTTGTGTTTGGCTTCTTTCTTTAGCATGTTTTCAAGATTCATCCATGTTGTTGCATGTATCAGTGCTTCATTCTTTTTTATGGCTGAATAATAGTCTATTATGTGTATATAACATTTATCTGTTCATCAAACATGTGAGTTGTTTCCAACCTTTAGATACTGTGAATAATGCTGTTATGACCATTTGTAAGGATTCTGCACCCAGTTCCAACATCTGGGTTTTTTCCCCACACCATCAAACAATTCTCCAACATCAGCTGGGTGTCATGCAATTCGACTCGTCTCTGACACTATCCACCAGGAGATAGCGTCAGATTCTACAGGCTAAGGGTTCAGTCCTACAACACTACCACCTCCATTCCACATTCCACCTGTGCTTCTGACCAACTGGCTACAGACTGGAGGTTTCAACCATGCCCTCCTTGGATTAAATTGCTAGAACAGCTCACAGAACTCAGAGAAACATTTTACTTACTAGATTACCAGTTTAGTATAAAAGGATAGAACTCAGGAAGAACCAGGTGGAAGCAATAGATATAGGGCAAGGTAAGGGGAAAGGGCACGGAGCTTCCATGCCCTCTCCCAGCAAGCCCCTCTTCCCAGATCTTCACGTTTACCAACCCGGAACCTCTCTAAGCTTTTGGGTTTTTAATGGAGGCTTCATTCCACAGACATGATTGATTAAATCATTGGCCACTGCTGACTGATTCAACCTCCAGCTCCTCTCTACCTTCCCTGGAGGCCAAGAGCATGGGACTGAAAGTTCCAACTCTCTGATCACATGGCTAGTTCTCTTGGCAACCAGCTCCCAACCCTACATGCTTTCCAATAGTCATCTCATTAATGCGATACTTTTACTTCTCACATCACCTAGGAAATTCCAAAGCTTTTAGGAGTTCTGTACCACAAACAGGGATGAAGACCAAATGTACATTTGTTACTATAAATCACAATATCACATTCCTGAATAAGTTTTTGTAGAACACCTAATTTTCAACTCATCTGAGTATATAACTAGGAGTAGAATTGCTGGTCCATATGATAATTGTATGTTTAAGTTTCGGGGAACTTCCAGGGGTTTTTGCAATTTAAGCCTTGTCCCTGAGAGTGGTCTTAACCTAAAGTCAAAAGGTCAAAGTGAGAGGCAACAAGTGTTGGAGATTAAAAAAAAAATAGCTATTAGGAAAGCACTGATTCAAGCAGAAATACAACTGCTACTCTGATTGGGGAGTGAAGTCAAAGGGTTTTTATGAGAAAGTGAATGGAAATATTTATAAGAATGGAAGGAATTTCTATAGGTGCAAATAAGCTAAGTTATTCATTAGCTATACATGGTGGTGCTGATTTTAAAGAATGTCTTTAATTTTCAGTCCCATAATTTTCAGTCTGCTTTCCTGTTAGCTTTGCAAAAAGTTGCTTGAAATATAATATTGGTTTGGCGTGGTCCAAAGGTTATTTTGCCCAGTCAAACATTCCCAAGTTTTCAGGAATAAGACATGCAAGGTAGTTCCTCCAGAATGGCCGCCCTAGTTTATTTTAAAATGGCTCCCCTTATGTCAACTTTTCAGATTGAAATAAAAAGCAACTTAATATGGTCATGTAGAATGGAGTCATTTTTGGGAGAGGCTGGCCAAGAAAGTCGAAAAAGGATAATAAAATTTCCTAGATCTACTTCCCAAGTGGCGCCACCTAGTTACATATTAGAATCAGCTGGATAAATTTTTTTTCCAAATTTTTTTTTTTCCAATTAAACATCTTGGAAAACCTGATTTAAAAAACCTTGAGAGACAGGTACCAAACATCTCCCCCAGAATGTTAAAGTTAGTGAAGCTGCACCAACCAGACGAAGTCCTTGCTTCTAGTTGGTGGTACTGGAAAAGATTCTTGCCCCATAGGGAGTTCCCTGGTGGTGTAGTGGCTTAAGGCTTCGGCGTTGGCACTGTCAGAGCTGCAGCCTGGGTTTGATTCCCAGTCAGGGAGCTACCCACATACCAAAAAAAAAAAAAAATATTCTTGCCCCAGCCTACGTGTCGTATCTCCTCTGGCTTGGGGAATACGGCACATGAGACAGCCCTAAAGAAAAGTGTTGGAAACTACTCAAAACCATTTGAATTCATCACCCACATCAGCATACCGTAACTGCTTGGATTAAAACTATAATTACCAAATAACATCCAAATTGGGGATCTTATAAAAGCAGGAAGCAAAGAATAGAAGCAGGTGATAGGAGAGAGTTACCAGAAGGAAACCAGAGAGGCCAAACCCGAGCTGCTTTACAACGCCGTGACTGGCAGTGAGGTATTGGCAAAGACACGCCTAGTAATGATTTGTTCGCCGTCCCAGCTCACAGAGCCCTGTGTACAGCTGCCAGCCCCAGGAAATAAATTATGACATATGTAAGGCAGCATTTTCCAAGCTATGGAATATGGCCCACTTGTGAGGCATAAAATCAACTTGGTAGCTCAAAACTAACAACAACAATTGTTTCTTCAATTGCAAGGGAAGAGCAAATGTTAAAATAAAACACTAATTTACCAAAGTTTTGTTAAAATATTGCTACATTAAATATACACAGAATTTAGACTCATCTTAATATTTCAAAAGTAAATATTTATCATCCTAGATTCTAGGATATAAAGTCACTTAAAGAAAAACTAGAATCAGACTTTCTTACAGCCTTTGCTCTAAAAACACATCAGCAAGAAAGTGAGGCCTGAAAAATAATAGCCAAATCCATCAGTAAGAAATTTTCCATAGAGTAAATCTGTAAAGTATAAACATTGTGGGTCTTTAAGATATGTTGTGAATAACAAGTAGGTTTTTTCCAACCCAGACCATTGTATAGCAAGGTAAGCTATTTAAGTGTTCTAACTTGGACCCTTGGATCATACAAAAATAAGAATAGATACCATTTGTTAAAAATTGGCTTGCCGGGCACTGTTGTAAGCATTTTAGCTACATTAGCTTATTTAGTCCTCCCAATAACTCTATTACATTTTAAAAATAAAGAATTTTAAACTCAAAGATATTAAATAACCATGTTTACAAACTAAGAAATATACTTCTATATAACTCATAACCCCCCCCCCGAAATCAATAGAAATTAGAACACCTTTCAGTGACTTATAATAAAAGTAATATACTCCAAAGTCAATAGAAATTAGAATACATTTCAGTGACTTATAATAAAAGTAATGACTTATAATAAAAGTAAATACACAATAAAACTCAGGGAAGCTACTGAAGCTGTGTTTAGAGGAAAATTTATAGGCTTATATGCATATATTAGAAAGGATGAAATTCTGATTATCAATAAGCGAAGCTTTTATCTCACAAACTTCAAAAAAATAGCAAATTAAACACAAAGAAACAGTGAAGGAAACAAAGAACACAAAGTAAAGAAATAGATAACATACATACAATAGAGAAATCAATAATCTGAAGACTGGTTCATCACAGAGGGTAAACAATTTGACTAAATGACAGAGCTGAGGCATCAGCCTAAAGCTCTTTAGCTGCCTTGGCTAAACTCAGACCATTGTCTAAAAAGCTACCATAACCTCCACCTGGTCTGGAGCCCCGTGAAGTGCATAATCTTCATAAAAGCAACCATTTATAGAAGATAGGACCAAAAATGTAAACAAAGTCTGCTTTCACAAATGGATTTCAATAGTGAAATCATTTTTATTATTACAACGTACTTGCAATATTTTTTGAAGCCCACGTTTTCCCATTTTAAAATAATTTTCTCAAATTATTGTTTTATACATAAGAAAACCTGAAAAAAGTCAATTACTACTTATGTGGACTATTTCATTTTATACTGAACAAGAAACTATTAGATTATGATCTTATATTAAAGAGAAGAATTTTGTTAAATAACATTCTCTATGAAGTTATTTAAATTACTTGGAAAGCAAAAACACTGTCTGACAGTTAATATTGGATTAAGTGACAAGAATTGTATGCATTACCTGAGACAGTTCCCAAACCCCTCTGCATCCTGAGATATTTAATAAGCGTTAGTTCACTCTTTCACTGTGCTGGTTTATCTGTTTTACTTAGGGAGTTTGTATACCTGCTGCAGCTGAAAATCCCAGTGGTTCTGGAACCGTGGTCATGGGACCAGCAGCATCAGCAGCAGCAGCACCTGGGTACCTGTTAGATGTGTAAGTTCTCAGGCTGCATCTCACACTGAATCAGCCCCTCCAGGTCAAATCTGTGGTTTGACAGGCCCTCCAGGTTCTCCTAATATACGTTGAAGTGTGAGTACCACCTCTCTAAGGTAAGCTGAAAAAGACTTCTAGAAGCATCTCAAGATGACGACTGCAGCATTTAGGAAGCTCACAGGGCTCCACACATCCATACGTGTCGGCAGTTTATACAGTTCTCAAGGACTCTGACTAGGCAGGAGACCAAGCATCAAGGTGTAGCCTCATGGCTCTCACAGAGGACAGGTGACACATCACAAAGATGGGCCACAAACAGCACTTCCCCCTATCCTGTAAGAAATGACAAGAAATTTAATGAGCTTACACCACCAAGCCTGAACATTTGATCATTCAGCAGGGCAAAGTTGCCCCTCCCCTAAAAAAAGACTTTAATAGGAAAACAGTAGTGAATGAGCAAATGGAAAAAAAAAGAACAAAAACAGAACAAAACAAAAAACACTATTGCAAAAATAGCCAGGTCAAGGCTCTACCCCTGCTGCTGGGAGACTGAGGAGCAGTGACCTAAGGGTGCAGTAGCCCTCTTGTCACGGGGTCGCTCCCATGTCACGGTGCAGGTACGGCCTCTGTGCCTGAAACTTGAAAGAAAAACATACCTCTCTGTTTTATGATTCTGTATTCTACTGTTTTAAATTTCAAAAGTAATTCATGATCATTTCAATTAATTAAAATAATCCAAAGTTCCAAAAATAATATTTATGGTTAATGTAAACAAATTTGTAATGGACACTTGTGGGGAAATCTGTTGTGTGATTTTGGGTGGGAAACTATCTTGACTGGATGGTAATATGCAGATGATGCACTGTAGAATTGCACGCCTGGAACCTATGTAATTCTTATTAATCAATGTCACCCCAATAAATCTAACAATAAAAAAAAACGGTTTCTGATTCAGGGCACAGAAGTTCAACTTGCACCAACACTCTCCCCTAAGACAAGTCCATTTAGAGGAAGTGATACTAAGCTCCAGGGCCAATTGGAACCAGTGGAGGTAAAAGTCTAATTGTGACCATGCTAGTAGGGACATCCTAAACCACATTCCTTCATGGCGTGATCTCCGCTGTGTCTGTGTCCTCTACTGCCAAGTTCCCACCAAATGCCTGAGCCCAGTTTCCAATCAGTTCTGTGGGACTCATTCAGCCCATTCTTTGGAATATTCTCAATAGTGGTGGAGTTTGTTGTTGTTGTTGTTGTTTTTTCTTTAAGGGTATATTAGAATTTTGAAACAGCCAAAAGGCATTTAGAAACAAGTGATGATACTAGCTAATACTATATATGGACACACACACCAACACACACATAAATCAGATATGATTATAAAGTTTTGACACTTTCCAGCCTGAAAAAGACAAAGAAAATGGTGCCAAAAATGTCTTGAGTGGTGGAAACATTGTTAATTAAGATGAGTGCATTTCAACATTTCTTAATCTCACTCTTTAAGAGATGCAATTAATTTGAATGCTTATTTCTGTATTTGGAAACTGAAATCACTCTCATTACTGCCTACGTACTGTGCAGTGTATATGATCCCAGGCATAACAAGACTCACAGAGGCTCTAGAAATGCTTTATGACTGATAAGAAAAAATTAGGCTTACAGATCCACATAATAAAATATAGTAGTAGACATGACTGAATCCTAAAAACAAAAATTAACTAGTTATTTAAAATTATATTGGAGCTACCAAAAAAGATGTAAGAGTAATAAATTGAAATAAGAACTTCTGGAATAATCAAAAAGAAATATTCTCATCATTTCTGATATACAGAATTTACTATAGAAAAATGTAACAAAGATACAGGGTCTTGAAACAAATATTTAAGTGATCCCAAAATGTCACAATATTCAAGTGGTTCAGTTAAATGAAAAAGCATATACAACTGAAAGTATGGAAATACCATTACTATCTAAAAAGGTTACTGAAGAAGCAATACAGTAATAGGAAAGCACAGGCCTGTCTTTCTGCAGAATGACTGGTTCGGGAGGTTCTCAGAAGCACACAGAGCTACTGTGAAAGACGTTTTCTGAGAAACTGGTGCAAGCTATAAAAGCAATTAATATAAACAGCAACAAGTCCTGCCAATTATATCCTTTCCCACATCTGCAAACTAGTCACATACATAGTAAAAGATTTATTTTATAGTAAAAGAATATAAACGAAGCACAAAAAGAATGTAAGAATTTTAAAACTACATCATTCTAGACTCTTAAATTGAGCTAGCAGAAAGCCATAGCATTTAAGTATGACCAATGTTAACTGTTGAGAACCGAATCCCCTACTTATATCTACTAGGGGCTATGGAAGTTTATAGAATTGGGCTTTTGATTATGAAAATATTCAACACTTGTAATAGGAATATTTTGTACCTTTTGATGTGTACAAAATATTCCTATATTCCTTTTGATGCTCTTGGCTATCAAGTCAAGAGCATTTTAATGAAATGAGGAAGATGTTAGAGATGCTTATTTAAGACTTTCATTTTATATTGACTCAATTAAGAAAAAACACACGTAACTTTGGTTTTAACTTAAGGATAAAACTTGAAAGCAGGTGTCATGATGAGTTATTTGGTCTAATAGGACAATATGAAGCTCTGTGACAGTTCTAAAACCCAGTTTCCCAAGCTACTGAAAATTGCCATGAACATTAATAATGATATAAAAAGGGAGTCTGGGTTACATAAATGCAAGTCGATACAAATGGGGAAAAGACCATTTATTGTGATGGATGTGTCCACAGAATGTAAAAAGTAAATTATTGAAGGTAGACTGGAAGGGAAAAATCTATAAACGTCTAGGCTCCCTGTAGCAAAAGAGGATTAACCACATGGAAATTAAAAAAAGAAACGCTAAAGAAAAACAGAGTTCACATGTGGAGAAAATATTAAAAGCATCTCACTGCAGGCAACAAGATTAAGGCAATGCATTTGCAGAGCCAGTTCTAGCATTCATTAAATGTTATGAAATGGAACAGTATAGACCCAGAGGCATAGAATATCAGGCTGCTGATGAAAAAATAAAAGTGGGAAATAAAAAGATCACTCTTTGAAATAAAGTACAAAGAAGTTTCATCAATACCAACAATTTTGTTTCAACTTTGATAAATTCATTGGTGCAAATGAACACTGGCATGCCCTGTGAAAACTCAGAAAGAGAAACCATGATGTAGCAGCAACCTAAAAAGGATCCAAAAGTTAATTCCAAAGAGCACTGGGATCCACTTTCACTGGCTGACATAAGGGGAGGAAGCCACCTTGGGGGTATTATTCAGGTGATGCCATAAAACTCCTCGCTCAAAACAATTTTGTGCCTGCTGCACCCAGGTCATGAAACCCTCTCATTACCAGCTCCTTTAGATAAAGCCACTTACAGCTCCATGTTAAAATATTAGTGTTATCTGAACAATATGGGAAAGCCAATCATTTCTAGCTGCCACTGGAGCCTTATTTCATGCTAGCCCGTGGAGAGAGTGCCTTTTGCCTTGCCTTCCTCGTGGTGGACATGATCTTCACAGCTCAGCTTAAATGTTAGCTCCTCAATGGCATCTTCCATATCCTTCCAACTGCTCTAGGAAAAGAACTGCCTTTCTCTCCTCTGTGCCCACTGCACTCCACAGGGCCTGTGGTGCCACATCATTCACAGTTACAGGCAGACATGCTAATTTTCCTTTTTGAGCTAAGGCACCTTCTGAGTAAGAGCTGTGTTTCTTTCTCTGTCATTGCCCAGCCTAGGGCCTGGTATAGCAAGACTCTAAAAATAAAATGAATGAGTGAAAGAGCACTAACTATTTGGATAACTATTAATAACTAGTTAGTCTTCGTGAAGAAATGTAGTGCAGCTTGGATAAGTTATGCTAAGAGAAAGGTCAGCGTAAGGTGATAGACCCGAAGCAAGAGGGCAACACCGTAAGGACACTGGGCTGTTTTGCCAGCTCCTAAAAGGTAGGCTGACCAGACGTACTGTCATAAATGGGGCAGAAAACGATGGCAGTGTTCCATCTCAAATGGTTCGTCTGGTCAGTTTACTGACTCCTTGAATTTAGCCCAGTGGCTGATCATGCATACCATTTGAAATGGGACAGTACCCTCGTTTTCTGTCCCATTTCAAAGGGCACATCTGCTCAGCTTACTAAAAGTGTCTCATACAAAACAATAAATACATGAACAGAGCTGAGAAAGGGCATGTGAAGAGAA
Organism: Lyroderma lyra; assembly: GCA_004026885.1. NCBI lineage: Eukaryota > Metazoa > Chordata > Mammalia > Chiroptera > Megadermatidae > Lyroderma > Lyroderma lyra. Next base: position 73,832 of record PVJL010000698.1, on the reverse strand, counting down.
AGGGACCCCCGTGAGAAAGAAGGGGCACAGATGGAAGATATAGAGAATCAAAAATAAAACCCTTTTTCAGAGACTTGCTTGGGTCAAGCCCACATACCTCTCCTGACAGTGGCAGGATTTTGGGTCATGACATGGAAGGGTGCCAGATCATCAGAGAGACCAGATTTGAAATGTTGCATTTGTAACTGGGTACCTCTCTGAACCTCAGTTTCCTCATTTTATTCTGCCTGCCCACTGGAATTTAAAAGGAATAACTCAGAAAATATATGTGAAATCATTATACAAAGTGCTATAGAAATAAGAAGTATTATTTGTCTTGGTCTAACCAAGACCATGAAGGTAAAAAGCCACGTGTTAGTGAAAATAAACATATCACATGTAAGGAGATTGAAGGTCGGCTCTAGCAATTTAAGTTGGCACAATGACTACCAAAAATTCTCAAGTATTTCATCAATAGCTTTGCTGAAATAGGTACAGACAGACATATAGGACACAAGTATTTACCTTAACGAAGGAAAATTTTTGTAAGCTACTGTGGATTAAACCAACTGGCATAATAATATAAACAGAGGCAAACAGCTGTTCAAGTTAAGTTAGGCACATATGACACGCCTAAGGATGAGGACAAAATTTCTTTCAGAAGAAAGCACTTCACGGTACACTTGCACTGACTTTAAACTTACCCTGATGGCTTTCTATCTGATACAGAACTGAGCTTGCTGATACAAGTGTTCCACTCAGAAGCAAAGGACAAAAGATGCAGATAGGAAAATAAGCACAAGCCAGTAAGGGGCCAAGTGTGGCAAATAGATTAAAAAAAAAAAAAAATCACAGAAAAGAACTAGAAGTGACTTCACAAATCATATAATCCAAAGATTGTCATCTCTACACATAGGATTCAGTCAACATGAGGCATTTGACGCATTTTTTTATATCAAATACAGACTTTGTTGTAGGGCCTGTGTGCTCATACTTCACCGGCACCTACACTCTCAGCAGTTTGTATCTTCCTGTCCCTGGAAGACGTCGGAGTCTGTGACCTGAACTCCAATCCCTTCACTTTACTGAGAAGGAAACCAGCCCAAAGAGGTTGTGACTTGTTCAAAGCCACTTATCCAGCTGCTTACTGCTGCTACAACTTAACCTCACCAAAGTCTGACTTCTAACTAACACAAATTCCAGTAATAAGGACGCTGGGGCAATAATTTAGTTGGGATGAAGGGACTAAGGGTCTTGCCCTGAGGATGCATTTGCAGAGCAAACATGGCCTTTACTTCACCATGTTTGTTTAATCTTTAGGGTGTGGGAGATGAGAGCCTCCCCAGGCTATCCCCAGGCATCTCTGCTATTGCTAACAGGTGCTCTCCCCACAGCACTGGCCACCTTCAGGAAAGTCACTCAGCATCCAAGAAACCTCTAAGGTATTTTCTGGACTGTGCTTATTTGACTGCTGACAGTATGTCGACAACTGTAAGTCAACAAGTCCAAAGGCATTATTTGTAAACTCACGTTTTATACCAGATTTCCATCTCTGCATGTATTATAACGTGCTGGGTTTAGAGATCAAAAGCTTAGCTTAGCCTGTTGAATGAGAGTAAAACAAGATTTATTTGAAGAAAAGAGAGCAGGCAGTTATCCCCAGAACACAGAACAAGTCTAAGGCAAGGGGCTGACACGCACAAAATTGTCCTACCTCTTTTTGTTCCTATAATGGAATTTCGCAGGCTTTTTTTTTTTTTCACTTTAATAATGGACAATTTATCTCAAATTATCTGCTGCTGCATTTAAATAACTGCTCATTTTTACCACTTACGGCCTACTTGTGGAGAGTATTTAGCAGCAATAGAGCCTTCTGAGGATTTGGGGAAATATGGTAATAAAGGATCCAAAATATCACCCTCTTACTATTGTGACAATAAAAATTATCAATTTTTAAGTTATTTCTTTCCACAAGTAGTGACTTACTAACTACAGAAAATATACTGGATTTTTAAATAAAATCCCTAGTGTTTCCTTTATGGTACAATAATTACCAGCACAAGACTGACCCCTACTGGGAACATCTGTCCTTGTTAGATGCATCATGGCTTGTGAAAAGTCAAATAGCCTAAAGCAGAGGTAGTTTAACTCAATTCCCTGTGAAAAAGTAAAAAGAACTTTCTGAAATCAAAACCTTCATCATCTTTAAGCAGTAATTGTATCTAATTATACTCAGCATTTTGATAAGTAGAAAGTTTTAAGAAATTTACAAATGATGTCAAGTGTATGTTTTAAATGTTAATTAGTGCTTCCAATCATGAAGAGAATGCTATAACAGTATTATCCAATCAGATTTGATCACCTGCACATTTTTATTTAGAAAAACATCTTTTTTTCTAAGTATCAGAAAGCTTTTAAAAGATTTGAACCTTTAGGACAAACTTGCATATGGGCAAAAAACAAGTTTAAAAAAAAAATTATACAGAACCACTAGACAAAAAGGCTGAATTAAGTTACTTTCCTGTGACTCATATTATGATCTGTTTTAACATCTCCTGTGAAGTTGATTTTAGCTGATTCTAATCTTCAAAACAGCTTTCCCATTGTTTGACTTTGCTTTTTCTAACAGCTGAGTCTAAAACACACCTGATTTTCAAGTAGATACATAGATATAAATAACAGTAACTCCAGGTAAATTGGAATCATGGGCTCTCATAAACTCTGATTACACTTTATCCTGACATAAGTATTTTTAGCAGCAAACCAGTCTACTGTCTTGGTAAATTATCACTGAAATGTTGTGGCCAAGACCATTCCAACGGTCACGCATTGTTAGTGGAAACAGTGAACAAAAGGCCTCTTTTCATTTCCAGGTTGGATTAGCTTACAACTAAGCAAAATAAAAGTACTTCAATTTTAAATGTCAATTATAATTTACTTATTTCTTATGAAAATAAAATAATCTTTAGTTATGTATTTTTAATAAGGTTGTATTTGTTTCATTAGAATACTCAAGAAGACTCCTTGTTATTACTAGTAGAGAGATGCTGGCAGCAATGAGTAAAATTTGTAGGGGTTGGAAGAGGGAAGAACAACTTTCATTACATTCTCTAAAAAAGGCTCTGGCTACTACAAGTGTCCTCAGTTTTGACAAGAAAGTCCCCAAAGGAGGTATTACTGAGTGACCAGACCTAGCCAAATACGCATGAGGGCTGTCTGGAAAGTATCCATCACATATTATGAAAAAATAGAAGCATTTATGGATGGATTTTTTTCTGGACAGCCCTCATATATTATTTGTTGTTTTGATATAGGCATGGTTTATCTAAAGCATAACCTACTCTAGATCTTCAAATGAAGCAAACAATTCACTTAAAAATTCTCCAAAGTAGAATTTGCAAAAACTATAGATTTTTAACTAAATTTTAGATTCATCAGGAAATTATGCAACTTACATAGCAACACAAATATGCACAAAACAACTAAAAGTAACATTTTTCAAAATTGGGCTAGTTCTATCTTATCCCAATTATTGTTCCACCCCATTTTATTCCCTCAAATTGAAAGCTTACGTATTAAGGTTAACTAGACATTATTGCAACACCAAAACGTCCATTAGAAGGTACTCATTATGCTATTAAATAGGTGAATATACCCTCCACTTATCCTAGGAAGTATATTTGAAAATTAAATAATAAATGCATTTCCAAGTTGCTGGAAATGAGCAAAGTTTCTGTTTACTAATGTGATCTCAGATCCCAACTTTCAAATCACTCAGGTAGCCAGGAGCAAATAAGTTCTTAAAAGCCCAATAGTTATAGTTTATGTATTGTTTGCCTGTAAGACCCAATATGCAATAATGTCAATGTATTATACTTTTTTTTAGTTTATGTTGTCTTAAGCAAGGAAATGCAACAATGTTCCAAATGCCATAAAATCAGAATTTCCGGTGTCTCATGCTGAACTGAATACTTGAAATTCAGGCAAATACTATGATGATGGATAGAAACACAGTTGAATTGCCTCAATACCGATTTTAGTAAGTAATAATGGTCTACTTTACTTCAGGCCTTTAACATTAATAGGTTTACGCTCTTGAGGATAAAAGTAAAGATATAATTTACAATAGTCATGCTCATAGAGCCATTTTAACTGATTCCTCTTAATCATGATAAAAGATTTTTCTGACATTTCAAACATAGGAATAATTTCCTTTTCTTATACATAAACAATTCATGAATACCAGCTCTTTTTAAGTTACATTTACTATAAAAATGTGCAGAAACTCTCTTCTAGATGTGAGAATCAAAATCAAGCTCCTGGATGACACAAAGGCTAAGTCATGACCCACATGTCTATTAAATTTGCTAGACACCAGACGTGACTTCCATGAAGGGAGACGCAGGAACACAAAGACGTGTGAGAAATCGGAATGAGGAATGGCCGAATTCCATCACCCTGCTCTCACACAAGGTATATTCAACCTTAAAATGTGAACACATAATGCAACACATAGATGATGCACTGTTGGAAACTATGTAATTCTGGTTAACCAATGCCAACCCGATTAACTCTAACAATAAAAAAAAGTGCTGTAGTATTCTCTTATTTTCCATAAAGAACACTAATTTGATAAATTTTTTTCTTTTTTTTTGTTTTTTTTTTGGGGGGGGAGGGGGTAGTTCCCTGACTGGGAATCAATCCCAGGCTGTGGCGTTGAGAGCGCCAAAGCCTAGTCACTACACCACCAGGGAACTTCCCCTTAATTTGATAAATTCTTTATCAGTCTCTCAGGTCAATGATAATCACTATGGCATTTTCTACTTACATGTAAAAATAAAAGCAATTATACATAAAGATAAAAAATACTTTAAAAATCATACTTACAAGTAAAACCAATACATGATTGCATTCACAGAGCTTCATAGAAATATTATTTTGTTTGCATTACTGTTGCAGTATTTTTGGGGGGTAATATATGGGAAAATTGGTGAAAAATCTTCAGCAGGTATTTGTAGAAAGTGAGCAAAAGAAACTACAAATGAATTTGCAAAGCTAGGTTAGGGCTATGATACCACTGCAAATCAAAAAGCAATTGGAGATGTTAAGTTTTAGAAAGTATAAGGTGAAAAATCTCATGCCACCTTACATGTAAGTATCTAAAAAGTGTTCATAAAAACCATAAAACAGTCCTCACTGGGAGACAATCGGCATCTTAGTCGGGAGCCTGTGCTCTGCAGTCCCAGCCAGCCGTGACCATCTACTAGGTTACTCAAAAGCCGGGTGATCTTAGGCAAGTTCCCCAACCTCAGCCAGTGTCAGATTCCTGAGCTGTAAAATGGGTGCCAATTCTGTCACAGGAGACTGGACATACCTGGAGAGAGAAGTGCCTAAATGGAAGAAAGACCGGAGAAATGATGCAGAATGCAGCACAGAAGACGGTGACATGAAGTTATGAGACAGGCAGGTGAGTGAGAAGATCTAAAATATGTTTAGAGAATCAAAAGGAGAGACTGTGATAAAGACAATACTTAAAGCAATGAGACTTCAAACTTCTTATTTAAGGGACACCACAAATCCCAAGCAGAATAATTGTTTTAAAAGTATGTCGGTAAACTGAAGACCACTAAAGGCACAGAGAAAATCTTTAAAAGCAGCCTGCAAAAAAAGACATGTTATCTATAAAGGAGCAACAATTAGCACAGCAGCTAAATTCTCAACAAAGGAACCAGCTAACAAAGGAATGGTAACTACAATGTACTAAAACAAAATAACTATCAACCTAGAATTCTATACATGGAGAAAATATCTTTTAAAAATGACACTCTTCACACTTAAAAATGATTAAATTCACAAATTTTATGCTATATATGTTTTACCACTTTAAAAAAATAAATTAAAACAAAACAGAAACCATTGCATTATATACTTTAAATCAGTTAATTGTATCGTATGTCAGTTATCTCAATAAAGCTATTTAAAAAAAAAAAATAAGGGCAAAATTTTTAAAAAAAGTTTTCAAACGAAAACCAGCAAAGCAAACCCTAACTAAAGATAAATTTTAAAGAATGAACTTTAAGAACAAGAAAAACAGTGGTAAAATATGTTAAGTATAATAAACAAGGGCTATATGTAAAAACAATACAGTATAAGGTTTAGAAACAGAACATTTAAAATACAGTATAACAATATCTAATTTGGGATATATTGGTGCTTTATGGTCCCTGACTAGTCTGAGAGGAGGAGACAAGTTATAAACTTTCAACTTTGATAAATTAGTATACAAGATGTAATTTCTAGGGACCCAACAAGAAGAATGGAAAGAGTGCTTAAGTTTCAAATTAGAAGAAAACATGAAATTATTTTATAAATCTGAACAAAGCCAAGAAAGTGAAGACAAAGAGTTAGAAAACATCAACAAATATTCGTACCCAAATATAGACTAATTATATCAAATATAATTTGTCAAAATGTTATAAAGAAAAGAATGTCAAATTGGTTTCTTAAAAAAATAAATAATCCAACTATTAATACATTGCTGTTTACAAGGGGCACAACTAAAATATAAGAACACAGAGAGATTGCAAACAAATGCATTACTAGAGATAGGGACATTTCATAATGACAGAAAAGATAAAGGTGGGAGGAAGAGGGGAAGAAGGGAAAAAAATAAGAACTGGAGAGTGTATTGTATCTGTCGCTTCATAACAAATTACCCCAGAATGAAGTAGCTTAAAATAAAATATGTATTATCTCATAGTTTCTGCAGGTCTGGAATCCAGGCACAGCTTAGTTAAGTCCTCCGGCTTAGGGCCTCTCACTGGCTGCAACTGAGGTGTCTGCTAAGGCTGCCTTCATCTCAGGGTTTTGCCAAGGGAGAATCTGCTTCCAAGATCACTCACATGGCTTTGGCAGGCCTCAGAAGATCCATCTCCAAGATCACTCATACAGCTGTTGGCAGGCCTATGTCTCCACTGGCTCTTGGGCAGAGACATCAGTGCCTTGTCTGATGGGCCTTTCCATAGGACAGCTCACAACAGGGCAGCTGGCATGCCTCAGAGCAAGCCAGGATGAGAGTGAGAAAGGGGAAGCTGATGGAAGCAAGAGCCTTTCTGTAACCTACTCTCAGAAGTGATATCCCATCATTTTTGCCATATTCAATTTGTTACCAAGTATGTCTCTAGATCCAACCCACACTCACTGTACAAGGGCATAAATACCAAGAGGCGGGGATCATGGGGGACATTTTAGATGCTGTCAAACACAGAAATAAAAAACAAAAACAGGTACTGTTTGCTTATATGTATTGAATGTAGAAAATTCAAAGGAATCACAATAGATGGTTGGAATAGGAAAGCCTAGCAAGGTTGTTGGGTACAAAAATCAGTACACAATAATCAACTTTATTGTATGTGTGTGTATATATATATATATATATATATACACACACACACACACACACACACACACACACACGCACACACACATAAAAGCAACAGAAAATGGAAATTTTAAAATAACCTCATTTACAAAAGAATCAAACATCAAGGTGTTTGTCAGTTGAATAATATCTGTTGAAGCTAGGGATGGGTATAATTATATTTACCTCCACATATATTTGAAAATTTTAATACTTACATTTTTTAAATATATCAAGTACCTAGGAATAAATCTAAGAGAAATATAAATATTTTTCTCATTTATTCTAAATAAATGAAGGTATAAACTATACTCATGGACTGGAAGACTTACTACTTAAAGATAGCAATTCTCTCCAAATAGATTTATAAATTTAATACAATCCTAATCAAAATCTCAAGTGTCTGTGTGTGTGTGTGTGTGTGTGTGTGTGTGTGTGTGTGTAGGCTGGTCAGATGATACTAAAATTTGAACAAGAGGAAAAGTCAAAAAATATTTGGAGATAGTCTTCAACAATATTAATAATGCAAAGTAAAACCATAATGAGATACCATTATATTCCCCCCACATTAACAATTCAAACTCTGACAATAGCTAATTTAGGTGAGGATGTTAAACAGAAGGAACTCTTAGGTACCACTGATGGGAGTGTTAATTGGTACAACCACTTTGAAAAATTGGTATTATCCATTATCAATTTCACACTTAGGTGATGGTGATGTTTTATGATCTTTCCATAGAATGTTATACTTTTTTAAAAAAGTAATATTAAGGAGGGGGGAGGAGAAAAACATATTACCAAAGATAAGCAATAGAAAAGGAAAGTCTGGAAAGTAAACTCTACCTTGGAGAGCAAATAGAGCAAAAAGTAGAATTATTATTTGCTTGAAACAGAATTCCAAGGTTGGAGAATAAATCCTGGAACACTAAAAACTGCCATTACTTCATATATGTGCAAGGTAAAGTGGTACCCAAACCAATACAAATACTTTTATCCATTTTTAGGTAAGCAAAATCTGAGTCAATTGTATGAGGCATTTTGCTACAAAAGAACAGGGGCAGAGCCCAAGTGCAAGGAAATACCCGAACAAAGAGCAGAGCAAGCCCATTACTGAGTGTTCATTCTTTTAGCTTTTTGGGTACTTGCTCTCAAAAGCCTTCCAGATGCTCCATAATCCAAGTGTACCACTATTTGCAAAAAACTCAAAGCAAAGGAAAAGAAACGAACAAAGCACCCTCCTAAAGGGCCAGTACAAAAGCCCAAATCGCACTTCTTATTTTATCATAGAAATAAATGACTGATGTGAGAACAGTGGCCAAGGCAATGATGTTTAGCACCTGAGGATGCTTTCTAACTGACCTAAATAAATGCCAAAAAAAGAAACACTGTGTACAATATTCAAAACACAGTATTTATTTACATTCCACTTACTTTCAAAAGGATGAGGAGGCTGGAGGAAATATATTTATGAAGAAAGGAGTCTTATTTTACTTAACCTATTTGTGTTTTTTATGAAACAGTAAAGATCTGACTTAGAATCACATGTCTAAAGAGACAGAAAGAATTTATTCCATTCAATTTTCCATCTCTACCCAGCATGAAAGTATACCACTACTGGCAGATGAAAATCGGCTCTGTTTAAAGGTAAACACCAACTAATATATATGTTATAAAAGAACCAGCTTTAGTAAAATCTGTCACAGCATTCAACAAATATGCAGAAAAAGACACAACCATCATAACACAGGACATTTAAGAATCTTTGTGCAACAATGAAAAACAGAATTTACACAGGAAATATCACAATTGGTTATTAAGTCAGTAACATCACAGTAACAGTACCCAGTGTCTTTCTTATTCAAGTATATACACTATTTTTTAAGACTTGGCTATAACAAAGACATCAGTAACTAGGAATATACACACAATTATTTAATAAACACCATGAAAAACAACAAATAAAAGAAATAAAAATACCCTGAAATTTTCTAGCAACTAAAAACATGTTGATATGACCACTATAAATTTGTCTCTTAATTTTTAACTGATTTTTACACTTTAAAAATAGCATTGGGTTTTAGAAAAATACTGATAATGGCTCAACATTTTTGGAAGTCACATAACCTTTATATTTCAGTGGTCTACATTTTTTCCTCTTCTTTCTTCCACCACCTTGCTCTCTCACCACCCATTTGCTCAAAATCACAGAAATCTCTAATGGTTGTGGAAGTATTACATCCGAAAACTTCTAGTTCTTTGAAATGGTTGGAAAGGGTTTTTCAGTGCCCACATTAGCAGCTGTGGCTTTGGTTTTGATTTTGCAGGAAACAGAAGTGCTTCACTTTCTGGTGTAGGAAATCGTTCTTGGTACACATCAGGATAGGATTTCTGAAACTAAAAAAAAAAAGATCCAAGATGAGTCAAAAAAAAAAAACCAAAACCAAACATGTAAGAGCCAATAAAATTGGGCAATCTAATTTTAAAACAAGAGTTTCTGATTCATACTTTTCTGTTTTTGCTGTTTTAATGTTTATTTCTTTCCATTAGAAAAGAGAAAGGCGAAAACAAGTCACAATCAAATTTATTAATACTTCAACACAAATCCATTTCTGTTAACTCATTTGATTCCACTTTCTGTATATCGAATTCATCTTTAATTTGACCCAGTCTTCAAATAAACCTTTCATTTCAGTCACATTTCTTAAAATTTTCCCTACTGCCAGCTATAAATAGACCTTACTTTAAAAATATTCACGAGTAACTCTGACTTGAAAATCACTTAAGTTCTACACAGTTCAAGAAAATTTTGGCCCAACTGCATTTCACCATTTCCCTGCATCTCCAACTCAGCCCTACCTGCTTTTGCCCACATGGAAACATTCTAGATACATTATTTTATGAAAAGCTTAGCAAGGCAATATACTTTTCCTTTGATCCTCACCATTGAACTCTTCTCAAAATTAATATAAAACTAAGACTGATAGTCTAGAATTCCAACGCTGTGGGTATAATCCTGTACATATGGTGTGATCAGGAATCAGGCAATGCAGGATTCAGTCTTGAAAAATAAAAACCATTCATTCACTTAATCTTTGATCAATACTTGGAGAATGGTCAAAGTAAACCTATTTTGAGTTAAAAACTTTTCTCTAAAATCCTAAACTATGTTGCCTAAGAAGAACTAAAAACTTAGTTGGGCCTGAGGGAAGAAATAAATGTGATACTGCCTATCTAAAACCAAAGGCTTTTAAATTCTAAACATTTTATATTTGTGGTTTCAGTCTAATTTGCTTCTCAAAGAAATCTGTCCTCATTTGATATTAATAGCTTCTCTGAATTTAAAGTAATGCATATCATGCCACATATCAAAACAAAAGACAAATACAGAGAACAGTTCCATAAATGAAAAGTTTAATAATGGTAAAAGATCTACATTGGAGAATACAGATGTGGGTAATTAACCACAACTGTGTAAATCATTGAGACTTCTGGAATATATTAACTAAAAAACATACATTCAAAACTACGTCTCAGAAGATGAGATTCATATGAAACCTACTAAAATGTAGTAGAGAATTAAAAAAATAAGAACAGTAGGGAGAAGATATAACTTATAAGCAATGTCCTTTTTTACCTGCTTTAATTTTTTCTTTTTCTCCTTGCTAGAAAGTTTGTTATCTGTTATGACTTCCTCCAACAAAGCTGCAAGAGGTTCCTGAGAGCCATATGCTCTTTGGTATTCAAATTCCTCTGGACTGATTTGACGACAAAATGACGGAGCAGATAAAGTGATATCCATGTCAGCTCCTGGGTATTTTATCTGAGGCAAAAAGATTCGAAGTGAAAGAAGAAAAGTGTATTTTGAAATCAATTAGAAAAATTTGTTGAGATCAAACACAGCATATCTCTTATTAGGAATACTATGTCATTCCTGAATTTGATTGGAGAAAACTCCATGTTAAAAAGTAAAAGTGTTTCCAGAATTTCAAGAGTATCACTGAAAGCCACAGTTTTAAATGAGGTTTTTACCTGTTTAAACCCAAGAGCCATTTTAATAAAAACAACCCTTGGCCCTCTTTTTAAGATCTGAAACTGAAGTATAAACTGAACATATTGACTAAAATGATTCAAAGCAGAGATCATGTTGAACATACAGTGAGGTATCCAGGCCCCTGTCCCCATCTGGGGAGTCTGAGCCCCCCTTCCCTGGGGATGGAGAGGCACACCTTAGCAACCATTCCCAAATACGTTAACTGGGAGAATCAGGGGGAACAACAAATGTACAGAAACTGCACAGGGCAAAAGGAGAAGGGAGAAATAGGAGGAAAGAAGATACCAAGACCTGTGAATAAATGAGCATCCATTAAAAATATTTAACTTTATAGAGTCCAAGAGTAACATTATCTTCTCAAAAATATAACACCACTTGTTCTTCTGCAGTGGCTAAAATTCCTACTATTACTTTCACTTTGGTTTAAGTTATATTTTTCCCCAGAAGCCACATGTGAAATATGTTACCAAGAACATGCTTCAACATCAGTTTACCAGATCAACTGGTAAACCTAAGAGAGACGACCAGAACCATAAGGGAAAGAGGCATGCACACACAGGACACTTGGCCTTTGATATGCAATGCTCCAAGCACTTTATTCTTGGAAAATAGTCACAGATCAACCAAAAAAACAAACCTAGCTATAAAAATATTTACTGTTATATTGCTTACAGAATAAGAAAAAAATGAAAATAATCTAAATATCAACCAAAGAACTCCATTTAAATAAATTATGACATAACCATATTATGGAATACTAAGTTACCAATAATAATGGTATTGTGGAATAATAAAACAATAATGATAATAATAATAACAGCTAGCAATTGAGAGTTTACTCTGTGATAAATATTAGTCTAACCACTCGACATGTCTTATGCCATTTGATCCCCCAAAACAAACGTAGGAGGTAAATCTTAACGATTATCCCATTTTACAAATGAGGAAAAGGAGATGTGAGGGCAGATGCTAAAGAAGAGACACATTATACAAGGGCTGTCCAGAAAGTACCCAGCCATGTGCTATGAAAAACAGAGGCATTCATGGCTGGACTTTTTTCTGAATAGCCCTGGTATAACATGCCCAAGGTCACACAGCTGATCAGAGGCTCACAGGAATTTAAATGTGCTCTTGGCCACTCTAGTGTCAATCAAGAATATTTAATGATGTGGGAACTTTTTGTTGTTGTATTGTCAAGTAAGAGAAAGTAAGTTAAAAGAGAAAAAGAAAGGAAGGAAGGAAGGAAGGAAGGAAGGAAGGAAGGAAGGAAGGGCAGGGAAGATACAGAAAAACACTTAAAATGCTATAATACTGCCTGAACATTTAGTATTACTCTGATTTTTTTTTTTTTTGGTGTATATTGTCTATATTTTCCAAATTCCTTCAGTGTATTAGGTTAATAATTAACAAAATAGAAGAAATTTTTTATTTTAATTTTAAATTGCTCAGTGGAAACAACTAAGTAGTTATTTGCTGTAACAACACATTGGGAGGCAGCAGTTCACTGGTGCTTAACCGTGCAGCCTCAAAAAGTGCTTACGCAAAAAAGGTCCAATCATTCAGAAGGAGCCATGCAGAACTTCTGCCAAAAGGCTTATTACCAACAGGTTCTGCTCCCATAGCTTGATACGCACACACCCAGTCTGAGGCCACGTAACAGTACTAAATAGTACTAAATAGTATTAAATTTCTTTTGTATCATTTTAATTTAACAGTAACAACAATAGTAACTAACACTCCCTTTCGAAGAGCACCTGCCATGTGTCAGACATTTGTGCTAGGGGTTTTACAGTATAGTATATTCTATCCTTCACAACAACTTTATAGAGCAGATAAGACCCATTTTCACACTTGCAGAAACTAAGATCCATTGAAGTTAAGGGACCTGCTCAGAGTCACACAACCAGGAAACACAAGTTTCAGGAATTTGGCTCAGGTCTCTATGGTCTAAAGCCATGTCCTTCTACCACACCACATTTTAAAGCGAGGCAGTAAGGCATGGCAGCTAAGAGCAATGATTTTGGAGACTGACTGCAACAGTTTGAATCCTGGCTCTGTGACTTTGGACAAGTCACTTAGGTGCTGTCCTGCAGCCTTCTCATCTGAAAAATAAAAATATTAATAGTATCTGGGTCGCAGATCTATTATGAATCATGACATGTAAATCATTCCCATCAGGAAGCATATTTAGATTCTGAATAAAATTTATTTAAGGAATTTGCAATCAAAAGTAAGCAGCACTGATTGACATAACAAAATAAAACCAAGTAGGCGTTCCACAAATTTTCATTAACAAATACATGTCTACAGTGCTTATTCCCAAGCTGTGTTGTAAGCACTTTGTACATATTAATTCACTTAATCCTCATAACATAAAGGCCTAAGAAGCCTACCAAGCTTACACGACTTTCCGCTGACAATTTTAAAAGCTTGATAACATCCTTTCCTTTACCTGAACTCTTCGTAGATGGGCCACATGCTCCTCTATGGAGGTCTGCAAGGCCAAAGGGACTTTCAAAATCTCTTGGTAATTGTCCATCAGAAATGTCACCAACCTAGCAGCTAATAATTCATCCAAGTCCACTTCATCCTTGGAACACAAGATGCAACGGGAAAAGGTCTGAACCATCTAAAATTTAAAAGAAAAAAGGTAGCAGGATTTTTAAATAAACACAGATGAGTTGGTATTGTTGTTTTCCTACTCTGAACTGAGTACAATCTATTTTGCAAAAAGCAAATGTGACTAGTCAGTGAGAAATGGCCCACAGCACAGGGCACACATCCTACCTGGCATCTACCACACCTGCTTATCTCAGATGAGTTGATCTTCTCATACTCTCATCAACCAAGATGAACAGAATGTGCATCTCACCTCACAGAGACTTAGCAGAGATGCTTGTCTAAACAGCTTTTAATGGCACCCTCTTTCAGAGATGGCTTTAAATATACATATTTAAACCAATTCTGAAAATTATTATGACCATCATGATTTGCATCATGCAACACTTTAAATTCAATGTATTTTCTAGCCATTCAGTCTAATCCTAATTTCATTATTGACTTTTATTGCTGACCATCTTATTTCAAAACCTATAAGCATGTAATTAAGAAAAGGAGGAGCAACAAAATGGTGGCATGAGAGGGACCCCAGAAAAACTCCCCAGACATTACAACAAATAAAACATCTATAACTTAACTAAGGATTCCCTATGCAACACCCAAACACAGCTAAGAGACCCACTCTTCGCATCAAAGTACCTGCAGGTGAGCAGAGGGGCAAACAGAGGGTGGGGAAGGAGAAGAGCAGAGATGCAGGCCACGCATGCGGGTCCCCACTTGGAACCCACGGCTGGGGGAGGGAGGAGAATAAAGGTGGCAGGAGAGTGTTCCAGACCTTACTCGGTTCTCAGGACAGAGAAAAGGAGGCCCAGAGGCAGGGGCCCTGAGACACCACAACCAGACCTCACTTTGGCCCCTAAGAGGTACAGACTGGGTGCCACAACTTGGGGCAATCTGACCCCAGAGGAGGGGGAGCAATGGGGATGGTAAGGAACCGCAGCATAAACGCTCCAGCCAGGAAGAAGGAGGAAGCTGTGTGCTTGTTTCTCGGCCCACAGCCAGCAGAGTCTGACAGACCAGCGTAGAGGACTAACCCCAAGGCTCAGGGCAGAGACCCGGGGGCAAACAGAGAACAGAAAGGCATAAGCCCATACTGCCTGCGTGGCCCTGCATTTCCAGACAGGAAACAAAGTCTTGAACCCTGGTTGCCCCATCCTTACAAAACACTAGACCTCACTCGGCCCTGCCCAGGAAGGAGAAGGAGAAATAGGGCTGCAGGCACACCTATTTGGCCCACAGCCAGCTGGATCTGAGAGACCAACATACAGGACAGCTGACCCCAAGGCTCAGGGGCTCACCAGGAAATGGAAAGCACATACATCCCAATGAAGTATCAATTTTGCTCCAAGACTTTGAGAAAAATTAAGGACTTTTGCTCGTAAATAATTTGAAACATAAACTCTATTTTAAAACTCCTGCTAACATTACAAAGTAGAATCAAAATTAGCACTTTTTAAGCAAAACTTAAGCAAAAGTTGGACCCTTATACTACCCCTTGAGAGATGCAAGTTCTCTCTCCTTCCAAACTGTCTGGTCCAACACTGTATTTTACTGCTTCCTCTTTAAACCATTTGTATATGCTGTGTCTCTCCCACTGGTTATAGTAACAAAGGCTTTGCAACCCTCTTTGACCTGGAGGAGAGAATGTTTTCTTGAAACCACTTATCTTTTCCATCCACGCTTCCTTCTCTTTGCGTTGACAGTACTCAGGATGCAGCAGACCTCTCTACACTCAGTCTACCCTTACTCTTTCATTTTCATTATGTTCTTTAAGACACAAAGACCAAAAGCACAATACCAGTCTAGATGGATTCCAAACCATATCTCTAAGCAAGCCTGCCATGACTTTCCTCTGGTTGCCAAGCTACTAAACTTTACTCAGGTAAATTTTATTCCAAAAACTCAAGTCATGATGGATGTTAGAAATCAACCTACCAGTGTTCGGGTGCCAAACCCATCACAAAGTGGTGGCATCTCCTTATTTAGGCAGATCTTTGCCATCATCCTCATCAACAGCTGTAACTTTCTCCTATTTTCAGGTGGCAAGAGGAGGCAGCAAATCTGAAATGCTTCAATGGCCATTTTCTCTTTCTGTAACAAACCTGGTTTAGAAAAAGTTTTTAATCTTTAAACCTGTAGCCTATTGGACTCTATTATGTTCACAATTGTACAAAATACATATTACAAAATTATATAGAACATGTTCACATATTCAACTATACTGGACCAATTGATTATAGATCCTTGTGACTCACAAATCAGCATAGAAAATGCAAACCATCAACTGGGGCTGACAAATATATAGAACAAATACGGGCATTTCCTCCTCCATATCCTTAACAGATATAACTAAAGTTTAATAGCATCCTTTCCCACTGAACCAAGGGCAATCAGGTTATAGGTCCATGACAGCATGAGCACAAACATGAATGTGCCATCAGTGCCCTAAATTCTATCCCTTGTATTATTCCCTAATGATGAACAGGATCACCATCTGTCACAAATCTCATAACTAAGTAATAGGACTGATCCTTCCGTGATCAGTCCCCTGCCAATGGCTCTGCTTCTTTCTAAATAACTTATGTCCAATAACCCTTTTTCCCACTTAGGCTATTTTTTTCTAGTTAAATGTGCTGATTCCATTGTGTTATTTAATATCCCTCCTCACCCATTATGATTTTGCTAAAAATTAGGGTATTCTGATGTTGAGCGCTTTTCAACTCTCTTTGTGCCTGGACACAGCCATTCCAAACCCACTAAAGAGATTAAACTACTTTCACCAATTTACTGGTCCAGAACCATCCTTTTCAAGTTCCCACTAGTCTGTGACTGGAAGACAAAAACATTTTTTATATTCAATAACTATTTTCTGACCATGTATGACATGCCAGGAACTACACTAGGTCCTGGAAATAAAAAATATATATATATGCCAGGACCCTTCCTTTGAAGAGCATATGCACTGTGAGAGAGACCCACAAAAAATAAGTTACAAAATATCAGAGGTGCTGTAAGAGACATCTGCAAGGGCCATATTAGAGGGACTATATGTCACTCAATATGATTACATCACAAGCTGTGAGGGTAAGGGCTTGGTATACAAGTGAAGCTAAAAATATCAGCAGAGATGGGATCTTTGAAGGCCTTGAATGCCAGACTAAGGAGCTTGGGTTTGGTCCCAAAGGCAATGGATGTGCATTGGAGGAAAAGGGACAAAAGGAGGGAACTTTCATATACCTGGTTCAGATCCTAAATGCTCACCAGAAATATTGCTGCGGACTATCATCATCATCTATATAGATCTGCATTCAATTCTACTAATCAAATCCATATAAAGAATAAAAGTTTATGACCACATTTTAATTCCTTCTTTCTTTGATGTAACACATATTTATTAAGCCCTGCCTATACTCCAGGAACTGTTTTAGAAGAGATACAGTGGGGAATAAAACAAAATCCTGTCTGATCTCATGGACCATGAGATTCCAGAAGATAATAAGCCAAGAGATATATAAATGTGATGTTAGGTGGAAAAAATGAAGAAAAATAAGGAAGGAAAGGAGCTGGAGAGTGAAGGGAAAACATTTCTAGTACTTCAGAAAAGGTCTGTTTCTAAAGAGGTGACATTTAAGCAGTCATTTGAAAAAATGGGAATAAGCCAGAGAGCTATCAAAGAGATAAATTTTCAAGGCATATCAGTTATAAAGATTGTAATGTGGAAGCATATTTGAAGTGTTTGAGGAACAGCAATAAGGCCAATGTGAAGAGAGAGGAGTATATAATGAATATTCAAATCTGAAATGAAGTTAGAGAGGCAGGTCACACAGAACCTAGGAGACCATCATTAATGACTTCAGATTGTATTATAAGTGACCTGAGAAGTCACTGGAGGATTCTGGGAAATATATATACATGAGACATAATAAGATAAGTTGAACTTTGACTCTCTTCATAATTGAAAAAAGAAGGGATTTGTGGCCTTAATGTGATGGAAGGCTTCATTGAAAAAGTAGGTTTTGTGAAAAAATAGATCTAGAATTTATCATTAGCTCTTACCAGTTCCAATTGCTGCTACAACCTTATCCAGACCTTGCATCTCCCTTCCTCCATATTACCAATTACAATCTATTCTCTATACAGCTGCCAGAGTAAAAGAATAGTTCAGAAATGACAGATAAAGGAATTAACATAAAAGTATATTACAAAAGGTAGTGTACGTTCACATTATTTAAAAGAAATATGAACACAGTGAGGAGAGAAATGAAAGAGAATCAAATAAATCTTCCAGAAATAAAAAATGCGAAGTCTCACGCATTCACCAGATGAGAACCATAACAGATTAAATACAAGGTCGAACAATTAATTTCACGAACGCATCCTAGAAAAAGTCCTACATGCCTCATTGCTGAATATCACTACATTCACCTTCAAAGTACTCCCCTTGGGAGGCTATGTACTGCTGCCAGCACCTAGTCCACCCTTCAAAGCACTTTTGGAAGTCTTTTTCTGGAATGGCCAGCCATCAGAGCTGCCCCAAGGTCTGACAATTAATTTTGCAAACTTGCCACCATGCACTTATGTCGGCAGCACTGTACAAACAACTCGGTAAGGTATCATAACCTAGCTTACCTTACTTTAACACCATATATATTTGTTTGTTCGTTTGTTTGTTTAATCTTCATGATAATGCCCAATTACACAGCTTGCAAGTGGAGAAGCTGGAGTTTGAGCCAGCTCTAGAACCTGCATTCTGAACACCTATACTACACTATATTACTACAGCCAAGAAAAAAAATATTCCTCAGTCTCATTCCACAATGATATCAGTAGTATTTGTTGTATTACAAATTAGATTTTAAAATATCATAGAAACTTATATAATTACCTATAACATTTCTAATATGTAAAATTTCTCCAAAGTTACCCAAAAGAAATTGTTAAAAAAAAATTCATGTCACATAATCAACATTAGAAAACTCAAGATAACTAAGAGCAAGCTGAAATACAACAGAACCAAATGATGTTGGAAAAATTACTCAACCTCTGCTTTAAAACTAAAAATTTCCTCATCTGCAAATGGAAATATAATAGTGGTGCAAATCTCACAGGGGCATGGTGAAGATTATGAAAATAATATGTATACAATAAAATGAATTCAAAATTTTGAGCAATGCCTTTATATTCATAATGTTCAAGAGAGTATCTGTATGTTTATTAAACACAGGAAGGTTTTACACATTTCAATCTTTATTCTGACAAACATGTATGTTTTCATTTCCTGCTCTGGTGCCTAGAATACTCTAGGTGCTTGCTAAATTAACGTCTTTTGACAAAGACTTAGGAGATCAGTAATACCATAATTTGTTCTTGGAAGACCGAGAAACATACTAAATGCCTTCTAGCCCCCAGTTATTATATATTAAGCAAATTTTCTGTTCACATTGAATTAATTTGACTATCTTGTAAACAAGAAAATGTCACCCCATTTCACAGATAAGGAAACCAAAGCCCAAAGTAATTAAGACGTGACCCAGGAAGTCAGCTATTCTTTCTTATACGCAGCTGCTTTCTTCACCTATTATTCTGCCAATTGGAGGACAGCTTTCTGAAACAACAGTATTTATCAATCTCCTCTCAATAAACTCTACTTGGTTTTTATTTGGTGCTAAAACTGAATGGTCAGCAGTTATTATCAATTTAAAGGTTATACTCTATATCATACTATATATGCCTACTATACATATGATATATGTATGATAGATATATCATACTATACACATACTATGTATGTATGTATGTATGTATGTATGTATAGTCATAGGCATACTTTTCTTGGCTACTGTGTGTGTCCTAGATAATAATCACTTTAATTTTGGATGGTGTTTTAAAAGTTCACCTTATCATCATTGCATTATGTCTGAAGAAATCTTTTGGCCAAATCACCAGAAACCTAAAAATTAATAACCTTAAAGCTCCAGTCGCCATTAAGTAAATCTATATTTTAGAAGAGATTTAACCTAGGGTATAAAGCCAACATAAATTAAAAGCATTTCTCAACCACATCAAGGCTGTAATTTAAAAATCACAAAATAATTAATTGGTAGAAAATTCAGAAAACTGGAAGGGAAATACTTGGTAATTTTTAAAATGATTTTGAATGTTTAAAAAGGCAATAGTATAAAGTCACAATCCTAGAAGTCCCTTAGTATTAGAAGCACTGATGCTATAGACAGGAAAATTGGGTCATAAGGACATTTACCTGTGCCCCAATTTATCACACCATTAAACACACTGAATAAAAATAGAACAGATTAAAAATAAAATAGAAACTATGTTTGTGGAAAATAATTACTGTACTTCCATGCTATTAATCTTGATGGGAGCATATTGTTCTACCTCATGTAAAAGCATATGATTTTCACAAAATATTTCAGAACTTGAGTAGAAGATCTCCCACTTCAGCAGAAAAGAATTGTAAAAGTGTGATAGTAGTTTTGGAGCTTATTTTTCCTTCTTTAAAAATTAGAACAAATAATAGCAACTAACATTTATAATGACAAAAGTAATTTATAATGATGAAAATAGCTAGCATTTGTTAACCATTTTATAGGTACCTAACTGTGTGCTAAACACTTACTGTATCTCCTTTAATCTTTACAACAATCTCTATGAGTTAGATAACATTATTATTCCCACTTACAGATAAAGAGAGTGAGACTTAAAAAGATTAGATCATTTGCCCAAAGCATGCAGCTAGTTAGTGGTAGAGTGGGATTTGAGCCCACAAAGTCTACTGCATGTACTACTCCTAAATCCCATGCTATATTAACCTACTTTTTCCATGTGGTCAATTATTTCCTAAGGACAAATTCCTAGAAGTAAAATATTGGTTCAAAGAATATCACAAACATTTAATAAACAGACAGTCAAATAAAATGCCATTCTACATTCTTCAACTTGGGGCAAGGATTAGAAACAGCAAAAATAACAATTTCTGAACATATCTAAACCTGAAATTAGCTCTTTTGTATTAAGAAAGGCACTCAAAACCATTTTCTTGAGAGTTCAAAAGGAAAGCCAGGTGATAACTCGTGCTCATTTCCCTCCCATAAAGTAAAAGCAGAATGCAATTTATGTCTAAAGAAACTGTAAAACCATTTTGAAATGATAATTTCACAACACACAGCAATGAAAAACTAAATATAACTATAAAATATGAGCCATAGGTAAAGAGTATTTTCAAGCTAAGTGTAAAGAACAAATTAAGTGTTGTGTTATCTAAGTGTAAAGGACAAACCATGTGTGATATAAGTCACAATTAACTAGTATTACTAGTAATATTTGAGCTTTCTGAGAGGCCTTCACATTCATTAAATCCTCACAATCACCTTACTATATAGGTAGGGAGAGATAAAATTTAGAACTTTTTTTTTTCAAAAAATTTTTAGAACTAAAATTAATGTTTTACATTGTAACAATACATATGCATATTCACAGGTATTTATTAAGAACTAAAACAAAAACATTTATAAAATACCTACATTTACTATATACAATGAACTCTGATATTCCTCTGTACACGACAGACATACAAGTGCTTTCCAGAAAGTATCCAGCCACGTAATATGAAAAATAGAGGCCTTTATGGCTATATTTCTTCCAGACAGCCCCCGTACAGACATAGTGTACTATAGAGAATTCACATCCAACACGCAGTTTCTGAAACAAAGGCTTAGGAGCCACTGAGTTTGGACTGATTCTTGTGTAACAAATATCCAGGAATACAAAGCCAGAGGTCAGACAGATTCTCTGGTCTTGAGTTCAGGAGCTAGATCTGGGATAAGTGAAGAACTGAAAATATTGAACACATGGGTGATTTATGAAGTGGTATGGATGTGATCAAAGAAAAGATGTATGGGAAAATGGCTGAGTTTGATGCATCTATAATACTTAAGTCATTCTTGGCATCCAGTTCCAAGGATGTTATTTTTCAATCTGTTTAAATGTCAAAGCAGAATTCACTTTAAGTTCTGCCTTTGAATCTTGGAGTGCTATATATTGCTTTTCTCAGTTAAAATACATGTAGGAATACTTAGGTTTCTCAAAAATAGTTTAATTTGAGCTCTCTATTTTTGTTTCTGAAATCCTTTTTCACTGCTATTACCTATCTTTTTTTTCCCCCTTAAATAAAAGCTTACTGATAAAAGCACACTCCAGGATACAGGAAAATGTGACTACGAGAGAACTTAGCTTTAAAATACACAGTTGAACTCAAGAGACATCTTGAGCAAGTACTTTCTGGTTCTTCAAGATCATAAAGTATTACTGATTTTAAATAGCTTCTTGATTTTTTTTTTAGGTTCCATTTTAAAAACCTGTGAAGGATCTTAGCATTCTTTTCTTATTTTATAGCCAAAGAGTTTTAATGTAACTATTTTATTATTTGGATTCATTTCATTTTGCTAAACAGAAGCTAAAAGAGTAAGTTTTTCATCTTTAATCATTTCTACAATCTCAATGTCATACAAATCTTCCTTCTTTTGAGAAAATGACAAGGGCCTCTGTAGCCCCAGCAGTAATTTGTTGCTTGCTTTTCAGGATGATATATAATAGTGCTTATCCCACTTATATATTGTAAAGCTCTAACACAAGTAGTTTTACATAAAAAATCTTCCAATCATTTGAGAGCAGAAATAACTAGATAGCAATATAATTATTCTATCTCAATTTATGCATTGCTTGAATTTTTGTAGTTTTCAAACAAAAAAAGAAACTTAGTAGGAAAATAAGTGTTACTGATTGCTTTAAGTTTCATGTTTTCGTATCTATAAGTCTGACAGGCATTACTGTCATTTATCAGTGAGAAAACTGGGGCCCAGAAAGGCATTGCAATTTATCAAAATGGATACAAGTAGGTCAACAAACCAAGTTACCCAAGTTTGGTGATGTTTCCTTTGCTGGAATAAAAATAAAATAATGAAAGTATAATCAATCTACCAAATAAGCAATTCATCTGTGAAAGTCTTTTCAATCAGGGAAACACTTCATTATTTAGCTAGATTGAGAAAAAATAAGTGAATAAAAAATTAAATACTCAATGAAACCCAACTGTTCCTTATGATAAGAGATAAATAAAATAAAAATTAATGGAAATTTATATGTTCTATTGTGGTATTATTAGAAGTTTGGTAATACTTCGGTCACAGAGACTTTCCTTTTTGCCCTCCCTCCCATTCCCCAATGGTTACATCAGATATCTATTTTCAAATCTTTAGGAAATTTTCATTTTTGCATAGTAGACCTGATCCTTCCACTAGCATATACAATGTTAACAATAGGCTATTCCTTATGTGAGTTTCAAAAAAGAAGTGAAATAGAAATTTTTCTTTTTTTTTTCATTTTAATTTATTTTTATTGTTAGATTTATTGGGGTGACATCTGTTAGCAAGAATTACATAGGTTTTCGGCACACAATTCTACAGTGCATTGTCAACTTGTTGTATAATAAGTTTACCACCTAACGTGACTTCGCGTTCCATCACCATAGTGAAACAGAAATTTTTGAGAGGGCCTAGAGTTGCCTCAAAGGCCACTGGGACCATGTCTGCTCAGGCAGAGAACAAGAGACTCAGGAAGGGTTCACTGCAGTTTTCAAACAACCAGAGGAATAAAAAAATATGTCACTGTTCCATTTTCATTGAGAAGAGGTATAAAAAGGAAAAAGGTTCATACCAAGGCGAAAGAATTCAGACTACACATCAAGGCAAGAACCTCCTGCCTAAAGAAAGACACAGCAAGGAAGAGACTATTTCTCTAGAGGCTTTTAAAAATGGCAAACAAGTCACCTTTGTGAATTGCTTAAAAGTAAATATAGATTCACCCACATACAAGATGATTCCCCTTTCTACATGAAGAGTTCCAATGCTTTAGAATTTTGATGTCTTCTTTTACTGTTTTGCTTAGAAAGTCCTTCACCTACCCCAATATCAGATAAACATCAACTGCATTTCAGATTTGCATGCTTTACATTTAATTCTCTTAACCCAGTTAAAATTTGTCCTTCTGGTGGTATGAGAAAGGTCTTAAAATCTTTCACAAAAGTTTTTTTAATTATCCTAGTGATTACCAGTATACTTACAGTTTACATATTTAGACATAGCTAGGGAATATCTAAGCATTTCCCTAAATTTCCATCTTTAAGCAGTACCTAAAGCCACTTTATTCCAACAACTTTGACATACAGTAGTCATTATATTTGGAGGTGATTCAGCACCCTTACCCTGACCCCTCTGCACCTTCCAAAGCTCTGGCCATAGCAAGCCCTGGCCCCAGAGAGCAGAGTGCACCACAAGCAAGAACTCTGGCCTAACATGAGCAAGAGCCCTCTGTCTGGTCAAGCACACCAACTAGGCACTCCCTGGAAAAAAGAACTTTTCTCGCTTAAGGATTATCATGGGATACAGACCCTGAGATAACGTGAAGTATGTAAGGGCAGAGAAGTAACCAGGCAAAGATGGTGCATATCTCCAGAGGATCGCCTAGAAGTCACTAGACAAAAGAACCAAAGAACAGAATGCCTAACATTATGGACATTTCTAGGTTAAAAAACATAGGATAAGATCGCAATCTATTGAGTAAGAGGATCCAGTGTACAATCAATCTAGGGAATTTCAATGGCATTTTATAAACTAAATAAACTAAAAACTGCAAGCTCAACTGCCTACAAAGCAGGCAAATAGAATAAATGAACAAAGCAGGTTAAGTGACCTTTGCTTTTGAGTCTGAGAAGCAATGGGGAGCATTGGAGCCTTGGCAAATTGGAAAACATGTTCCTGAAACACATGCACCTAGTAGAGACACTCACTACACAGCTGCAACAGTTTGTGCCACTGAGAAGTCAAGTCCAGAATTGCCAGATTTTCCAGTTTTCCTAAAGAAGCTAAAACTATACATTATTATACAATTTCCTGTTTCTTAGAGTTGGCAATTAAATTTCTTTTAAAAACCCATAGGTTGGGAGTTCCCTGATGGTGTAGCGGCTTAAGGCTTCGGCACTGGCGCTGTCAGTGCTGCGGCCTGAGTTCGATTCCCAGCTAGGGAGCTACCCACATACCAAAAAGCAAAAAAAAAAAAAAAACCCATAGGTTAAAACAAATGTATTTATGAGCTAGTTTTGGGCCACAGATCGCCAATGTGGGATCTGAAATTAAAACATTACACAACCCACGAATCACCCAATTTCCAAAACACTCTTACCTATTTCCATGCCCTGTTGTGCTTCCTATCTGCACCTCCCCTTTCCTCAATATGTCAAATTATTGCAAACTACACAGATTCCAGGGTGTGTGTGTGCAATAAAGGATGATGTACCATCTCAATCACCCTATGCAGAAGTCAGACGAACTCTGATGTTAACATAGTAGAAGGAAATGCCATTTTGGAAATGAAGATTAATTACTATGAACAGTTATGTTAGGTCAGGGTGCTGAGACAAATGAAATCATTTTTTTTAATTCTAAGTAAAAAACAAGTCTTATATCTCCCAAAATGTCCTTTTTTTTCTTTCTTTAAGAACTCTTAGATATCCTATTTCATATACAAATAATGACTAACTGATTTCAGGGTTACAGCTTTGGCATCAAGCTAGCACTATTTCATGCAAGAAGCAAAAGAACAGACCTTAAAAGAAATTCATTAACTAAACTGAAAACCATTTCCATTGAAAACACTGTAGAATTTTAGCTCCTATACAAAACCAACTGTTTACTACTTTTAAATATTTTGGCCTAATGGTATCCTATTCCAATCAAAGTTAAGTCAAAAGGTTTAGGGAATGAGTTAACCCCACTGAGATTCAACCTACATATCTAGTTTGTATATACATAGTTTCTAGATATGTTATCTTCTCCCACAGGCTCTAATGAGATTGTTATATTAGATAGTATTTTTTAATCATATAAACAAACTCGGTCTTCCATAATCCATAAGACTTTCTTCTTTCACTACAGAAGGATATGGTTATCAATGCAGGGTGTCTCCAATATATTCATTTGAGAAGGAATGGATCAGGGAAGGTTAATACACTGTGACCATCTATATATGTTAGTCTACTTTTGCTGATACCTAAGTGCAATAAATTCTCCATTCTATCTATCCTTCTGTACCCTATACCTTCTATAAATAATATTTTAGAGGGTGGCTGACTCTGACATCAATTTGGAAATAATCAGCTTTAACTCCTAGCTGAGTTCAAAATGAATAATTGTGGTAGAATAGACAAGTAACATTATAAATATAACTGATTCAAATTAGAATTTATCTTTTAAAAGTTCCAAGTTCTTTTGTTTCCAAATCAAATTTCATAATAGAACATTATGAAAATAAAAAATAATAACATATAAAAAAATGATTTTTAATCCAGTCTTTAAAATTCTTCTTTTACCAGTAGCATAATTGCAGTAAGCGGCTATAACGAGAATGTACTCAATCAGCCCATACACATATTAAATAACAGCAAGTATTCACCACCAGGCATGATTTTCACAAGTGTATAAGCCCCTAGTTCTCCTTGGTTGAAAACAAAATATCAAGACGACTCGGGGGCCTCGAAACCTCGTAATAGGCCTAATACCTTCATCTGTTCCTATACTGGTCTCTCTGAAAACAAACTCACACTTATATACATGATTTATAATTACTGCATTTTGTTTGTTATTATCAGAAAACCTGCAAAATCTTAAAATTCATTGTGCTATGACATCAGGTAATTATTCAAATACTGTTGATACTTTATTTTGTCAGGATACTGAGATAGCATCCATACTTCCCAAGAGTAAAGAAAGACTGAAAGAAGAAAGAGAGAAAAGGGGAAGATTGCTACCCCCTATAATACTCTTATACAAGAGTATGCTAATTCCTGCAAATTTACATAACAGAGTATGATACCCACACAATGATTTGGTCTTTAATGCACACATTTTGACAAGAAAACAATAATACTTAATTAGCACAATAGCAAGAGGAAAACCTGATTTTTTGGAAGGAAGGATATCAGAAAGACATATAGCAATAATGTTTTTTTTTCCTTTTTACCATGTTTCTTTGACAGTATAAATGCTGAAGTATCTATGTGAGGAACAGCAACAAGTTTTAGAGAATGATAAAGCTACTATAGTTTTTTACATATCACAAATCACAATCCTAAAAAACAAACATAAAAGAGACTGTTACTTCTATAAAATCTAATGAGATTTCTAAATGAAAATACATAACCCATACTTTACTGTTCATGAAATCATATCCAGAGTATATTTACTTATGGACAGTAAATGTCAAATTTACGTTACTCTCTACCAATGAAGTCAGATTTTTTGTACCAAAATTGACATAACATATTATTCTTTCTTAAGAAATCAAAACCACTGGTTCTTGCTTTGAGTATCATAATAGAACTTACCTATTTTCTTCTTTCATAGAGCAGGACACCAACTAGGTAAGCAAGCCATCAGTTTTTACTTTAAAAAGGCTGTTGAAGTTTATCTAATGGAAGTTTCAAGACAGTGGAAATGAAATGATTCAATATCAATAATGAGGATATATTCTCGTTATATTTCAACTTACCTAATACACTGACAAAGGCATCAAAAAGATGAAATGTAAGCAGAGGCTCTTTCAAGTGACCATAGTAGTCTGCTATAGTTTTAAAGACATCTTTTTCAAATCCTAAGTACATAGGCTGCTTCAAATCTGAACAATTAGGCCCTGTTAAAAAAAGAGACATAGAAAGAGACACATTAACAGCAACCATCTCTAAGTGTTAGTCTCTGTGCATATGTGTGGTGTACATAGATATTCAAGATAGAAGTTTTCATGGGGAAAACTGGCATTAAATAAATTGACATTATACATTTTGCCTACACAACATGCTTTATGTCTAAGTTGAAATCTATTATAAAACAATGAGACAAATCACTAGCTTGCTTTCATTTTAAAAGAAACCCACTCTTTCTTTCATATCTTTCTGAAAGGCATTTTTAGTAAATGTAAACAGTGATAATTTTCTTTGAAATAGTCAGCATTTTCCTACTCTTGACACAGCTGACCATGATAACAATTAGTTCACATGGGTAACAGACAGGTTATAAAGCAATTTTAAAGCTTTTCATTATTTCATCACTGCTATATTATAAAATGCTAGAGCCAGAGTTTAGCAAAATAATTTCAACCTCCAACTAAACTATTTCAGACTACTAAAATAGTATACTCATTTTCTTAAAGATATTCTGAAAAGGAGATTTTTACATTGTGTCTTATAATTCATTCTGATTATAAAACTCTCTAAGTGATCCCCAACCAACCATCAAAAAAATAGTTTATCAAACAGAGTCATATGGCAACGTTGGAGTAACCTCAAGAAGCCTGGAACAACCTGGTCACAGCCATTGCCTATACCAGCAGCAAGGCAAAGATCCACTTGTATCTGGGACTAAAAAGGAACAAGAAACCCTTAGATCTCATAAAGCTGGCAGCAAATGCCCCCAACAATCCGTACAGAGACCACAGATTTACACCACCTCATGGAGGATGACAATGCCTTGAGGGAAATGGCAAGTAGTCCTAGGAGGAACAGTTTAGTCAGCCTGTTCTATTTCCAGCATAGCATGAAAGAAAGGAGTGCAATTACCCTGGCCAGTTCTGGGACACAGAACACAAGACTAAACAATTGTACACAAAGAGATCTCTACCCTCAGGAGAACAAAAAATGAAGCCAGTAGAAACTGAAAGGAATTCTTCGTACAGACTCACTGTAACTAAAGAGAAAAGCTCAAACTGAGTAAGATAACTAAACATTCTGGGCCTTCACTTTTCATGGCCACTGGGACATTTTAAATGTGGCTTCTTGTTAGTCTGTTTAAAAACTCTTCTTACCTTTTAATATTCTGTATATTTCTTATAAAATAACCTAATTTGATAGTCTAAAATAATGACATTTTTTAAAGATCTCTATGTGTGGTACCACACTAACCCAGCAACAAACATAGCCACCATTTTCGCTTGTTTCCTACTTTGAAATATTGCAAGCTTAGTCAATTAAAATACTATAATCAGGTTGATATGTCTCAACAAGCAATACACATTGCCTTGAATTATGCCTCCCAGGATAAGCATGTAGTTCACTCTCAGCAGTTGTACTCCTTTGTGAACACTGCAGCATTCTTGTTAAAAATTTGCAAAAAAAAACAAAAGCAACCAAACAAAAATAAACCAACTTCTCCAAAAAGTACCAGTGCATAATGAGCCCTATAACAGGAGGCCAGATTTCTAAGATCTTTTATTTCTTAATCATCTTGAACTTCTAGTTTTTTATAAATGTTATTCCTGACAGATTTTGTAAAAGAATTGTTTGTATCCATTCTTGATTCAATTCTTGCAAACTACATGCACAAAGGAGAAAAAAACACAGTCAACTTGGTTTTGTATTTCTTTAAGCATCAGTCCTTTATTCTATGGCAAACCATGAGGCTGGCTAAGAGTGAAGTACCCAAGCCCATGAGCACATGGTCTACAATAAGTGCAGATGGAGTTAAAAGAAAGAGGGGGCTGCAGATTTACAAAACAGGAGGCATGAGGCCTTCAAAATATCATATAATCAGTCTATCCTTTCTGTTCCCTATTAGAGGACTGTAATGGGAATCCAGATTAATTAAAAATAAGGATAATGATGAAGTCATGACTTTGAGAGACTCCAGATAAATTGGGGCTGGGGGGTGGCTATTTGAATTTGGAGAAGTTAATAATTTTGTAAAACTATTCAAAAAGCTGACCTTGCCCTTTGGCCACCATTTTTTTTCTGTGACACATAAACAAACATCACTGCATATGATAACTATTGAGACATGTTCCTGTCTCCAAGAATTTCTACCTAAAATAACAGCACCTCACACATGCGGAGAACTTACTAAGTAGTTCCTCACAGCTTTCCTCTCCACTGATGAGTAATTCCAGTGATTTTATCCTTTCTGACTTTATGTATACATATTCTTAAGGGAGAACTATCCTCATCACCACATTTTGATCATCACTGAAAATTCAACATCATAACCGCACTTTAATATATACTTTACAACATAATATAGCTTAGATTTGTTACACTGGCTTCCTCTGGTCATTCCCAGCAGATCAACTCTCAAATCCTTGTTTGGCAGTGAATCCAGAAATGGGTAATTTAACTTCCCATTTATACCTCTGTCTCATTATTGCCAACTCTGGCCAAAATGTAATTTAAATTTAATTGGTTTCAAGCGATCTACATCTCAGAGGTTCCAAATATTAATCAAAAACCAATAAAAAATTTTAATAGTTAAACAGATAACTTTGGGCTTCACACAAATCAATATTGCTATTCCTATTCAGAATAATATATATAACCATTTTCTATATATTACACTGGGATCACCCACAGTAAGCTGAATAGTTATTTTAGTTCCATTCCATAATTTAAAGAACTAATTTCAGTTAAATAAATAATTCAAAGTCTACTAATTCAAGAATTCATACACCTATCTCTGTACATACTAATCTCGTTTGAAAGGGAAGAAAGAAATTACCTCTCTGAGGTGATCTGTGAGACTTCAAAGTGCCCTTTAGACCAAAATATCACCATTATCAGTCAGTCAAAAAACCAGAATTCTTCTAATTAAAATCACTTGTTTGGGTTTAGCCATTACATCACTGGAATCCCTTCTCTGGGTCAAGCCTTCTGAAAATCCCCCAAAAATGCTAGTGTTAAGTGAGATACTATAATAACTCATGCCTTCACAGAGCTTATGACATCCAATAAGGTGGATCTCATATGCCCACCAAAAGGATTTCATAAGCCTATGAAGAACCTCAGAGGGACCACTCTGATCCATGCTCCTTCATCTTACATCCAAATTACTGAAACAGTCTTCTTTATTTCTCTACATGCAGGTTCTTCTTCCAAACCATCCTGCATACCGGTTAGATTAGTTTCCTAAAACATTTATTTCCTACTTACAGTACTGCCCTATGAAAATTCAATCATAGACAGGATCTGCTGAGCAAGCTGATGATGTATAAAAAACATAGAACATACTTAGAAATAACATGTTTTAGGAATAAAATTACAGGGTTTAGGAATAAAAACCTGTAAGCTATTAATATCAATAATATTACATTCACTATTACTAATTTTTCTTTCCTATGATGAAATAGTCAGAAGAAGATGTGTGGACTTTATCTATAGTGTGATTATATCTATTAGAAAATAAAAGCAAAAAATTCCTTTAAAAACATTCTATAACTCAGCCCTTTCACTAAGTCAGAAATTTATCACTAAAAGTACAGTAATCCCAAAACAATTAACCACCAGTCTCACACATTTCAAATCAATGTTCGGGCCATTGAGCAAAAGTATTTTCTAATTCAGGACACTAATTTCTGTTAATTTCATAAAACTGGTCAATAATTAGTACTTACAATTTGCCAAACACTTCATTGCTGACAGTACCCAATGAGGAAGTTCTTCTGCAGAAAAATTAAAATAAAAAGATATTTTATACAATTACATATAACTCAAGGAATTATATACATAGCTAGTATCATGAGAACATAGTACTTACCCAACTAATATGAAATATATCTGCTAATCACAAATCACCTATTTATGTATATAAGAACATTTAAAAGATGGAAATTTTTCCTTAGCAGCAGTGTTATAATATGTACTTCTACAAATCATGCCTGCAAAATTCTCTGAGAACAAGATGCACTTTTTAAAGATGAGTAAGAAGAAGAAATTTGATAGTTTATTACAAAGAAATAAACTACCAAATAAATCAATTATCCTAAGACTTACAGAAGGCAAAGCAAAAAGAGAAAAAGCAAAAATAATAGTCATCAAACCCATTTGTGAAACCAGTTCACCAAACACCTAAAATGATTTAAATATCATTTTACATGTTTCAAATTTCAAAATATTTTAAGATACCAAAGTTCTACTGACATATTCTTCCTTTCTGGCCCTGCCACAGACATCTGATGAGAACAGCCGGCACTCATGTTTCCACCTCTTTATCTTCTCCACTTTAAATAAAACTACAAGGATGCTGGTTGAACTGGCAGACCTAATGAATCTGAGACTTGTGAAGTGCTCTCTTCTTTGTGAAGAATTTAGTTATTAAGGTGAAAGATGACTGCTTGACCAGTAGCTAATGCTTGCTGTACTCAGAGACTGTGGAACAAATTTACGTGTATTTCAAAGGCAACGAACGCCTCCTTCATTCTATGTAACTTAATTTTATATCTTGATTATTAACCAGACAACTCATGAAGTCATAAATTTATTTCTATTTCTTGATCTTCCATTCCCGACACCAGGGCTACAAAAGTGGGAACACTCCATATTTCAAAGACACGTACTGCTCCTCTCAGGAGACATGGTCCTAAGAAACCTCTCGCCCTGTTACCACTGCTCAGGCTTTCTGATATAGCTTTTTCTGCTGCCAAGGAGCCTCTAGCCCTAAATCTAATCATAAATTATAAAAACCCAAAAGTACTCTACCACCTTCCCACATCCAGAGGTCTTTCTAGTTCTACCTAATCTCCTAATCTCCAGATCAAGGGTTTGAAGTAAAGAACCAACCAAAGAACCCATTCAATTCTAGTCCTTTCCATATCCAGGGAAAGGAAGTTGTAAAATTAGTTTGGGGATTCTGGCCCACTATAGGTACCATGACCATATTTTTCCAAATCAAAAACCAAGATAGGTAGCTGCTAAATGTATTTACTTCTTGATTTGTAAACTGGCTTGGAAGAAAAGATACAAAAAATTAAAGCACCTTCAACTTTTAAAGAGCTACCTTTATTGAAAAGAAAAAAATGACATAAACCGAGAGTATCCTAGAAAACCTGACACAGCCACCATCATAAAAGGTCACTAAGAACCAAAAATCAATCAGCCATGACCCACCTAAAAACTGACTCAAGGAGTTCCCTGGTGTTGTAGTGGCTAAGGCTTCGGCGCTCTCAACGCTGCGGACTGGGTTCAATTCCCAACCAGGGAACTACCCAAAAATAAAATAAAATAAAATAAAAAACTGACTCAAGTTCTCAGTTAGGTCTTGAACCTGTTCACTTTTCAGGGCTTTTTTGGGGATAATAAAGAACCATTTAATGCCCAGTATAGCTAACACTGAATTAGCCTCTGGATGTGTTTTGCTGAGGTTTTAACTCCTGAATATTCATCTTTCTATGACATTTCTTTAATCTGAATAATTAATTAAAAGGTGTTAGGAAGTGAAAGATGGCTATATATAATGAGGGGGTAAATTTATTTAGGATTTAGAGAAGGGTCAAATAGAAGGTGATAGACCTATGCAACCGACATAGTGGGTCAATCAGAAGCAAGATGGCTTTTATGCACTTACTTGACTTGTCATCAAGGATAACTACTCCCTGCTTGCTCACACTATATACATTATGGATGATGAACTTAGAGTTGACAAGTTTAATGTCTAAAATTTCTTCTAAAGAATCAAGGCCAAGGATTTTCTGTAAACTAAAAAGACAATAATTAAATCAGTTAGTTACATTTTAAGAAATCATTATTTACCTAAAAACCTAGTACTGTAAAAAATCAATCTTTATAGCATGTGGCTTATATTTTCCACATTAGGCTTCAATTTTATCTAAATAATCAAACCAGAATTAACTAAAGGGCCTCAAATACATCACAGTTTACATATCCAAGGGAGAATCAAATAGCCAAATAAAATTAAAGCTTTGTTTCAAAAAAAAAAAAAAATCAATCTTTAAAATGCATTGTTTTGATGCATTTCACCCAAACTTTGTAGGGCAAAAAGGCTATAGAAATTGAGTATAACAGAACAAACTTGAAAGATATCCTTTTCCATTAACATATTGCATCAGTATTTTAATAATACCTTGAATGCAAGAAAATAATTTTGTAAGTAAAGATATTATAAACATAAAAATTAGCTTATCCAATGATAAGAAACTGCTACTAGTACAGCTTTGTGGAAAAAAAAGTTACAACATAATTCACTAACTTTATCTATTGTACATCAAATATCTAAAAGACCAAATTTTCTCATCATGTGTTTCATTAAGCTGAAGATTTCAATGTTACTAGAAAGTTTAAGAATTTTCAAATTTCAAATCTTATCTATTATATAAAAGACAATAGAAAATACTAGAATTCAGTTATATTTGATAAGCAGCAGAGTTGCAAACAATGCAAAGCTGAGATTTTTATACATAATTTCATTAAATTAAATATTCAGAGAACAGTAGAGAAGCAAATTAGAAAAATACAACTAAAAGGCCTCAGCAATATCAAATGCACATACTATGATAACGTCATAGACTTCCATATCTCTTCTACATGGGCCTCTGTCAGCTGTCTGCGGTAGACAAGACGGCAAGCCGGCACCTCTCCAATAGCAATACTGTGACGCTTGTACCACATCTCAGAATTCTGACGGGTAGGAATAGAAAGAAAGACAATAAATATTTCAATAGACAGTGTTATTGTTTTATAAGAAATTTCTTTTTATTCTCACCATTCCAGCATTTATTCATTTCACAAATATTTTATGTATTTAATTTTTCAATTATATTTGACATTCAATATTATATTAATTTTGGGTTTAATATTTATATAATTTACAAAGAGAAATTTCTTTTATTTGGTTATTTGTGATTTGATTTTAAATAAGAACAAGAAATACAAATTAACTTCCTTTACATGGACTGCAGAAACCTAAAGTATAACTCAAAGATCAGGTCATATTTTACTATAAATGAATATTCAAGAATTGCAAAAGAGCCATGACAACAAA
This sequence comes from Lyroderma lyra, assembly GCA_004026885.1. NCBI lineage: Eukaryota > Metazoa > Chordata > Mammalia > Chiroptera > Megadermatidae > Lyroderma > Lyroderma lyra. Next base: position 38,881 of record PVJL010000698.1, on the reverse strand, counting down.
CATGACATTGGGAATTCCAACTAATCAGTGAAGTAGCAATAAAATAAATTTTTATCAATTCAAAATTATGTCAAGGAATATCTGTGCAAATTCCCACTGTCCAAATTGAATGATTATTTAAGATAAAATTATATTATACTATTCAAGAGTTCTCTATTTTTTATAAGCAAAGATCAAATAACTACAATGTTCAATAGCACCCCCCAGACTATAGGCATCTGCAGAAAGCAGGTAAAACAAGAGTTCCAAAAGGACAACTGGAGATGGCAATGAGAAAAACTAAAGCTCAGAGAGGTAAAATAATTTGTTCAAAGTCACACAGCCTTACCACTTCAATATTCTTCGTATCTCCATTCTCACATTTAGGCTACTAGACATAAGTCTTAAAACTTCCTTTGGGTAATCAGAGAGACAATCATGGTCCACTGGTGGACCACCAAGCAATTTTGGATAGAATACCCAAATTACAAAATAAATAGTTAGGGGACCACGGCACTTGGAGAAGTAGCCCTTGCCCTGAAAGTCTGCCCAGGTCTGTTTTAAAGTCAAAACATAAAAAGTCATTTACAAAGAGTGTCTGTAGCAGTTTTTTGCAGAAGTGTCATTGCAGAAAAATATTATTAATTTGGAAAAAGGAGATGGAAAGTCATTTTTTTATTTGGTTTTCAGTTTATTTGCTTTTGGAGAATTACTGAATTACAAAAATTCGAAAGCCACAGGGATTCGCAATTTTTTTTTAAATATCTAAATTAGGTGTTTGTTTTTTAAGGTAGGCATGTAAGTTGTTGCATTTGCCTAGCAAATCCACTTCTGATAAATAAAATGTACTACTTTTATAATGGGCATGATGCAGATATTAGAAATGATATTGAATGTTTAATAACATGAATAGGCATAACTGTTCTAAGTGAAGAATATAGCTATAAAGCAGGTCAGCATGATCTCACTTTGGTGTTAAAAACATACATGGTAAAAAAAACACGTAACAAAAATGTTAATATTGATTCTCTCTGGATGATATTATGGGTAATTTTTTTATCTTTTGTCTCTGCCTATAAACAATTCTATGAAATTCATTCATCATAGAAATAGCCAGACACCATTCTAAACACTTTATAGATAAGAACTCACTTGATCCTCACAACCCTAGTCCAGAGTATTACCATCCCAGTTCCACTAAAAAGAAAACTGGGACACACACATAGTGAGTGAAACAGAAAAAAAGCTCAAATGGCTGGTAAATGGAGGAGCCAAGATTCAAACCGAGCAGTCTGGCTCCTGAGCCCACACTCTTAACATTTCACATTATACGGCCCCCCTCAGCAAACATAAGAAATAATTTTATGTATTTCATTTGATTTGACATAATGGCTAGGCAAGAGATAAGATAGGACAAAAGAAAAAAATACAAGCAAAGCAGAGGCAGAGAGAGAAAGAGGAAAAGTAAGAAAAAAATGAATGATGAGCTCGAAGTCTCTAAGAAAGATGAAACTGCATTTTGACTGACCATTGAACTTATCATCATTCCAGAGTCTGTATCAAGGTTGAACTGGGAAAACAGATCCTGCTATGCCACTCTTTTTCTGGACAATCCCCAGGAAGCAGTGGCCTAGGCCAGAGGTATCTAATCATTTGGCTTCCCTGGGCCACGTTGGAAGAAGAATTGTCTGGGGCCACACATAAAATATATTAACACTAACAACAGCTGATGAGCTAAAAATACAAATTTCTAAAAAAAAAAAAAATCGCAAAAATATCTCATGTTTTAAGAAAGTTTATGAATTTGTGTTGGGCCACATTCAAAGCTGTCCTGGGCCATATGCAGCCCATGGGTGGCGGGTTGGACAAGCTTGGTCTAGGTTTTAGAGGAATTATAACAAATGGAGTTTTCAAACCTCTACCACTTCATTTAAGAGGGAAGTATGAGAAATGGCAAGGTAACCATTATCAAAAGAAATGCAGATACAGGTGACCAGGAAAATGATACACTTTGAGGAGAAAATGGTTGATGAGTTGAGACACTGGTATAACTAACTACTGCAGGGCTCCTGGAAAATCTGAAACCGCAAATAGAAGATAGAAGTCATTGTCACTGGTGCATTCAAGTGTGCTAAGTTGGTTTCCCTAGAGGTAATACCAGGAATGTTGCAACTTCACAGAACCAAGTAGAAAGAAAAGGGAAGTTATTGTGTTGATGACATAAATACATAGTAACTCAATATGGGATTGCATCTCTTTTGTATAAACAACACTGAGTGACTGTATAATTTTAAAAAAATGTCTATTGAATAATCACTGTACTAGTGGAGTCATACTAAGTGTTTAAATACAAATGTGCAAAAAAAAAAAATGGACCTTACCTCATAGAGCTTGTATTTTAATTTCCTCTGGGGTAGGAACGATCAACTAGACCTTTATTAAGTACTCCTCATTAGTAATGAATTAAATAGTCCTTAAATACCTTTTGGGTTCACTCCTTCAGAGTAGTTCCACTTTGTTTTCTAATAATGTAGTTTTGTATTATATGTTTCTCTAGACTATGAGCCTTTTTATTTATTTTTTTTTTGAGCCCTTTAAGACCAAAAGCTGTATCACAAATTACTGTAACTGTAGAGCCTAGCACAGCATGGCACACAGCAGACACTCAGTAAATCTTTTTTGAGTGAATAAATTAATGACTTTCAAATATGACCTCTCCTCTTATTTCCAGGATCATTATCTCCAATCTGCCTATTAGACACTTCCTTTTAATACAATCCAACTTTATCATTAAATATATTTAAAACCAAATTCATTACTATCCCTGACAAACCTGCAAACCTTTATGGAGCCCCCATTTCTGTCACCAGTGTCACTCTTTTTCTTGAATTGTCTTTCATAAAGCCTAAGCTGCTTAACTATTCTTTCCAAACTGAGATATAATATAACCTCTTCAGATAAAAAAAATTTTTTCTTTTAATTACATTGCCTAAAAATGTTTACATCAAATTTTTGTAAAAAAAAAAAAATGCATGAATTGGACATGTAGTCCTAGAAGACTAGATTAACTTTAAAACATAAGTGTTAGTACAATTCTTAAAAATTGTCATATAAAAGTTTTTCTCTGCATTTAATTATTTAGCATTATTTCAATCTTAGTAGTGTTCTACTGGGGATATTTTAAGGAAAAAGTATGCCTTCAAAACGGAGTTCATTCTGCAAAGAGCTTAGGTGTTCCATGACTAGCAGAATCTACCTTTGTTTGTATTTTGTTGTAGGGCTCATTCCACAATTATCCATGCCCCAAGCTTCTCATTCTCAACTGATAAGAATTGCAACAAAGTTCAAGAGGAGGAGAGAAAGAGGGAAAAGAGCAAATTATAGAACAGAAAGGAAAAGGAGATTATAAGGGAGTTTTAACAGAAAATTGCTTGGTCTAAACATATGAAAACAGTGACCATATATTCAGTCCAAATGTCTATAGGCAAGAGTGAAATAATGCAAAAGCCAATCTCTCTTTATTACTGGTCTCTTAGCTATTGACAGGTAAGATATTGTTTTAAAGTACTTTCAGACATTGTTCTGAACCGACAGAAAGAACTGGACAGAGTCCACTGGTTTAGAGACTCCTGCTACTTATTTCCCCCTCCTGCTAGCCCTGTCTTTTAGTAATGGCACTTACCATCACAACTGGCCTCACTGGGATGTTCTCTTGTGAAGTACTTGGTGGGGGGTCATTCCATTCTGGAAATTTAATAACATCCCTTGGATAGGGGGGGCTCTTTGGATATGGTTTAAGAGGTGAAGAAGGAGGAAATCTAAAAACCAAGAAGAATATCTCTATTATACCAGTAAGTAGAAAACACAGATACTCTAACAACAGTCCCAATTTCTGGTATCCTTAAGAATTTATACAATAGCAAATTTCAGATAATAAATAGATTCATACTTAATCGAAGCATTATACATGGCTAATTGTGTCCAACAATATAAGATTTTAAAAAAATATTCATTCATCATGAATGATGAATTTATGAAGAAAAACAAATCAAACATGTGACATATTTTTAAATAAATAAAACCTGTTCTCTTATAATTTTACTTTCATGATTAAATATAGTCTTAATGCAATATTTGGGCAAGCCATTTCTTTCACCTAGCTCAAAATCCTTACCACCTCAAACTCCAGCTGAAATTTATAGATGGCAAATATGCAAATAAAATTATTGATAGACAAGTCTTCAGTAGTACTTGCTAAGAAAGAGTATATTAGCACAAAAATTATTTGACTTAATACTTATTTTTGTAACTATTTCTAATAAAGATTAATCCTTCTTCCCTAGACTAGCCAACACTTTCTAGACTGAAGATGGAAGCTTCCGTCTAGAAATCCATTTCGGAAGAGGTAGAAAGTTGTCCACTGTCCTTATTCTGCTTTACAATACTCCTTCTCTGTTCCTATCCGTCCTTCATTATCAACAGCATCACTCAAAGACTCACACATAGAAGCTTAAATACAATCTAATTCTCCTTAAACTGGTCTAGACCATACTTGATAAAGAACAACAGAAAGGTATTTAAATACGTTTTTCTCAGAGCATCCTTCTCTGTTAGCTTGTTAGAAAACAATACATTGCAATGCATTGCATTGAGAAAGCAATGCAAAAACTCTAGTTCTTAATGTTGACATAGAAGTCAGTAGGCAATCAACTTTTTATTTATCTATGCCAAAATAAAGGCTTAAAATCTTGTCCATGATATCCACAGGAAAAATAATAGATATTATTCCTAAGGCAAATGTCTATAATTTACAAAGAAAGTTTTATCAAGATGAATTAGGATAATCACAATAATAAGAGAACTATGGAAAAATGTTTCAAAAATAGTGACAACAGACTTATAAAAGGATGACTGATGGAGAGAATTTCAGTTTCATCTTCTCTGAAAAGAACATCCAGTAACTGCACTGTATTTGAAATGTCGATTTTGAATCAGTAAGAAAATCATGAGGTCTGGAAATCATTAAATCAAGTTAAATAAACTGAAAGAGAGCTCGAATTTTTGGTATTAAGTTACCAAGGTAGTTATTTCCAAATGATTCCAAAATACAAGTTAAATGAATCTCTAAATCAGTGAAAGTCATCCTAGTTTTTAAGTAGAGGCCGGCTTACAGAAATCCTATTCTGTTTGTTAGAAGCTAATAACCACAACAAAAGTCCTATTTCCAGCCAAAGTACACACATACACATACCACTCCCGTTCACATATAATACTGAATGTAATTCCAGGGAATGCACAGACCACCAACTTCTCAGTCCTTTAAAAACTAAACACAATCCCTACCTCTCACCTCACCGCTAATACCCACTGCTTACTCCCCTCTCCCCATTCCCTCAACTACTGTGAAAACATGTGGACCTCAGTTTCAGCCTTGAATCCCTCACAAACTGTGAATCCTTTGGAAAGTAACAGTGTTTCTAAATCAGTTTATTCATTTGTCTAACGAAGGAATTAAATTGGATAACCTATAAATTTCTTCCTACATTCGAAATGTGTTTCTTGCATTCCCACATCCAGAAAAAAGTACAATTGACCATTGAACAACATCAATTTGAACTGCAGGGGTCCACTTATATGTAAATTTTTTCTCAATAAATATATAATCAGGCCTCCATGTACCCAGGTTCTCATCTGTAAATTGAAACATTATTTTGGATCTGCAGATTCTGGCCAACTGTATGCATTTATCTATGCCATTTCATAGAAGGGACTTGAACACTGGTAGATTTGGTATCTGCCGGGCTTTTGGATCCAATCCCCTGTGGGCACTGAGGAATGACTGTAGTTAAGTTTTTGGAGGAGTAAAAAGTTAGAGACTCCTCAGTGGTATCAAGATTCCTGGGGAAGTGAGGGACAAACATGCGGTCAGACTATTAATTTCATGAACACATCCTAGAAAAAGTGCTACATACCTCATTGTTAAATATCACTACAGTCACCTTCGAAGTACTCCCTTGGGAAGCTATACACCAATGCCAGCATCTAGTGCACCTTTCAAAGCAATTTTGGAACTCTTTTTCTGGAATGGCCATCAGAGCTGTCACCGTATCCAAAATCTAACAATTAAGTTAGTGAACCTGCCACCATGTGCTTATATTGCAGCTGTACAAACAACTCAGTAAATGTCATAACCTTGGTGCCTAGCTTCCCAAAGGGAATACCTAAAAGGTAACCATAGTGATATGCAGCAATGAGGTATGTAGCACTTTTTCTAGAATGAGTTTGCAAAATTAATTGTCCGACCTCGTATATGGAAGGAGAACTAACTCTAGGTAGTGAGCACACAATGCAACACATAGACAATGCACGAGCATTATAGAATTGTACACTTGAAACCTATATATTTTAACTAACCAATGTCACCCCAACAAGTTCAATAGTAAAAATTTTTTTTAAAAAAAGAAAAAGTTATACACAGATTTTCCACTGTGCAGGGTTCAGCATCCCAACCTCCACACTGTTTAAGTATCAACTGTAGTATCTTCCAAAGACCCACGCAGAATTTATGTGAAGAACTGTGATAGAAAAAATACCAGAGTCACTTCTTTTCTCCACCCTGAGATGATGTCTTCGCCTAACATCTGCAGCTACAACAGCAGATATGGTATCTTCACAGCAATCTGACAACCTGGCCTGACAGGAAATGCAGAAGAGCTCCCACTAGTGGACGAGTTTTATTTTGTGCATTGAAAGCTTTCAATTTCATTCTAACATCTTAATCATGTCACCTTGGGCTTGAAAGCCTGTTAGGAATGGTCTAGTCCAAGCATGTCCAACCTAAAGCCCGGGACGGCTTTGAATGTGGACCAACACAAATTCTTAAAATATTGTGAGATTTTTTTTTGGGGTGACCTTTATTTAGCTCATCAGCTATCGTTAGTGTTAGTGTATTTTACGTGTGGCCCAAGACAATTCTTCTTCCAATGTAGCCTAGGGAAGCCAAAAGGTTGGACATTCATGGTCTAGCCCAAATGTCACATTTTCCACTTAGAAGAATTAAGGACCAAAAGAGGAAAGCAAGTTATTAAAAGTCTCACAACTAACTGGCCAAGAGAGCAAATCTTACACAAAAGATATGCAAGTCCTTTAATAAGAAAAGTATAAAACTTTATTGAAAGACATTAAAGAACTAAATTGATAAAAAGATATATCATGCTGGTAAATAAGAAGATTCAATATCATAAAATGTCAATTTTCCTCATAGAGATATATAGTTCCAATGAAATTCCAATCAAAATATAAGGAGTTTTTCATGAAACATGATAAACTGATTCAAAATTTATATGGAAATGCAAAGGCCCAAAAATATTTAAGACATTCTTTTTTATTACTAATTTCAAGGGTACAAAACAACATAATGATCAGACATCTACACTAACTAAGACATACTTAAAGAAAATCAAAGTGAGGTGACTTGCCTTACCAGCTATCGAGGTGAATTAAGACAATATGGAGGGCAATACTAACGGCACAGAGCACAGTTTCTCAACCTCAGCATTATTAACATGATGGGCCAGATAATTCTTTGTTGTGGGGGCTGCCCTGTGCACTGTAGGATGCTTAGCAGCATCCCTAGCCTCTAACCACTAGATGCTAGCAGTACCCCCTTGCAGGTGTGACTACCAAAAATGTCTCCAGACATTGTCCCCTGTAAAATAGCCCCCTATGAAAACCACAAGCCTAGAGAGACAATCCAACACACACACACACACACACACACACACATACACACACACACAATTTAGAAACTCAATTTATGACAGAACAGACATTACTGATCAATGTGAAAGTATAGATTGTTCAATAAAGAGTTCTGGTCCAACCGTATATCCAGTTGGGAAAATGAAATTGCATCTATGTAGCAGACTGCACTTCCAAAGATGTTTGACAACAGCACATCCTACCTACATGCTCTTTTATCCCCTTGTGATCTTGCCACTACCCTACCAAGAGGTAAAGTGCATTTCTCTACTCTTTTGCATCTAGGTAGCCCTCTCTTATTGTTTTGATAAACAGAAGATGGCAGAAGTGATTAGTGTGGCCAGTTCTGGGCACTAGCACTTAACTGGCATGAAGTTTCTATCTCTTAGAACTCTCTCACTCTTCCATCACTCATGGCATAGCTCCCTCTTGGAAACCAGCCAGCATGTCAGAAGTGCAACTACCCTGAGACCAGCATGCCCTGAGACACCATGTGACAGGAAGAGGCCCTAAAAGATGAGATATTGCACGGAAAGAAATTAAGGTCAAGGAGCTCCAGACTTGGGAATGAAGACATCACCAGGGAGGTGGATTCTTCAGGCTCAGCAGCCCAAGCTGATATCCAACTAAGCCCTTCCAAATTCCCAATAAAAAAAAAAAAAAAAAAATACATAAAGATTATAAGGAATGTGTTAAGCCACTAAGTTGAGGCACAGTTTTATTACACACCAACAGATAAACAGAACAGAAATTTGTGGCTTCAGAACCAGGCAGTGAGTGGAGGCCTGAAGAGCCTTCAGGGAGGCTTGTTAGTGGAGGCTGGACAAACAGCAAGGAAGTTGCTATTGGAAGCTGAAGAAAAGACCCACGTTTGGGAATGAAATGAAGTTGAGTTAAAACTGCCATCTACAGTGCCATGGAAAACACAAAAGGTGGGTCTGGCTAAGGACTTCTCATGGATGAACACTGACAATGCCAACTGGCTTATTTTAGCATCAATAACAAGGTATACATAAACTAAAGGAGGAACTGTTCAGTTTTTAAGTAGAATTTAGAGGAAATAAAAAGGTGCCATGACTTGATTTTAAAAAAAAAATTTCTCTTCCCCAATTTCTCTTAGCAAAAATCTCAGAGTAAAAAATGGCCTTATGGCAAATATCATATTTAAGATATTTCTAGTAAAATATGGTCTCAGAGTAGTTACAAGTGTGTAGCTGTAAGACTTTTGCTATAATCTCAGAAAGATTTAAGGCAGTACCTTATAGACCACCATGTTTAAATTAACAGTTTAAGAAACTTAAGGGTGTTGTACTATAGCAGACTTGTAAGCAACCCCAGGCAGAGAAGAGCCTATCTCAAAGAGATCTGTAAGTATGACTTGTCTAATGTAGGGGTGTCCAATCTCTCGGTTTCCCTGGGCCACACTGTAAGAAGAATTGTCTTAGGCCACACATAAAATACACTAACACTAATGACAGCTGACAAGCTAAAAAAATGTGGTACATAATTTTTGTAATGTTTTAAGGAAGTTTACGAATATGGGTTGGGCTGCATTCAAAGCTGTCCCGAGCCATAAGCAACCCATGGGCTGCAGGTTAGACAAACTTGGTCTAATGGATTAAACCACAGTAAGATTCCTAGAAAAGCTATAGCATTTTAAGACAGCATCACTAGCAGACTCACTATCCACTCGTATGAGAAAAGAAATAGGTCAAAATAATAAGAATAGTAAAAACCTTCAAGTTTCTATAAGCAGGAGGTATCTTGGGAAAGCCCTTCCATAGCAAAAATAGGCCATTTCTGATGGAAAAGGAAGAATGACTCGGAATACAGAGCCAGGAGCCCAGAGGCAGAGAGGAACCACACAGAATCACTCGCAAGAAACAGAACTGTGCCCTAATCAAGGAATGGCAGGCATATGTTCACCTGCATTTGGGAAGTTCTATGGGTCAATGATTGCTGTATGTGATGCCAAAATGGGATGGCTTTAGGGAGTCTTGATGGAAGGACTGAATGTAGTTTGCAAATGAACACTGGCCAGAATTATTTCCCAAGGGTGGCCACAACAAAATCTCCCATCCTGTAAGTTCTTTCACAACGTGACTCGACACTCACCATCAGCAGGAGATTTCTCGACCCCTTTAAATGTGAGTGGGCCCTGTGATTCCCTTGACAAATAGAATATGGCAGAAGTGATGCTTTGCCAATTCCAGTCACAGATCTTAGCTGCCTGGCAGTTTCTTCTCCTTGCCTATTGGAAATACTTGTTCTTGGTATGCTCAGTCTTGGGATACAACCTCTTGGAAGCCAATGCAATGTAAGGATAGTGACTACCTAAGACCATCATGCCATAAGAAACATAAGCCACAGGGAGATGCAATAGAGGATGAAACCTCATGATGAAAGAGAAAGGGGCCAAGAAGCACACAGGCACCATGTTTGTGAGCAAAGATGGAAGCCATCTTGGAAGTGAATTTTGTAGCCCAATTGATGCCTTGTGGGTAAGGGGCAAACTGCCAGATGAGCACTTTCAAAATACTTGACACAAAAAAACATGAGCAAAATCAAATATCTTAAGTCATTAAAGTTTGGGGTAGATTGTTTCTCAGCAACAGAAAACCAGAACAATCCCAAATTCACACTATGAATACAAACCATAGGTGAAAACATAAAGCTTAGAGCACAATATAAGAAAATATACCTATGACTTTGGGTAATGGAGTGACTCTTTTTAAGAAAGATATAAAACCCATACAGCATAAAGAAAAAGACTGATACATTCACTTACATTAAAATTTAAAACTTTTCTGCTCATCAAGACAACATAAAGTTAAAAAAATGTGAGATCTTTGCAATCCATATAATTGTCAAAGGATTAATATCCAGAACATATATTTTAAAACTCCTAAGTATTTATAAGAAAAAAAAAATCCTATGGAAAAAGGCCAAAAACATAACCAGGCATTTCCAGATGTGGAATCAAGAATGATGAATAAAAATATGAAAAGATAGTTAATCTCAACAGTGATCAAAGAAATTCAGAATGACATCACAAGGAGACAGATAGCATTTCACACATACCAGACTGGCAAAATTTTAAGCCAGTCAATATCAAGTATTTTCTATTACTGGAATAAAAATGAGCATATCCACTATGGAAAACAACATTGCCTACATTACCTAGTAAAGCTGAATATGAACACATCCTCTCATCTAATTTTACTCATAGGTAACTCTGGGTATCCTAAAGAAACTTCCACATGTGCAAAAGGAAATATGTTCATAAATGTTCATGGCAGCAGCATTTATAATAGCAAAAAAATTAGAAGAAACCCAAATCACCACTAAGAGAAGAATAGATAAGCTGACTGTTCTATATTGATATAATTAAATAGAATAGACATGAGAAAATTCCATGAACTATAATTAAACATATCAACTGAATTACAATTAAACATACCAACATAGATGAATCTCAAAAATTGTGAGAAATAAAATAACAAGTCAGGGAAGAATGCATACTTTTTTTACATCTTTTATATAAAGTTCAAAACTGAGAAAAATATTTCAGAAACAAATCAATATATTGTTTAAGGAGACAAGCATAAGTATTAAAACAATAAAGAGAAGCAAGTAGAATGATTAAGACAGAAGTCAAGATACTGATGACCTCTGAGGAGAAGATGCAGACTGTGGGTAAACAGATGCTTGCTTTATCACTCTTATATAAAATTGTTCACGCATAGTTTATTCACTCTTCTCTGAAAGACAGTTTTCAATAAAATTGTTTGAGTATTGAAAAGGGGACAGAGCTCCCTCTAGTGGACTATATTTGTTCTTGCTTCAAAAATTTTAAATTTAATCTTAACATGATCACAAATTCCAGAATTTTAAGGTCCCTTAGAAACAATTGAGCACAAATTCCATATTTGAACACTAAAGAAAGTGAGGCTAGAAAAGGAAATGGCCACAGCTAGTTATTCAATAAAACAACTCACCGCTGCTGCGAAATACTGGCTGGGAAAAACAATTAGAAAATAATCCATACCAGAACTATTATCCTTTGATGAATTTACTGGAACAAAATTAGAACTTATAACCTAATCAATCAATAAAAATATTCTAGAGTATCTAAATCACAAGGGAAACATAGCTTATAATCTTAATAAATTTGACTCAAATGACGAGGGCATTTGATTTAAACTCCTTTCCATAATATATGCTACAAGTACTCCTTTAGCATCAGCAGAAGTTGACAGCCTCTACAGCTTTTGCCAGCCTGCCTCTTTGCCTTAGCATATAATCTAAAGCCTTTGTATAAAAAAGCCAGCCCAGTAGTGATTATTGAAACTGCCATTTACTAGAAACCCCAAGGCTAGACAAACCCATAGCAATGTGCTGGGTTTCACTGTGGTGTACCCTTTCAACACATTTTTCTGGGCCAGGAGTGTGCAGTATCATTTAAATGCCGAAAACTGCTAATGATTATATTCCACTATACTGCTTCCAGATGTATTAAGAACATAAAGTGTTTGAGGGATAGAAGAATGAGAGATGAAGCTGAAAAAATAGTTGCCAAAGTAAGGAAGTCTTCGAACTCCCAGCTCAGAAACTGCCCCTTATCCCATATGAATAAAGATTCCATTATGAGTAAAGGATCAAATGAGTATTTTTAAGGAGGAGAAAGATGTGATCTGATCTGAAAGGCACTCCTATTTTAGATTAGCAATAACTATTTAGAAAATAAATTCCATTTGCGTGAGAAGAAAACATACCACTGTCTTTGAATTTAAAAAAACGTGCAAGATACAATCGGGAAAACTATTACCATTTATAATAGCACCAAAAACCCATGAACTACTTAGATCTCAATCTAACAAAACTTGTACAGAGTCTGTGTACTTAAAGCTACAAAACACTGCTGAGAGATTACAAACATGAATAAAGTGAGAAATATACCAAGTTCATGATTTGAAAGACACGGTTTTGTTAATCTGAAAAGTCTTCCCAAACTGATCTACATACAGTACAGATTCCACACAATTTCATTCAAAATCTCAACAGAAATTTTTATAAACAAGTTGATTCTAAAATCTTTTTGAAAAGGCAAAAGAACTAGAATAATCAAAACAATTTTGAAAAAGAACAAAGTTGGAGGACATATATCTGACTTCAAGATCAGTATTACAAACCTACTGAAATTAAGACAATGTTGTATGGACACAAACTGGACATAGTAGGCATTGTGCTGGGTGTGGGGTGCACAGATTAAAGCAAATCCCTTCACAGCCTTATCTACCACCACCCCCTGCATAATGACACCCAACATGTTCTAACATCCTCCAAGCTCACCGTGACCGAGCTTTTATAAGCAATCCCTCCCTTACCTGGCAAACACCTGCTGATGCACCAAGACTTAACCCAAGTGTCACCTCTAAAGCCAACTATTCTCTGACTCACTCAGGCAGAGTTGATTCCTCAGTCCTTGACCAGCACTGAATTCACATCCTCATAATGGCATTCGTGACAATGAATTCTGACTTGCCTGTCTTGCTATCTAAACTATAACTCTGAAGATAGGGTCATGCATCCAAAGCGTTTAGTGGTGTGTGGCTTGCATATATTAGACATTCCATAATGCTTGAGGAAGTAAAAATAAACAGAGGCAGGAAGGGTGGACAGGGAAAGACAGTGTATGTGAGGATCTAATTAACACTGACCCCCCAAAACACTGACTAGCTCTAAGAAAAGGTCAGAATGCAAGCGTTGATCAAGCAACTGGTAAAATGCTGACTGGACACCAATTGCATAAAACTGTTTAAATAGACTATGCTTTCTGATACTCACATAAAACCTTCATCTGGCCTGTCCCACTTCTATTTTTTTTTTTTTTTTTTTTTTTTTTTTTTCTTTTTGGTATGTGGGTAGTTCCCTGGCTGGGAATCGAACCCAGGCCACAGCATTGACAGCACCAGCGCCGAAGCCTTAAGCCACTACACCACCAGGGAACTCCCCCCACTTCTATTTTGCAGGCTTACAAACTCTTCAAATTCAGAGAGTGCTATACCCGCTTACAACGACTGTTATAAATCTAGTCTTACAACTTGAATCTAAAGGCAAGTTCCCACTCCTCTCCAAAAGTTACAATTTAGGACTAACTGAGAAAAACTGACTGGTATCTATAGGATCTTTATTATTTTGTTCCAAGGTTAACAGTATTTGAGTACTCCTATCTAAGCTACGTTCTCTGACCAAAAGAACTTCCTCTTCTTCTACACTGGGGCATTCAGTGAGCTGTGCTTCTCTGATTTTTCTGGATTCCATTGCTCCATTCCCTATTACTGATAATAACTGGACATCATGAATTCATAGGAAAGAAACCTGGGTAAGAATTAAAGAAAAAAAGAATTTCAAGGGCAAATTGGTAAAGACCAAAGTGGATAATACAAAAATATATATATATAAAGGGAAGGGTATAGAAACCTAACAGAGAACATGATATGCAAAAATTATAACCACAAATGAAGGACTAAGTAAGATAAAAAGATAAATCATGGGTTTGAAATTTTCAAAAATTAATCATCAAAAAGCCTTTAAAAAAATGTTACAAAACTAAAGTTTATCAGTAACCAGGAACTGCTTTTGGTGAGTCAGGACAGTCTATTTCAGTATGTTATTTAACAGGCCTACATATACTGGCCTCTTTTACGTCCAAAGATGCCAGTGATAATCTAATCTCAGCTAGGATCAGCTGGAGTCAGCCCGCGCCAGGCCCAAGTATAACCAGCCTACTACCTGCTCTTAGTGGACTACACTCCTATGCCTCAGGGACTACCAGTTAGAACACATCCCCTATCCCTGACTGCTACAGACCAGTCTGATGTCTTGCATAGCTGTTGGGCAGTCCATATACACATAAATACTGTGGCACTATTTCCTAGACCCAAAGGTTGCCCCAGTTTTGCTCCCTGTACAGGCCTTGCTTGTTATATCAGTCTGAGTTCTGGGTGGCAGAAATCAATTCTGGCTAATGAAACCAGAAAGAAATTTGAAGACATCCAAGTAAGTCACAAAATCAGTAAGAGAGCAGGAGAACCAGGATCAGAAAGAGAAAAACTGAGCTGACACGAGGGGGAGAAAGAGGCCACTGCAGCACACACAACAGGAACCACAAGTGACAGTCCAGTGTGAAAGCCACGGCTGGCACCATGGCCTCTGGAAGCCTCTTCCTCTGTGTACTTCTGTCCCTGCTCCTGAGGCCACCGCTGCTTAAAATTCACAAGAAATTTTAAGCTGTCCCTTCCTCTTTGCACCCCTAGTTCAAGATTCAAAGTCCTAGGTAGGAAAGTGAGAACTGCCAAGGGTAGGTACATGCCTGTACCCTAACTGCTTGGGGCAGGAAGAGGGAACGTCTCACCTACCTAGACTTCCATTGGCCTGGCAAAGCCCTGCCTCTCACCAAGGCTGAAACAAACAGGAATCCCACAAAATAGTAAAGTTTAGAAGGCTTGGCAGTAAAAAAAAAGTCAAATGTCTATCCTATTACTACTGTTCAACAATTAATTCTCTTCTAGAACACAGACTTTATTCCTACTCAATATATTAACCTTGGCTGCCTTGTCCTGTTAAAATAAAAATCTACTCTATAAACAGGTTAAGAAACTCCACCAAATACTATCCCCATGACATCTGAAACCTAAAAGTTCTTCACCAGCCTGGCCACCTTCTCCCTGTTCTCCCTATAAAGTTGACATGCATTTCTGACTGAGAGCCTTGCCACCCCTGTCCCCTGAAATATCACTTCCCTTGCCATCCCTTATTATTCTCAGAACCTGGGTTGAAGTCTTCCACCTCCCCTGCCACAAGGTCTCAAAGCACTCCAGTCCACACCGAGTAGGTCACAGACACAACCCCTGCACTGGCCAGGCAGACAACACAATCATGACACAGTTGGGTATAATGTAGGGAAATGGTGGGAAGTGTGGCAACTGTGGGCTTGCACCGTCGGAAGACTGTCAGGTTCATAATTTTTTAGGATACTGTGTTAGAAGCTAATAACATTAGGTGCCTCTGGGGAAGGGAACTGGATAGCTGGGGAAGAGAGGTGGAAGGGAGACTTCATTGTATGTACTCTTATACTCTGTAAATTTCGAACCATGTGGAAGTATTGCCTTCACAAAATACACCAAATTGGAAAAAAAAAAAAAAAAAAAATGAGATAGAAAAAATGTTAATGACCAAAAACACTAACCCAGTCAAACAAAATAGACATGCCAACTCAAAGGGTACTATGTAACTTGTTGTTTGTTATGGGTTAATTTTGATTAATTAAATACTATCTTGCTTCTGCTAATTAGCTTTTTCACATATGTATACTCTATCAAAAGAGACTGCAAAGTCAGAAATGTTATATTTCTTTTTTATCTCCCTCATTGCCTTGGGTTGGAAGGCTGGGGAACTTATCCAACTATTACAGGACAAGAACCGAAGACTTGATGAAAGCAATAAAAAGAAAAGAAAAACAAAAACCACAGGCACACATTCTAAGCTTTCCTGTGAAAACAAAGGATTCCACTAGAGGGAGCCAAGAGTCCATTCACTTGAAGGTGAGATTTCTATCTACAGTTCCCTTCAAAAGATTACAGAGTAGTAATGACAAATTTTTTCCAGTGCCACTGAAAATGACTAAAGGGCCACATACCTAAAAGGATGAAATTCCCATTTCTTGCACTAAAGGTACAAACAGAGATGTTTCAAATCTCCAGCATTAAAAATATATATTAGCATATAATAAAATTGATTTTTTTGGTGTACAGTTCTATCAATTTTAGCACATTTGTATAACCACCATAATCAGGGAACAGAACAGTTCCAGTATTTCCCAACATAAAAAAAACTCCCTCCTGCTCTGACTTTATACTCACACCCTCCACTGCACACTCCCCCAACCAACACACAGTAGCATTCCACTGGACACGTATGCAATGTTTACCCATTCATCCACTGAAGAACATTTGGGTTTTCAGCTATTGGCAATTATTAATAAAGCTGCTAGAAACACTAATGTGCAAGTTTTTGTGTCAACATAAGTTTTCATTTTTCTCTTAAGTACAGAAGACTCTCAGTTAACCAGCACCCATGGGGATTGGAAGATACCAAGGAAATATAAGTAGACTCTCTATTACCTGTCACTCAAGCCACTGGCACTCTCAAGCAACCAGCAAAAAGTGTTTAACTTTAAAAACCCAAACTGTTTTCTAAAGTGACCACCAGTTTAGGCTTCCCACCAGCAATAAATGAGATTTCTAACTGCTCTGAATCCTCACTAGCTCTTGATATTGTCAGCATTTTTACTTTAGCCATTCTAATAGATATATAGTATCTTGTCATGGTTTTAATTTGCATTTCCCTGGTGCTAATTGTTAAACATCTTTTCAAGTCTTTCTTGCTATCTGATTATCTTTGGTGAAGTATTTGTTCAACTGTTCTTTTCAATTTGTAATTCAGTTCTTTGTTTTCCTGCTGTTGAGTTTTATCAATTCTTTATATATTCTTGATACCAGTCCACTGTGGTTTGTATTTTCTTTCCATCTATAGCTTATTTTCTCACCCTCTTAATAGTGTCTTTCACAGAGAAAAAGGTTTTAATTTTGCTGGTCTAATTTATCATGTTTGTTCTTTTATAAATCATGCTTTTGGTGTCATGTCTACAACTCTTTGCCTAACCCTACGGCATAAAGATTTTCACTTGTTTTTCTAAAATTTTTAGTTTTTACATTTCAATCTACGATTCACTTTGAATTAGTTTTGTATAAAGTATGAGGTTGGGGTTGAGGTTCTTTTGGGTTTTGTTTTGCATATATAAAATAGATATCCAATTGTTCCAATATCATTTGCTAAAAAGACTAGTCTTTTTCCTTTAAATTGCTTTCATATCTTTGTCAAAAATCAATTGATCATATCTGAGTGCTTCTGGGATCTATTCTGTTTCAGTGATCTAAGTGTCTATGCCTTTGCAAACACCACAATCTTCATTACTGTGGCTTTTTCTAGGAAGTCTTAAAAATGGGTAGCACGATTCTGCCAGTTTTTTAAATTAAGAACTGTGAAAGTAAAGGTATTCAATAAAGATGACAATATCTACATAACAAATTTTAGTTGGAAATTAAAATTAGTATTTTGGAAATAGGCCAGAAAAGAAAAAGCAAGTATAAAGGAGAAGGAACAGAAAGAAAAAGAGAGAAAAAGGAAGTAGGAGAAAAAGAAAAGGAAAAGAAGGGAACAGGAGAGTGACACACATAAAGAGGTAGAACAAAGAAGGAAAAAGAGAAAGAAAGAAAAAGAGGAATATGGGGAGGTAGGAGAACAGAAGGAAAATCCTTCCCCAGTCATTAGGTGTCAACCACTGAAGGTGAGTCCCTGAATTCATCTCTGTAAACCACAAACACCCTCTCGGTTACAAGTGCCCACCAGAGCTTGCTTGCATCATAGTTTGAGCAGGTCAAGGGCCAGGCGTAGGCTCCGGGCCAAAACATACCCTGCTAAAGATCTCCGCCAGGCAAAACACTTCCTTCATTAAATAGTCCAAAACAAATAATTATAATACACTTCTATTTTTATGCAACCCATTACATTAAGTTTAAATAATCCTATATAATTGTCTGTTGACATCCATGAGCAGAATCGATGATCAGTATGGAATTTCTTTAACTATAACATTCTGCTGTTTTGTTTACATGTTTCAAAGAAAAAAGTGTCTAGTTCTCTGAGGACAAAATGTCTACCTTGTCCACCTCACAGGATTGTCATGAACATCAAATGAGATCATGGAAGGGAAAATGCTTCATAAACTGAAATTTCTTATAAAAATACAAGGAAGTATAACTGGCTCTCCTCATCAGAAGCCTAGGACCACAAAGTTTTGTTAGACACAGATGACAGCATCTGATTCAACTATGAGGACCTTTCGGTGAAGTCTAAAATTGTCTTCACTGGCAGCAAACAGAACTCTTTCAAGTCATCAGTATCAGTAACAGGAAAGAAGTGGTTCAGTTAATAGCTCTGGGACCTTCTCTACAGCATCTCTCCTCTGATTATTATAAACATTCAGGTATTAGGATCTTGCTCTCCTTTCTTACACACTGAAATTCACTATTTCCTTCTATCTTCTATACTGAATTCTGATTCTAGACAAAAAAAGTCATGGTCAACAAATATACATACAGTCACAGAACAAACATGACATACATTTTTTAAAACTAGAAATCTGACACACTCCAAAATAAAAGCTTATCTTTTCTTTTATTATTATTGTTAAATGTATTAGGGTGACATTGGTTAGCAAAAATTACATAGGTTCCAGGTATACAATTCTACAGTGCATCGTCTACGTGTTGCATTATGTGTTCACCACCCAGAGAATTAACTTATCTTTGTTATAAAATTCCCTAACATACATGTATGTGTATACTGAGGGTGCCAAAAAAGTATATACACATTTTAAGAGATTTATCTATGTATTTCTGGATGCTGATGGTAACCTATTTGAGCACCTCTTACAATTGCAGAAGTCAACATGACTTGTATTCATCTTTTGCTATTGGTATATATTATTACAATTTTAATACCGTTTTTGCCTTTCTTAAAATGTGTATACATTTTTTGGGCACCCTCTGTATATATTACATAGTACTTAATACATTACTAGAATTCTGTGAACATATAAACATGTGTTGACTACACCAAATGTTTCTTATTATTCCATGTGCTTAGCTAAGTCCACCTCATGTTGTGGAAATGGAGGCAGTCTGGTGTACCTCAAGAACACAGGTTTCAGAGAACAAGACCTCAATTCAAATTCTGACTCTTTCACTACTAGCTGAGTGACTATGGCGAAGTTTGTAACTTCAGCTTTATGAATTTCCTAATCTTTAAAATTGGGATACACTTACATCTACAAGTGTTCAGTTAAATGACAATTATGCGACACGTCTGGCACATCATAGGTGCTCTAGAATTTTTGTTCCTTTCTTCCCAGCAAGCACTCTGAGCTGTCCATTCCAGCCTTTGTGATACTACTTATAAAGGCTCTTCCTCCATACAGCTTTATATTTAGAATCATGTTCTGGATTTTTTCACTTTACAGACTCTCCATCTATTTCGAAATTTAATCTTCCTCTAGCTCCTAATCTCCCTCATCTGCTTTCATTACAATTTGACTGCAGTGCTATTCAACTATAAAAAGTAGGTGGAAATAAAGCAAGTAGGAAAGATTGCCCCCACCCCTCCCTGGGGAACTGGCATGCAACGTGATGATCTTGCACACCAGTCTGGGTGGTGCAACTGCTGCCTGCACACGCATCAGCTTACTCTCAGTTCAAGGCATATGGTCTGTCATGATTTATGTGGCTACGCAGGCTTCATCCCAGATTAATCTGAGAACATCAAATATGAGGGGTTACCTTACAGAATCCCACTCAGGAAAATGAAAGGGTATGAGTTTTCAGATGAAAGAAACCCCGCTCCCCATGACTCACAGGCATTGTGTAAGAGAAACCAGGGGGGGACCAATATGTCACGGATTTAATCTGTATGTACTCTGTTTCCTAAAGGGACATATGAAGAAGTCTTCACATTGCAGTGAACATGCTCTCACAGTCAGTGCTGGGTGATCACTCCTAGAGCATGATCCTATGTTATAGTTCTTATGACTCTTAAAGCCTCATGGGAGGTACCCAATTTAAGGTCACGATAGAACACATTGGAAGTTGCTCATCCAAAGAATCTTTTAGAAGTGTGCTAGCTAAATCTTGATGGTGTATGAGCCATTAGACTCCCAAGAGAAATAATCATGGAGGAATCACAATGAAGTGTAGCAAGTGGAACCAGGGCTAGAGTTTCTACTACCTGATGCTAATAAGCACTACAGTCTTAGAATAGGCTAAAATCACCCACAATCCTAATTAAAAGTTGGATCAGCAAGTCGGAAATAACTGCCAAATGAAGAGATGACTAATTGCCCAAATGACAATCGTGATAGCTAGGAGCTGAAGACTGCTGATGAAACTCCATGAGGAAGTTAGATTCTAAATGTACAGCAACCTCTGGTCTTAGCCTTGGTACTGGTGACCACCCTTGCCCTGCTCTGCAGCCTTTCTCAGCAGCTAGTCTCAGAGAAGCCAAAGAAATGGTCCAGAGAGGAAAAAGGTTGTCTATGCTCACCGCCAGGTGTCCCAGTAGCCTCAAAATGCCCTCACTAAATGTGTTGTAAGAGCATCCCTCATTCTTCTGTTGGAGTAAAAGAAAGCAAATCTTGTAAGAGTCCATATTCTCCGTTTTTCTTTTAATCCCACTGTTTCTTAACACTTTGGTAGGCCTCTTTGTAGATAAGTCAATTCCCCTTTTCTGGACTTGTGTGACTTCATTCCTCTTTAGTCTTCTCCCATAACCTGAATATTAGGGAGATCCCTTCCACCTCCAGCAACAACAGCCTAGCATGCAGTAGGCCCGAAGTACAAGCAGAGATCATCATTTCCCTCAGATTAGGCAGTGGTAAGTGTCCAAACGTAAAACAGCACTGAAGCATAAGCAGAATGTTTGGGGGAAAGGAGATATGCATTGGAAGGGTTCGTCTGAGACATCAGAGAATTATAGATCAATTCATATGAGCCCTGAGCTCTGCTTAAAGGTCAGACCCACTCTGCCACTAACCCCCTGACTACACACCTTCTCATTACTCACAAAGGCCCAACCCAGTGCTACTATTTCACTCTTTTTAGATTCTCTAGAATGACTATGCCATTGTAGCCATTCTCCCAGGTGTATGAAAGAATGAAAAAATTTGCTTACTGAAAAGTCACTGCAACAAAAGACTGCAATGGGGTGTTCTAAGAACCAGCAAACATTGCAATCAGTTTACTGTAACAGTCAGTTTTCCACTCAACAAATCACAAGGAGAATCACTCCAAGGGGCAAGGTAAATTCTTTTACACAAGGAAGTTTCAAAAGACTCTGACCAAATCCACTTATCCTTCCCATACTGGGGGGTTTACTGGTTGCCATTACCTGTACAAGTGACCATTGTCTTCAAAATTTTCTTGACCCCATTTTCCCTTGATATCTTCAATAACATGATTCTTCAAGAACTTTTTAAGCAGCTGGACCGTTTGTTTGCGGGTCACTTCGGGGCCAAAGTTTTGACTGCACCTCAGCAGCTCATGCAGCCAGTCTACAGCTTCAGCCGCTGTGAAGCAATGTTCATAACTTTTGAAACGACAGCGATGCTTCCGCAAGGGCATCCTAGCACGAAAAAGCTCAACTGTTTCATTCCACTAGAAGAAAAAAAAGAGAAAGGCATTTATTTAGTAATGAACTTACTTTTAAGAGGTTATTAAATCCAAAATATTTAAGACAATAAATGCAACTTTTCTATTTAGAAGACTGCCTTAATAATAGACAGAGCCTTGAAATTTTATATCTACGAGCTTTAAAGCAAAAATAACTTTTAAAAATGATTAATTTGTTCAATAAATATTTACTGGAGATATTGCATCAAGTTCTATTATTTGAAGATGAATTTTTACATTAATAAGAAATATATGATCAAAAATAATGGTAAAACTGAGCTCAATATGCTTGATTTACTTCTTAAAATCCTATGTTTAATATGATTTTACCTCACTCAGCAATTATTTACTGTTTATTATCTAAAGGCATTGTATAAGAAGAGGAAAAGGGAGCTACACAAGATATAGTGGTGATGGTTTAAATTAAGTTGGTCCAGATTCAAAACATTTCTAACCTCTTAAAAACACATACAGAAACAAGGCAAGCCATAGAGTATGATAATGTATGACCAGAATAATGCATATTGTAACAAAAATAAATGCAGAAATATACAAGAGTCTGCCCTGTCTCTCTCCAATCCCATATACCTATCAAACATACATACATATATATAGAACTTTTCCCTTTGTATGTATGTATGTTGTTCATTATTGTTGTAGTTTGCTTCCTTTTTAAAGAAACAATATCAATCATATTGTATACATTATCCTACAACTTGCTTTTTCATTTAATATACCATGGATATCTTTCTGTGTCAATACCTGTAGATCTACCAAATAAATGAGTTTCATAATTCATTCGATCATTTTCTAACTGATGGGCATGCAGCTCTGTCCAGTTTGTTTTAAAAATATATTCTTATTTATATAAACTAAAGTATTATTTACTTACTTTTGATGGAACCGATTTCTAAAACATATCAGCATATTTAAATCAGTTGTAGCAATTCACACTCCTACAAACAATGCATGAACCTATTGCCTTATTTTGGGCCATAACTAGATGCTATCATTCTTCTCACTTTTGTCAACTCTATGTACAAGAAATGATATCTCTATGTTTTGGTTACATTTTCTTATCTCCATCTTCAGTCATTTTTATTTCTTCATCTGAGACTTGCCATTTTTCTATAGGATTGTCTATTCTGCACTCTGCATCTGTGAAAAGTGGTACTGCATAAAATTCCATGAATAGGAGATTTAAAAACAGTTCCAATTATGATGCAATTTATTATTGTTTTAGTTTAAAACAGGAAGAATGAGAACTAGTTGTGCCAAGCATAAGCGATATGAATAAATTGGGGAAGAGGGATATGTTATTTTCCCTCCACAAAGGAAATTAAAGTTTTTGGAAGTCCCTGATAAAATACAAGCTCTAGCTCATCCCTAAAGTTGGACTTGTAGCCCTGGCCCAGATGGTGCCACATGGTAGAGGCAATTGTGAAGTGGAAGCAGATGTGAAAATACTATTTTTAACACACCCTATTTGTTCCCTGCCACCACCATCCATACCTCTTAGAGGCTAGTCCAAAGGAAAACCTAAATTACCCTTGTTGATTTTTTTTTTAATGTGAATAATTCTAGGTGTCTGTAGAGGATTGTTTGCGAAGAGAACTGCACTCATTCTTCCTGCCCTGTTCATAGGCACTTTTGTGATGTGATTTTTGCCATATGTCCATCAAGAAATGGAGCTGAATTCCTATAGTCTGGATGTTGCTATTTCACTTGCTTTGACAAATGAGATCTGAACAGAAAGTCACAAGCAGAAACCGTCTTTTGGTTATGTTGGAACCATGAGATTCTATGTGAAGATACCTGGCCCGCCTAACAGTCAGGACCAAGTCAACTGGTTGTGTTAAACCACTAGTCATGATCAAGTTATCAGATGATCGTGGCATATGAGTATGAGTGACCCCAACGATAAGAACCACTGTCATAAACCCAGCCTGGATTGCTGACTCACGGAATCGTGAGTAAGTAAATGGTTGTTTTCAGCCACATGAAAAATGCCAGAGACTTCCCCAGTCTTCTGAAATCATATGTAAAATGTCATGGGTGTGTGGCTTGTGCCCTTTTCTGTAAAAACAAGATAATCTTTATCAGATTCTCAACGTGGTCTAGGAGTCAAATAAAAAAGTAAAGAACCATCTGCCCCAGCCATGATTTCTTCTTCTAGAAGCTGGCCTTCTGAGTTCTGTATTAGTAATAGTGTTCCTGACTCCAGAAAGAAAAGGAAACCTTATTTATATTTCCCATTGGCCCACTGTCCTCATTTTTCCCACATATACAAATATATAATAGTTAAATGAGAGTTTGGATCCTAGCTCCCATCTTTTCCTGGATATCCATTAAAATGCACAGAACAATGAGACTATTTCCTAAGTTAAGATGTGGCCAGAAGTGGTGACAGACAAGGGGAAGGTGCCTTCCTCCCATATTACCTTTACTCTTTCATAGAAAGCTATCTAAAAACCTGCCGTGGACATACCAAATTGCCACCATTTATTCCATTATGGTAATCCTTTGAAACAGAAATCACTGTAATTACTTGCTCTCGTTCATAAAGAAATCAAGTAGCCTCAGAACTCTGAATACCAAAGCCCTTCTCCCAGGACAAAATGCTGCAGCCCGGCCCCTCAGGGTATGCAAAGGCTCTTAAAGACCACCCAGTCACGTCAACCCTTCCTTTAGGGATTCCTTTAGGGATGCTGACAGAAACAGAAACGCACTACAGACCACCCAATCAAGTCAACCCCCCATTTGGTGATGCTGACAGAAACAGAAACGCAAGGGGGCGGAAACGTGGCCAGGGCGATCCACCTTTGTTCAAGGCACCGTTAGAAAGAACCTCAAATGTCACCACAAGTGACACTCAGGACGGAGACACGCCCTGCCCAGACTGCGGTGCAGGGGAAGCATTACAAGATGTAGGTGGCCTTAAAGTTACGGACTGGGTCCTTTGTCCCCCGGTTGCAGGAGCTGGACACCGAAGACAGAGGCTGGAGAGGCCGGAGGAGGGTGGGTCATCTTGGCCTTCCGGGAGCTTTAAATCGGAGGCGCCGTGGATTGCCGAGAGCCCAGCCAGCTCGGGAAGAAAGCTGCGCCCACCCGCGGCAGGCTGGGCTCCAGACATGGTCCGCCTTTCTTTGAGCAACGTCCAGAAAACTGACGCTCCGGCCAGAGCAAGTCCCGCCTCTAAACTCGGTCCGACCTGCCCCTGAGAAGCGAAGTCTGACCAGGACGCGGCCGGCTGCAAGGCCGGGAACTCGCGGGCCCGACAGTATTGCCCAGGTCCCCGCACGCTCACTCACCAGCCTGGTGGCCCGGTACGGCCCGGGCCCCACGATGCGGTGCTCCATAGTCCGCACGCAGCAACAGCTGCGGCAGGTACAGCCCCGTTCTCCGCGAGCCGACGGCGCCGCAGTTTGAATCGCGAGCCTACGCGCAGCGGGCGCCGATTGGGCGGCGCTGAGGCACGTGACGGGAACTGCGGGGCGGGGCCACCGGGACCTGCAGGGAACGGGGCCAGGCCTGGGTTTTCAGCGAGAGACGTTCTGCGGCGGAGAAAGGTGTAGGCACACCGACACCCCGGGGAAAGTCGGCTGCTGACTCTTGTCCCACCTTGCGCACCCTCCAGGGCGGTTGTGGACTGACCGTAGGGGTGTGTCCTCCTCGGACGTCCCCACGGCTCATACATCCCGCACACGCACGCTTTCTCTGTGAGAGCGTCAGTGAAAGCCTTTAACTCAGTGTGCAAAACTAAACTGGACTGAATGGACAGATCCCTTTGCGCCCTTTCCAAGTGCACGGAAAACCTGAAGGTGCTGCCGAGATTGGGAGAAGTGGGTAGGGAAATGAAGCAAGTGGACAAGACAGCTCTGCCAGTGGAGGGACAATTTAAAACTAGTTAAGAGCACTTGGTCACAGGGAGTGTGGATAACGTGTGAGAAAAATGAAGAGCTGGAAAAGAGCCCCAGTTTCGCTTTCTATGTGTTCTTTTTGGGAGAGTAGGCTGTCCCTTGAATTTAAGTTCTGTGTTTTGAATGAGATGGAAATTTTCAACCCTTTGCAGTAGAGCGGTGAGTTCTTTTTTGCTGCTCAGGATTTTCCCTCTAGGAATTGAGGGTCCGATATGCAATTTTTCAAAGGGATGAATGAGGTAACCACTCTACACCTGCGACTGGAGTTCAAAGTTCAAATCTGATCCTCAGTGAGTACTCAAGACAAGACATAAGAAAGAACCGACCGAGTAAAGGATCAGATTTCCACTTTAGCCCATCTTCGTAACACCCTTCCTCCATTTGCTAGTTTAGGTATGTATTTATCTGCACTTTAGAAAGTCCAGAAAATTCCTGGGATGATACATATGTATTTTGTAATCAGAAAAAGCAATGAAGATCACTTTCTTTCCAATGAGTGAATCCTTATCGAAACTTTTTCTTTGGGGGGGGTGGGGTAACTTCTGAATTCCAAGGAAGAGATCTGCTTGTCCTTGGCAGGGAATACCAATGGGGCTCAAGAGACAGGAGAGAAAGAATTTCAGAGCCTTGTCCATCCTGGACTTACCACAGTTGTAGAATTGGTATCTGATACAAAACGTTGTGCCATCCCCCGTGACATATTCCCAAGAGTCCATCATGAGCCACGGACAAGATAATTCCTTTTACTGAAAAGGCACAGCTTCAAATGATAGAGGCCACAAAGACAGTCTTTGAAATGTAATTTAACCTGGACTACTGACAATCAGTCCTTCGGCAGTCATATAAAAATAACCAGGAAATTTCTCCCGCTCTCTGTACCCTAAAAGCTCTCTACCTTTCTGGCCTAAACTCCAACCACAGTGGTCTTCTTTCTGTTCCTTAAACATACTGAGTTGGTTCCCACCTCGCAGCCTTTGGAAGTGTTCTTACCCCAACTCTTTGCCATACTGTCTCCATCTCACCACTCAGGTCTCAGTTCAAATGCTGACAACGCAGAAAAGTCTCCCTTGACCTTCCTGTATAGAGAAATCTGACACCCCCACCCATCTCTTGCCTTGTTTCATTTCCTTCATAGCACTTATCTGTGTATTATTTATTTTTTCTTCTAGCTCTACAATAATGGTTAACAAATAGAGGGGTCCCACCTTCTGATAGTATTTTGGGCACTTGTGGGGTTGTTTCCCAGTTTTCAAAAGGATTGGAAGACCACTAAGGGTATTTTGTGGGCAGGAGTTAGGGAGCTAGATGTCCTGTGATCTTAAGTCAGGCTGCACAACCAACAACTGCGCCATGTTCTGCCTGACTCTTAGTGTCTCACTGGGCATTCAGATAAGTGAAAAGCCTTTTTGTAATTATCTGAGCTGAGGACCTAACTCTATTTTACATAGAAATAAAAAATGTTTTCAGCCAGTTTTAATACACACTGAAGTTCACAGGGATAGTATTCTCTGTTTTGTTTAGGAAAAGTTGTTTTCCATGTCAGCAAAGCATGGCAGTCATAGTAACACAGTTTTTGGTGTTTGAGACACATGCCCGTGACAATCTGTAATGGTTGAATTCATGGGCACGATTTATTTAGTCCTTATTTCAAAATGTCAAATATAAAAAAAATAATATTCAGTTGACTATTGTCTTTACTTCTCTTTAATCCAAATTTATTTTTATAAGGAGATGCAAGTACTTTTCTATTTCATTATATCTTTAGATATAGTCATGCTTAGATATTTATTTACAGTTTTCAAATGAATATTGCTTTATAATAAATTACTTCCTCTTTATTTTACCTTTATAGGAAAGGATTTTATGTTAAGTCTTAATTATGTATAGGTTGATTATCTGTGAATTTCATTTTAGCAGAGGAAAAAGGGTATTGGTTTCGATCCAGTTACAAACCATTGTTCTGGTCTAGAATATAAACTGCATGCGATCAAGGACCTTTTCTCTTCTATTATATCTCAATTCCTAGGATGATACCTGATACATCATAGATACTCAAAAATTTTAAATAAATGATATGTCTTTAATTTAATGTAAAAATGTTTTAACTCACTCAAGTGTAATTGAAGCACAAGATAGTATATCCTGAGGCCTTTCACACCTGAGCATACCACAATCCCTGCTCCTTCTCGGTATCCCCGGTTAAATAATCACACACAAAAAATGCTAGTTTACTTTTTAGTCTGATAGCCTTATGACCATTCTCACTGAATAATTATCTCTGTTTTATCTTGTAGGAATTTAGAGCCAAATTTTGGGCCAATTACAAACAACTATAAAGAATGTAATAGTGAGTTATTTTATTTTTCTACCTTTTTTTCCTACTTATTCTTTGGTATCATATCATTAGCTGCCTCAGTTCCTTTTTGGAAGGAAGTACCTGCTTCTTATAAGAAATAAATTACAATTCTTACATTTGTAAAGCAGCTTTCAAAGCTTTTGCACATTATCTCATTTGATCCTCAGAACTGTTTGGATATGTAAATATGAATGACCAACCCCTTTTTACTGCTGAGGAAGCTAAGCTTCAGAGACGTTAAGTGGCTTGCTTAAACAAGGAGGTTAAGTGTTTCTTAGTCAGTCATTACCCAAACCTGGTCTTGAACCTAGACCTTCTGCCATGGAAGACCAGGGAGTTTGGTTTGGTTGCTTGATTGGTTAGTTTTTACTAATAACTTCAGGCATCAAAAATGACCATTTTCAAACGTAAAGTTGAATTTTGCGATTATATTTATGCAAAGATACATTTCAGGTGAGGGAAAAGAAGAAGATAGAAACCTTTCATATGTCTATCCAAAGGAACCTTCCCAGGAATGAGTTTCATGAAAATCACACATTTAAATTCTTTTCAACCCTCTGATTGTGACTTGGCTTGTTATTATTTTGGCATTAACTGGAATTGATCACATATGAAGTAAAAACTTAATCAGATTAGTACACCCCCACGAAAGTTGAACTCTCAGTTAAATTATTAAAATTCATTTTCACATTCCGAGTGTAGCAATTTTAAAAAATTGCTGCACGTACTCTTCTCTTGCATATCTAAGTGTGAGGCCATCAAGATCCCTATAGAAGCTTTGACTTAGCTTCAGACATCTATATAATATGAGTATTACCACCATGAGAACTGGTGGTTTCACCATCCACTGACATTAGGAAATTCCAAGCTGTGGCGCAAAAAGCAACATTGGCATCAATTATATTGTAGGGTTGGAAGTGTATTTCTCAATTACACTGAGTAGGGAGTGGCTGGGAGCCATGTCTTCACTCCAGAAGGATTCCTGACTGCCCATATTCAGTCCTTCTGCTGTCTGAAAGGTCTCCCAGCCAGTTGGATGGGTCATTTTGAAAGAACTCTGCTGAAACACAAGTCACTCACTGCTTACTTTAGACCATAGTCTTTCAGATTGTACTGCAACTACATTCAGCTGTGTTTGTTGGCATTTAAGCCATCAAGACAGTCCATTTTCTGGAGTTCTTCGAAGTTCATAAAATCTATGACTTAATTTCCATCACTATTGTTCTGTACTGTCACCACTCAATTGAGAAATGTCCCAATTGTATCAATATTATTCACTAACAGGAACATCATATTATTTGGGGTATGGGTGAACAAGAAAGAATAAAAACAAAAAATATGAGACGATACTATTTAATTGAAATAGTTGAATAATATTTTATCTCAGTATTTAAAAAAATAAATGCTACAAAGAAATAAGAGAATTTACCTTCATTCATTGATTTATTCAACATGTATGAGTACCTAGTATGTGCCAGGACTGTTCCAGTCAATGGAATATAGTAGATAAAACAAAGCCCTTATTTCTAGAAGCTGAGATCCTAGTAGGGGCAGGGACAAAAGCCAACTGTAATACTTGTTGTAAAAGTGTGTGTGTGTGTGTGTGTGTGTGTGTGCATATATATATATTATATGCACAAAATATATACCATATTTTGCCATGTGTAATGCACTCCCATGTATAATGCACACCCATGTTTTTTGCCCAAACTTTCAGGGAAAGAAAATCTTTCATTTTTATTTTTTAATTCATATTTTTATTTGTTTATATTTAGGTATTTGTTTTTTGCATTATAAAGGAATTTTCACATTTATGTTTAATGTATTATGGTACAATAAATTTTATGTAACAAATAATTTCAAAGGAGTTATTGATTTCAAGAGTTACACTTTTAACTCATAAACATAAAAGAATTTAAAACATTTATGTAGATATAGAATTAGTATTACACATATATAATATGCATCCTTCTTTTTCCCTCACAAATGTGGACAAAAAGTACACATTATATGGCAAAATATGGTGTGTGTGTGTGTGTGTGCGTGCGTGCATCAGGTGGTAACTGAGTGCTGGGAAGAAAAATAGAAGAAAGAGAAGTTGTGGGGTGGCTGCTATTTGGGCTCAGGTGGCCAATGAAATGGCATTTTAGTAGACAATCTGTGTGAAGTAAAGGAGTAAGGTGATGGAGTAACAGCCAACGTGAACGCCGAGGTAGACACATCCCTGTCATGTCCAGGGAACGCCGGTGTTTGCTGGAGTGCAATGTGCATGGAGAAGATGGGGTTGGGTACAGAGAGGACAAGGGCTTTTTGGGCTACATTATGGGCCAGGGGATTTGGATTTTATTCTAAATTAGTTAAAAATGTATTAGTGAGTTTTGAGCAGCAAAGGGTCAAGATCTTATATGGGTCTTTTAAAACATCACTCTGGCTGCTGGGTAAGTAATGACTCGGGACGGGCATAGGAGTGGAGGGCGAGGGTGGAAGCAGCGTAACCAGTTAAGAAGCTATCGCAGTACTCCAGTAGAAAAAATATATATAAATTTGGTTGGTACACAGTGACAACAAATATTTGTTAAATGGATAAATGAATGAGCAAATGAAATTAAACTTCAAAAGTTACTTATCTCTTAAACATGAATAAGATACATTCTGTCTACAAGTACATTTCTTATATGTACATACCCTAAAATAACTAACTTTATATTTTCAATTTAACCTATAATATTTGCTTCAAAACCTACTACTCTGTTATGCCGTGTTGTTAAAGGACTATCTGTACTTGCTTCTTCCTTTTGAGTCTGGAAAGATATATGGAATTCACACTCCATACTTGGCGTTATAATCATTCTCACATATACACACACCTCCTGCCACCTCACCACTCATGCCATTACAGTTCTAAGTGAGCATAATAAAACTTTTGCCAAGGATATAGCTGAATGGATTGTCAAATTTGGGCATAAGTTCAGTTTCTGGTATATCATAGCCATCCATGCCTCTTTGTTGCTATAACTAAATATAGTTCTCCTTATCTAGGAGAGTGACCTAAAGGGAAAAAATATTTTTTTAACTAGCATTGGACTGGCCAAGGAACACAGGATGAATTAGAGGAGGAAGATCCTAGAGGAAGGAAAGCCATTTAGAAGGTAGTTGAATGAATACAGAAATGAAATTTCAAGAGCAATGGAGTGTTGTGAAAATAGCTGCTTAACCTTGGACAAGTATCTCAGATTCCTAACCACAAAATGGAAATAATAGTAGTATCTGCTTCAAAGGGTTATTGAAAGACTTAATTTAGAAAATACATGCCAATTTCTTAGAATTTTCTTTCCCTTTCACGGTAGGTAGAATTCTAAAGTAATCCCCAAGATTCCCAGCCCCAATACATACACACTTTCTCCCACTTATTCAATCAAATGCTAATCTAGCTACTGCTGTAAAGAGATTCTCCATGTGTAATTAAGGTCTCAAATCAGCTGACCTCGCAATAGCGAGATTATCTAGGTGGGCCAGACCTAATCACATGAGCCCTTTAAGAGAAGAGAGTTTTCTCCAGCTGGTTGCAAATGTCAGAGATTTGAAATGGAACTGAATTCTGCCACTATGTGTGAGCTTTGAGGCAGTTATCTCCCCAACTCCCACCAGGGCCTCCACAGGGGAGCTCAGCCTGGCTGATGTCTTGATTTCAGCTTTCTGATACCTGATAATACTAAGCAGAAAATGTCACAGCCACACCATGCCAGATTTCTGGCCTACTGAACTGTGAGCTAATAAATGGGTGTTGTTTTTAATCACTGAATGTATAGTAATTTCTTATGAACAATAGGAACTGATATGCCTTGTATACAAGCTCTCAATAAATACTCGTTTTAGCTACGACATGGCAATAGAGGAGATAGAAGAAATGTCAATAGTTAGTAAATGGGTGCCTATAAGGGATGAGGGAGAAGAAAAAGCCAAAGATGGCCCTGAATGTCACCTGGGTGACTGATAGAGAGATTGCACCATTAACTACAATGAAACAGGAGTTGTTCTGAGTAAGCAAGAAGGAACCCCGAGAAGAGAATTTACTATTCATAAGAATTACCAAGGTAGCTTGTTTAAAGTTCATTTTATGGATTCCACTCTCAGAGGTACATACCTATAGATATCTAGATTCTATAGGGGACTATGATTTGACTCTTTACCAGGAACTGCAAAGATCCATGACATGTACAGATTTCTAATTGTTGATGAGATGAAACCTTCAAATTCCTACCACAGAGGCTGGTATGGAAGAGAATGTCACCCAGCTTGTAAATGAGCCTACCCAACCACCCAGATCCCCTGCTCAATATGATGTTGGTATTCTCTACTCTTCATGCCTATGCCTATTATGGGGAAATCCATACTATACTGGTAGTTGAGAATTTACCCAAGGTATTGGACCTGTTCCCCATAAATGCCAAAGGCCAACGAAATTGGAATTTGGACATGCAGAATTTGATTGACAGTGAAACCTCCAAAGAGAAATGACCCATAGTTGAAAATCTTAGATCAAGAGGGCCCACTAGAGTTGGGAAGTGGAAGCCCTGCAGATAAATGAGGACCCCAAGGAAGGAAGGACACAGAGAGAAGAACAGAGGACCTACTACCCTGACTTACCTGATTCTCTGGCCCTCAATCCTGCTGCTTCACCCCTGAGCCCAGGCTTCTCTGCCTACTCCTGGCTCTTCACCTGCTGCCATTCCTCAGCTGGCCCTGGGCTAGTGATGGCTGCACAAAGGCCTTGTCCCAGTCTTGGTTTCCCCCCCTAGAGGTTTAAACTCTGGACATCCATCAGAGGCCTTCTCTTCTATTTCACTCTTAAAGTCACAAGATTTAAGGGTGACTTTGCCTTATCAGAATTACAAATCATTACTTGTTATTGATCTTCTGGGTAGCTGACAAATAGTCAAATGATAAACTCCAGTGTTAACAGGTCAGTCATCTGACCCATAACACCTAAGCTCAGTTTTAAGAAAAATCTAAAAAGCAAGATAAAGTTATCTCCACTTTTAGAACATTCATCATGAATGGTCCATAAAATAGCAAATGTACCTAATATAGCCAGAAAGAATTCAATTTACAAACAAAAAAAAAAAACAAAAAAAACAAAAAAAAAAAAAAGGAGGGGGTCGGGGACTGTGCAGAACTTTTGGAAAACCCTGTGGCCAGGTCCCACAGTCTGCACTTGTAAGTAGTGAGGTGCCCAGGGCAGGGCCAAGACACTGGACAGGGAATTTCCGACTCCTAAAAGCAGCAGCAGAGAATCCTGGCAGCCAAGGCCCACAGGCAACAAACTATCCCAGGAGCCCAGGGAGCCCGAGGTGGGGCAGTGGTCAGCAGCACTAGGACAGAGCAGGATGCAAATGAGACCGTGAGGCAAAAGCAGCTGAGGAACAAGAGAGGTCTGTGAGCTGAGGTTGGGGCAGGGTGTCTGTGTCTCACAGGCCTAACAAAGGCAACAATGGTTATTGTGTTCTCTTACAACACCCACTCTTACTGTCTTTCAGAACCAAGCAACTGAAATTGGCTTCGATATAAAAAACAAAATCATTTTAAGCATTTGTCCTTACTGCTAATGATTACATTTTTTAATTTCTGATACAGATCATCTTTCTTTCTTTCAACTTTTTATTGGATTATAAAATATATAGAGACAAGCACATATTACCTGTACAGGGCTTGGGGAATTTTCATACATTTAAACACATTCTCGTAACTAGCATCCAGATCAAGAAACAAAACACAGAAGACCAGCACCCGAGCAGGCCTTCTCACGCCACCTCCCATCTGCACCTCATCCCCACTGTGAACTAGCACAGGTCCTTTTCTGGCAAAAAAAATAACAGAAACAAGAGTTTCCTTCAGACCAAAGGGGGAACAGGAGCCGGCCTACAAATTACCTGAAATTTTGTTTTATCTACATTGGAAACACAAAACTAGCTATGAAAAGTAAGGAATGACAGGATTTGCTTTAGTGGACAGATAAACAATTCACTTTTAAGCTTGACTGGATGTATTATTTGTGAATTTTCCCCTTTCATTTAAAATTAAAGAGAGACTTTCTAGACATTCAAACCTGTTTGACTGCATTTTCTTATCTAGCTTTTTCTGGCAAGTCTCTTACTGGGTTGCTCCTGGAATTAACAATAGGGCAGTGCTCTGGTTGCAGCTCTAATGAAGGATCGGGAGGAAGAAGAGCTCGGCAGAGTTCTCTGTGATGTGGCCCCCAGGCTGTCCACATACCAGAACCCTGGAGACTCTTACTGAAACAGGGGTGCCAGGTCTGACTCCAGGTGTCCTGACAGCAGGGGAAAGAAGACACCAGAGGAGACACAGAAATGCCATTATTGTCTGATCCCCTCCCGCAGGCAAGCTGAGGGCTGGAGGTGGGGTTCTGCAGGCACTGTGGGAAGTGTCCTGAGGACCTGGGCAGCATCCTAGAAGAGAGTGCCTCTTGCCTGTTCTGTTCTTCTGTGCTTGAAGTTGAAGCTACCAAAAGAAAGTCATGTTAGATAAAGGTAAAAGGGAGAGTCAAATCTGGGCCAGGACAAGCAGAGGATGTAAGGCAGCGGTTCTCAACCTGTGGGTCACGACCCCTTTGGGGTCGAACAACCCTGTCACAGGGGTGGCCTAAGACCATTGGAAAACACATATCAGATATTTACATTATGATTCATAACAGTAGCAACATTACAGTTATGAAGTAGCAACGAAAATAATGTTATGGGGGTAACCACACCATGAGGAACTGTATTAAAGGGTCGTGGCATCAGGAAGGTTGAGAACCACTGAGTAAGGAGATGGCAACAGAAAGGTGGTTTTAGATAGGAGACTTGAGGCAGAGCCTGGATTAACTACAGAGCTGCAGTGCAAATTGCTAGAACCAAGTTGTGGCCAGGAGCTTTTAAAGAGATGAGAACCACAATACCATCTACTAAAGATTCTTGCCCCCAAAATGCAACCTAAACCTGACTTCAATGTTCTGTTTCCACTACCAATTTATAAAAAATGTAGAGAATAGGAGAATGAGGTTTTGTAACCAGCAAAATTTGGAATGTGGAAGAGTCTATAAATGACCAGGTGTGCACAATTGCAAGGAAGGGGGAGCACGGTGGGTGGAGAAAGAACCCACAAGAGATTTAAGAGCAAGTCCACTAGTCAAAGAGTGTGGATATTATCTGGATCATAATTCAACCAACTATAAAAATAACAAAATCTAAAAAAAAATTTTTTTTTTGTTACCGGTGGGATTTCTTTTTTTTTTTTTTTTAATTCATTTTTATTGTTAGACTTATTGGGGTGACATCTGTTAGCAAGGATTACATAGGTTTCATCCATACCGATTAGACAATTGAAAGTTGGAATACTAAATAGGTATCTGACGATAAACAAAAACTATAAGATGTTAGGCGTGGGAATTGTCTTATATTTATCTTTTAAAAGATTCCTCAATATTTTAGGGCAGTGGTTTGGGAACTTTAGCATGCATCAGTATCACCTGGAGGACCTATTACAACAGATCACTGGGCCCTGCCCCGGAGTGTCCAATTCTTCAGGACTTTTGAGGGGCTTGGAAATTCCCAATTCTAACAAGGTGGATGATGGGTATATGAAAGTTCATATAACTACTCTATCTACTTTTGCTGTGTTTGAAATTTCTATTTTAAAAGGTTTTTTAAGATAAGGGAAAAGAAATAATAAAAAAATAATTTGACAATACCGAGTATCTATTCCTGATTAAAGGAAAACAACAAACAAACAAATTCAACAAACTAGGGAATAGAAGGGAGCTTCTTCAACCTACTACCAATGAGATTCTATGCAACATCACACTTAATGGCCAAAGACTGAGTCAGCTTTCTTGCCCAGATCAGCAAGACAAGGATGTCTACTCTCACCATTTCTATTTAACATTGTACTAGAGGTTCTAGCTAGTGCAATGAGGCAAGAAGAAATAAAAAAAGCATCCAGACTGGAAAGACTAAGTCAAACTGGTTTTTCGTTTTGTTTTGTTTTTTTTCTTTCTTTTTTTTTTTTCCGGACAACTATTATCTATGTAGAAAAGCCTGTGAGGTCTACAAATAGCTACTAGAACTAATCAGAAAGGTATACAAAAGTGTAGTCGATGAGAGAGACTGCAGCAGGGTAGGGGCAGAATGGTAGTGGGGCAAGGGTCCTCTATTTTTATTCTCTAAAGCCCTGAGGACCTTTTTTTTTTCTCCTTCTGATCCTGCATCTTATCACAACCTGGAGATCCCAGGTGGCTTGCTTTCTTCGCCGACTGATGTTGGGAGTGAATATTTATTCCTCACTTAATCATATTTGCACACGGAAAGATTCACCTTAAAGCAGCCATTCTCAAACTTGTCTGAACGTTGGAATCACGTGAGGAGCTTCAAAAACAACTGATGCCTGAGTTCTACCTCCACAGATGTGACTTGGTTATGGTCTGGGTAGAGGATCCCCAAGTGACTGTAAAGTGCCAGCTAGTTTGAGAACCACTGTCCTAGAAGAGTATTTCAGACCTTGTAACTTCTCCAAACAGTGAGTTTAGGAAGTAAAACTGGGCGAGCATGGCTCAGGCCCTCCTGGGTTTTCTGTGGGATCTGCCTGCCTATAATGTTTACCAAATTTGTGCTGCTGTTTTGAGCCATTAGTTTATGATAACAGACCCCATGGCAAGGGGTAGAGAAAACAGGAAGTGGGAGAAGCCTATGATTGTCCAAGTATAAGGAAGTATCAGCAAGCCTACTTGCTCAATAGGTCTAAAGCCAACTTCTCCTAACCACTGACCTCCCAGCTTTTATTTGGAAAAATTTCAAACATAGAGAAAAGTTGAGATAATAGTCTACATATTGGAGGACACATATATACCTTCCGAATACGTTCATCCAGTGTTAATAGGGTGCTCCATTTGCCATCTTTCTGTCATGTTCTCCCTATTTTTTCTTTTTCTTTTTTTCTTTTTTGGCTGACCCTACATAGTTCACTAAGTATCTCCTAAGAAAAAAGGCATTTTTCTACTTAAGCATGATACCATTTTTACTCCCAGGAAGATTAACAAATATACACTATCTATCATACAATCCATGTTTAAATTTCTCCAATTTACCTCAAAATTTTCTTTATACCTATTTTAAGGACCACACTGCATACAAGTAATAGCTAGCTGTCTCTTTACTCTCCATAATCTAGAAAAATCACCCTCCTTTTTACAAGACTTTGATGAATTTGAAAAGGCCAGACTATGTGTCATAGAATATACTATAATGATGCTTCCTTATGATTGGCATACACCGGGGAATCCGATATATGCTGGGTAGCTGGGAAAGCATCCCTAACAATACAAACTGAGATCTAAGATCTGAAGAATGACAGGCATTCCTCAGTTCAGGGGTACGCGTTTGTGTATAAGTTGGGGGAAGTGGTGGTGGCGCCCGAGGGTTAGGGAGGTAGTCAGTTGAGGAGGCTCCAGACAGAGGTAAAAAGAGGAAATTGGAATATTTGAGAAACCAAAAGAATGCTGAGGTCTTTATTCAGCCAAAAACTAGGGAAAGGGGCTACTGAGATGCTGACTCCACAGGGCGCTGAGGGCAAGTTAAGTGTTTTAGTCTTTATCATTCAAGTACTGGGAAGCCATTAAAGGGCTTAAACAGGAAAGAGGAAGAATTAGATTTATATTTTAAAATGAATATTGGCTAATGCAGAAAGGATTGGCTGGAGTGCATGCTAGCATTCCAGGCGGAAGGCTCTTTGCAGTAGTGCACGGAGAGCTTGCCAGGGTGGTGGCTGTGAAATGTAACTGTCACTTCCTGTCACTGAAGCAAGCACACACCCATTTTGTGGCTCTCTAAAGGTTTCTACAGACAATGGGGAATCTAGTTAATGGGCTCCTCCCTAAACTCTCCTTACCAGCCCCTACTCTCTCTGTTCATCTTTTTTCTTTTATATCTGGTAGGAAAATACAAAAATGAGATTGGAAGAAAGAGAATTGACCTTGGGTGGTGAACACATAATGCAACACATGGATGATGTGTTGTAGCATTATACACTCTGGAACCTATTAATTTTTACTAACCAATGTCACCCAAATAAATGTAACAATTAAAAAAATTAAAAATCAATAAAAATTTTAAAAAATAAGATTGGAGTTGGTATTGGTAGCAGTTTAGGAATACAAATGGACACAAAGCCAATAAACAAACATTTCAAAAGCCTTCAAAAGATTGAAGGTCTCTGGAGGAAGGGAAAGAGATGGGATAGGAGCTAGAAAGTTCTTTGGATTCTTGTGAGGAGGAGGAAAGGATGAGTGAGAGGTTAAGGGAGGCTAGTGTCTGCGGACAGGGCTTACCCTCACTCTTCCTTACTCCTGAGCATCTGCCCTACTGCCTCCTGAAGATGTGGCCCCTAAAAATCTGGTCTGTTCCAGCCCTGGCAACAGTCTGAAGTAGAGAGCAGTGCTAATGGCGAAGGCAGAGCAGGAAGGCCTA